>VDFB02168118.1:120745678-120994399 GCA_007258455.2 Sequoia sempervirens | reverse complement strand
TCCTTGCTGCTTGTGGCAAACAGTTTTATATCTTCATTGCCTCTCTTATGCTTGATATCGAATTCTCTTGATGGAAGGGGTTCTGAAAGAACTTTGAAATGATTAGTCTCACCATATAGAAGCTTGAAGCTTCTTGAATGGTTTAGTTATTAAACTTATTTAAAGATTTGGGAGTTTAGTATTATTGGTTTGAGAGAAAGTCATACCTTACCCTGAGTTGTAGAACAAGTCTTCATTTGGAGGCGACCAAGTGGGACTCTTTTAACTTTCACCGAAACTTTTTATATTTCATAATAACATGTTTTCTTTAACATGGAATGCCAGGCTACCAACCATCAGAGATGACCGCATGAATAGTTGCACCTTTATCCAAGATGAAGTACAGAGAAATTTGGCCTTGTTTTTAGCGGAGCACAATAGAAATCATTGTAGGAGGATCTATCAGTCTATGGAATCTATCTTCTATCCAGTGTGGCAAACAGAGGGAAATCAGTCATCTGAAGCTCGAATTGTTTCCATTCACACTGGTAACTGCTAGAGCCGGTCTTTTAGATTGTAATTCATGTATGTATATGATTTTGCTGGCAGCTCCAAAATATTGAATATATTATATTTATAACTTCATTTTCTATGAAAGTTTTAATCGAATATTTAAATACTAATAATAAAAGCATAATATTGACTTTAATGTTTGTTGGGAGAATACAGGGGCAATGACTGACACACAATGGCCACAAATGCACTTCCCTGAGGCGGAGGCGTTGGTTTTATATTTCAATGCATCAGAATATTGTATTCCACCATTTCTGTTCGAAATGGAAAACCTCAAAGTTCTCATAATACGATGTGAAGCATCAGCCAAAGCTCTTATAACTCTGGATAATATTCAAGTACCTTCGCTTAAAACCCTGCATCTGGATAATTTTCAAGTTCCTTTCGGACTTGAGCACGACAGAGTCTTTGAGAGTTTGGAGAAAATACATCTGAGGCAATGTCAAGGCCCTGGTTTGGTTGAAATGTTTAACTTTCCTGGGCTTTTGGAATGTTATCTTGAGTTCTGTATTAATGTAAAGGAGTTGCCGGCAGGAATCTTTTCTTCAAAATCACTAAAAGTGTTGTCAATTAGTGGTTGTCATCGCCTTGAAGAGTTACCTGATGAGTTGGATAAGCTAGGATCACTTAAGGAGATAAGATTGCATAAATGTATGCGTTTGAAAGCACTGCCACCTTCCATATGCAAACTTACAAAACTAGAAATCCTTGACATTTCAAAACCATATTTATTAGTATTGAAGGAAACCCTTAAAAAATTAGCCGAACTCCCATCTCTTAAATGCCTTATTTGTAGTAAGCACAATAAAGATCTGTTCGAAAGCTTCTCCAGGCCTGGGCTTGAAGTTGTTGTGGATGAGGGACATGATTTGTAGAGTATGCTGTGTGTTGGGTTACTCTTAGTTGTGTATGCTGTTTGTGTTGTGAGATATGATATCTTGTTCTTTGGCGAACCCAACGTTTATTATTATTTATTAGCCGATAGGCCATTATAGACTCGATTTTCTTTCAATAATTGAAGAAAGTTTTTATCCAAATAAATTTGCAATTGCGATATATTTTGAATGAAATAATTCATGACTATTTTCACATAGACATGCATCACATGATGAGTATGAACCCAATTTTTTTAATGGAGATGAAAAGTGAACCCAAAACAATTTTATGGAGATGAAAAATCGCTCATTTCTAGTGGCTTGTTAAAGAGGTTGAAGGCATTACAGGTGTAATCATGGTGGTGTTCATGCAAATGCATTTGCTCTTAGTTTAGAAGGAATAGGCTGATTGTTTATGATGGGCTATAAATGAACTTTGAAATGAGTTGTTGAGATAGATGTTTTCAAAAAAATAATGTTCATTGTATAGTTTGTACATGTATTGTTAACTATAAAGTATGTGTATAGTAAAATATAACGAATGAATAATCGCATGCTATTCTTAATTCATTTTATTTTTATACAATATATATTTTTGATTATTTTTCAAGAAAAAATAATATAAATTTAAGAAAAATAAAAGAAAAATAAAATAATTTAGTTGTTGAAGTTGATTTCTTTGTATAGGAGAAAGATATGCACCTAGATTTATTGTATACATTTTTCATATTGTAAATTATTTATGACTGTTAGTTGAAATATATTTATGGTTGTTAGCTATGAGCAATGATTTGCATTGTGTCAACCAAGATTATTTTAAACATTCTCTCTTAATAATGAGGTACATTATGAGATATGACGGATTTAAATTTTTTAATTTTTTTGCTAATGATAAAACTTTGCTAAATATGCCAACAACTTTATCTTTGGTCTATAATTTTCCAAGTCTATTATATATTTTTAGATAAGTCCCAAAGAAAATGATAAACTTCAAGATGCTTTATTCTAGCATGCTAGTCTAAATTTTTTACCTATTGAATTGTGATTTGATTGTCACTAAATAGTTGCATGACCTCTGAGTCCCTATGGTATCAGAGCCTAGTTCTTCTTCAAGATAGTCTATTGGCTTTTTAAAAAATGGTATCAAAGCCTTGTTTTTTTTGAAGATAGTCTATTGATTTTTTTTTAAAATGGTATCAAAGCCTTGTTCATCTTGAAGATAGTTTATTAAATTTAAAAGAGATGGTATCAGAGCTTTGTTCTTCTTGAAGATATTTTATTGACTTTAAAGAAATACAATGCAAAATAAGTTTGTAAATATTATAATCCTATAATATTTTCTTTTAGTAATATAAAGAAGTTGTAACCATTCAGCCTCTAGCCTCCACTGTTGTTTGTTCCCACTTTCGCCTAGCTACATGACCTCTAAGTCCCTATAGTATCAGAGCCTTGTTTCTTCTTGATTATAGTCTACTAACTTTTTAAAAAGTGGTATTAGAGCCATATTAAAATTTAGTGTATGCATAATAGATGATCCATCATAAATTAATATAAGTCATCAATAAGATTGTATAAGCTATATTTAGGTATTAACAAAGTGTTTATCACTGTCAGGTTTCTCCCTTTGAGTCGAGATTGAGCCTTTTATCATCTATTTCAGTTATTGTTGTTGATGTTGTCTTTCGACACTTGCTACTTTCCTTTTGTGGATTGAGTACTGCTCTCTTATAAAACCCTTATACATTGCCCTAGAGCTGTTATGAAAAATGATTGAATTCCAAAAGGTTGATGGTTCTACTAATGGAATTGAAAGAATAAATGAAGTTAGTATGGAAGGATTATATGAGCTTCCTCAAATCTTTCCTGCAAAGGATGATTTAAAAATTGATTCATTTGAAGAGAATATTATAGGATTTGTAAGTAGCTATAAACCTCTTCTATTAAAGTAGAAAGTGTCAAAAGCTTGAGTTGTTGGGGTGTTGTCATTAATATCAACCCTTGTATAAAGAGAGCATTGGTGTTGATAGTGTCAACCCTTAGCATTGGAGTTGGAGCCTAAAGTTGTTGATATTGATGTCAACACAATGTTGTTGGTGTTGTTAAATTGATGTTTCACTTTAGTATAGTTGCATAAGTTGTTGGAAGCCCAACTTGTGTGTTTGGAGAGACTATTGGATGTGTTGTAGTTGATGAGAAGTATTGCAGATGTTGTGGATATGTTGTAGAGGTGTTAGTAGTGTTTCTGATGAAGTTGGGTCACTTGGTTTCCAAGTATTATTGAGAAAAAATGAATAAGAGAGTACAATGTGACAGAGGTGTGTTCAGTGTTTTGCTTTGCATTTCTTTATTGTTGAAAAATATTCTCATACAGTTTGTACATGATATCTAGAGGTGTCATATACAAAGTTTCAGGTTTTGGATCATACTATAGTGGAACATATATTTGACATTATATCTATCTGTGAAACAAGGTGTCTAGGAGAAATGAGAATGCACCACATTTCGCCACAGTAAAGGTTCTTTGCTTGTGGATTTGGGAATGCGTTTATAATGTCTGGGTCTACCTTCCCTTGAAGTTTTAGGTGTTGAGGTGTACCAAAAAGTTGTTTAGTGAGTTGGTTGTCTATGATAGTGTGTTTGGTTGCACAAAATGGAAGCATTCTTAAGTTTCAGGTGTCTATAGTAGTAGTGGTAATATTTTGATGATGTGGAATATTCTAAGATATTTTTTAGTGTTATTGTGTGGTCTATGAAATCTTTCTAGACCTGGAGAGGCATGTTTGTGGTCACTTGTTAGTGTTAGTGTAGGTTTGGCCAACTTGGCATTCTAGCGCTAATTATAGAGAATGATTGTTGTATGTGGAAGTGTTGAGAAGCGTATCAGTGTAGATTTGGGTCTTAGTTAAGTAGTGGCATGCTCTTCCTTCACTTCTTTACATTGTAGAAGTGTTTGGTGCTAACCTATTTGGTGTTGTACATGTGAAGTGCATAAATTTATTTAAGGCTAACCTAATTGAGGTTGTTTTAGGTTGGGGAGAGTATAAATGCAAGGAAAATCATTGTATGGATTGTAAGTGAAGTGTGTGATGTGAAAGATGCGAATGTGATTAAGTGTGGTGATCTGAGTGTGAGCTTTAATACATAGGACTTCTAGATGCAACAAGAAAAAGATGTCTACATTTTAGTAAGATAAGTGAGGTATTTGTGCTTCAATAGAATTGTATCTTCGACATATGAGAGATGTATTATTATCAATTCATATTTGGTAGCAAGCCACCCCTTTCTTCTATTCTTCTTTCTTCTGGATAGTGAGTCATTTTGGTAGTGAGTCTTTCTCTATTTTTTGGGCAGTGAGCCTAATTGTATTTGGTATTTCAATTCATATATATGTGATCTAGTCTTCATTATGGTTTATCCCTTAGGTTTTCTTTATAAATATGGTGTTCTTATGTGTTTAGATGTGTTTGCATTGATGATTCACATGTTTATATTTTGTTAATGCATGTTAAGGGTTTAATGGTTGATAAGGGTTTGAAAACATATTTGAGAGATTGAATCTTTTAAAGTATACAATTGATTCATCCCCCTCCTAGTTCTCATGTGCATCTAACAATTGGTATCAGAGTTATGGTTCCAAGAAGAAGCTTAACTACTTGAGGTAGATCCAAATGACACACAGAAAGGGTGTCAAAGCTCTTATATTTGATGGAATAAATTATGCCTACTAGAAAGCTAGGATGGAATCCTTCTTAGTCTCCCTTGGATTTGGTGTTTGGTAGTTCGTTGAAAAAGAATACACTATGCCTGCAAAATGGTCCGAGAAGTGATGATGAGATCAAGGGTTATGAAAAAAATGGAAAAGCAAGGAATGCAATCTTGAGTGATCTTTCTGATTATGAACTTGGAAAGGTGATAAGTTTGAAGTCTGTTAAATAGTTCTAGACAAAGCTGCACATTATCTATGAAGGCGATGATAATGTCAAATAAGCAAAGATGTATAACTACAAAGCCAAATTTGAAACCCTAAGGATGTTTGAAGATGAAGATATTACTACCTACATGCTCAAAGTTGATGAAGTTGCCAATATCATCAATGGTCTTGGTGAAAAGTTAGATGAAAGTGAAGTTGTCAAAAAGGTATTGACTACCTAAAACTTATAATTCTAAAGTTTCTTCTATTGAGGAAGCTCATAATTTGAATAATTACTCTAGAGATCAGATGTATGGTTCTTTAACTTTCTTTTGAGATCAGAGAGTTTGGTCAAGATGCTACAAAAAAGAAACTAATGTTAAATCTTGCAAAGTAGAAAAGGATGGTGTATCATATTAGGATGATCTTGATGAGACCGTGGAAGAAAATTTTGTGAGTGAAACATAGAAAAATAGGGTTTTCCAAAATGGAAAGGTAAGTCAAGAGGGTGATAATAGACCTTATCTTCCTATTTTCATTAGGAAATGAGATCCTCACAAAGAATTGACTAACAAAACTTAAGTGAATCAAATCAATGTGAGAATTTGTGGACACGGAAGAAGTAACCCTTTTACTTTTTCTCATGTTCAAGCCCTACTAGTGGACTTTGGCTTGATTTTTCTTAGATTTAATGTTGCAATGTGATCAACACATTCACATTAGGTCTTGGACCCTTGTAAATAATTAAGACTTCTAGGATGTCTTGTAAAGGTGTTGTGACACATTTCTACACTTTTCTAGACTCTTCTTATCATAATTCGTCTAAATATTCCCTTTTTATTACTTAACAAGTCTTATTTCATAGTGTTGTAAAGTCTTGTAACCCACTTTCATGCTTTTTTAAACTTGTCATCACTAATTTAACCCTTTCTCATGTTTAAATGACCCTTTAATACACTTTTTGGCTCCCCCTTAAGTGTGTTTTCTAGGATATTCTCGTTGGACAACATTTAATGCCCCACAATTCTTGACACCCACTTAATTTGCTTAAATGGGACTAAGTCGCCAATAGGGGTGACTTAGTCCTTTCTAGCACAAAAATCAAAATCATTTCAAAATTCTGGCAGGATTTCATTCTCTAACCCTTGAGGTTGGCCTGTGATGTGTTATTTTTAGGAAATTTAGTAAAATCAAGTATAAACAAGGGTTTTTGCTCTCGTTTTTATCCTCCTCATTCATTCAAGCATCCACTCAAGCAATTAACTTAATCATTTTCAAGCATTCAAGCACTCTAAGCATAATCAAGTCATCCATTGGAGTACTTCATTGCATATCGTCAAATTTCTAAATCAAGGGTTTGGTAAGTCTATGACATTGCATGTTGTTTATTTATCATTCTCTTTTTTCTTTTCATTTCATTTCATAGGGTTTGATTACCAAAGTGGGGTTTGACCAAGGCAAACCCCTATACTCTAACCCTCAACATTTTTCCCCCTTTGCATGTGTGTTTGTAGACTTTGTAGGTAGATTCATCAAAAGAAATTGGTATTGAAAAGTGTTCAAAAAGGAATCAAAGCTATTCAAGTCAACATAACCCTAATTCAAGCTTGGAGACTCTTTTTATCTCGTTTTATGCAGAATCAAGTGCATACACCTATCAAAAAAGCAAGTGTAGACCTGAAGCTATAGGATCATGTCCCAAGATTCCTGAAATGTATAGGTGGAATAAGTCACTACCCTTGGCAGATTATTCCTATTGGCAAGTCAGAAAAGTGGTTTCTGCATTTCTAGATACCCATTTGGTAGATTCTTGTTTTGAAAAGTTTTCCCCAAAACCAAGACTAGGTCGTCCAGCTTGGCATAAGTGTCTCAGTCAACATTTTCAGTCAATTTCTTAGGATTCCAAAATATCTCCACATAAAATTTTAAATTCTAGGTGCATCTTTCTAACCCTGTTCAGTTATTTCATCATTTACTTGCATTTTTAGGTATTTTTGCATATCACAGTGTGTTTTAAAACTCTTTGCATTTCTTTGGTATAGCATCATCAAATCATTTTCTTTTCAAATTAGTGCATCAGTACATCATTATTAGATATATTAAATTTCATTTACATTAATCTTGAGTGTAAACAACCTTGATTTTGTCCCTATTCCTTCCCTTTTAGGTGAAAAACCCTAGAAGGGCAAGTGTCCAATAAGGTTGCCAAAATCTTTGTTTATAGAATTTTTGGATTTCCTTATGCTTGAGGACATGGGTATCAGCCTAAACAATAATTTTGGGAGAAAAAATAAAAATAACAAATCAACCTAATTATGCTCATTCAAACTTGAAACATCAATTTAAAGTTTAATACTAATAGAAACAACAAAATTTTGGGAGATCTAAAAAGGGTTAAATGTTGTGCACGTATCATAAAAAGACAGTTTCAGGAGGGTGTCAGGGACTCATTTTCCCATAGGAAAATGGGTCCAATCTCCCTTTCTAGAAAATCAAAAACTTAGATCTAAGTCCTAGATTTGCACTTCCTTCTTGCACTTCTTTCCCTTCGTTCCCAAATCTGTACTTGTGATAAATTTATAGAACAAATTTTTTTTTGGGTGGTGGATGGGGGTTTTCCTTGGTCAAACCCCAAGTTTGGTAATTAAAACTTGATGAAAAATACAAATCTAAAACATAAATGTGTGTCCAAGCCCTAATCTTAAGTGTGTGTAAGATTACAAGAGCTAAAATGCAAAGAAACCATATTCAAGTGTGTTAGAATAGAATCCCTAAATGAATCATGAACAATGGTAAAGAGCTACTTTAGTAGATGTCAAATCACCCTAATAGATCATAAATCTAAATACATAACTTCCTTTAGGAAGAAAGTAGAATGATAAAAGAAGATGAAATCACTTAAGGAACAAGTCATTAGGCTTGGTTCAATGGCTTGGTGCATCTCCCAAAACCTAGAATCCATCATGGTCCTCCATAGGCATCTATAATCAATCTTTGGAAATGCTTGATCTTGTTGACAAAATGAGCTTAAAGACTTGCAAAAACAAATAGATTGCTGCTCCAAGACCTCAAATTTGAATGTTTGATTAACTTATCCTTACTCTTGAGTGTAAATCCTTGTGATCACATGTGAATCTCTCTTTCTAGTGAAAAATGATTGTAAGAATTAGTTTTTGTAGAGGAGGGGGATCAGCTTCTCAAGGACTTTAGGTAATGGGAGACTCTAGAACAACAGGCTATCTTGATCTACCTCAAGCTACACTAGGTGATTGAAAAGGTTTAAGAAGTTTAAGGTAGATAAGGAAGAGAACTCTTAATACTACTGCCCTTCTACTAACCCAAATGTTTCAAGAGGTCAGGAGAGTCAATTTTTGAGGTTCAAATTGCAACTCAGATAACTTACTACTAGAGGACTACAACGCGAATCACAGACTATGACGAAGTGCGCTAGGGTCTCAAGGACGCGTTGGCATCCGTATGGATAGAAAGTGTGAAATGCAGTTAGAAACACAAGAAGACCTATTGCCTACCTGACTAATAAAGAGTATGGTTATGATAGAAAGTAAAAAGGTGCAAAACAATAGAATAACAAGAGAAATACCAAAGTAAATTCTAATCTAGAATAGACAAGAGAAAGGTGGTAGAAATGGACCTTCAAACCCACTTGCTGAGATCTCCAAGAGCTCCAAACAAAGAAAAACCTACACAAACAAGGCCGAGAAAAATGTTGGGGCTACATGAAGATGATTGTTGCAGTCAATCCCATGCTTTGGTATTTCCACCTCAATGGAAAACTAAATAGCAATGATTGTAGAATGATGATAAAGAAGTAGAAATGGAAATACCAAGAACTATGCAAACAAGTATGCTACCACAAAAGTAGATGATGTAAACATGAATAAGAGTAAATGGATATCGCCTTCATAATTAGATACACTCAAGAAAAATAGAGGAAGATGTGACTTGCAAGATCTCCAAAGCTAATGTTGTTGCAATGGTGAAGAGGAGGAGCCAACAAAACAGCTAATTGCAACTTCAATGGTGGCGGTGCTTGAAAGTGAGAGTGAGAAGATTGGAGTGGTATAAAGATGATCAAGAAGTTGTCCAAGAGTGTGTATAGAAGATGAGTTGATTGAAGAGCTAGATAACTTGAAGTGAAGAATGGAGGAAAAAAGGTCATTTAAAGTCAATTGGAGGGGCAAGAAGCATTACCCTTTGTGTCTAATGGAGTGTAATGGGTTTGCAAAATCTAGAGGTAGGAATCATGTTAGGACAATGGCACAACGTGAGGATGTCTACATGGCATGCATGCATCCTAGATAGAATTCCTCCACCAATACATAAAATACCTGCCAAGTGGATGCAAAGTGGAAGAATATTTGAAAAATACATCATCAGGGTCACATTTTCTTAAGTGAAGGGTGCATAAACGGGTAATTTTCCTAGGGTACAAATTCACACCATTACATTTTCCCCCCACTTTAGTGAGCATAAGTTTCAATGAATGCATGTTAAAGTTGAGTTGAAAGAGATTAAAGAGAGTATACTTGAACCATCAAGAAAGTAGACCACAATCTGGTATATTCAAAAGCATAGGAGAGAGAGAGATGGATCCACAAGTAGTTGGTCCCGAGGAAGGTAAACAAAAGCTCTACAGGTGCTCGGTCCTACAGAATTGGCTCCATGGATGGCTCCATGGGTGCGTGGTCCTACAAAATATGAACAAAAGATTCTATAGATGCTCGATCCTACAATAGAGGTGCCACAGGTGCTTAGCCTTGATGTAACGACCTCCATAGATTAAACCCAATTAAGCTCACAAATTACACATCATCATGCGTATAAATATGACACATGATCAACATATAAGAATAGAGATAAGTAATTATATTAAACAAATTAAGATGTAGTACATGTGTTGTTTATAGGGTAAAACATATGGGAATATTTCACTTACAATAGACCTCTTGGTTGATATCAAGACTATACAACATACTGAAACTTGAGCCTTCCTGACAGGATCATTTCAACTTTTGAAACTTCTTTGACCACTTGAAGGGTGAGAGAATTCTTGGAGTGTTTTTTTACCATACGACGAAGTGAATCACTCCCTCGGTATTCTTCATGAAGAAAGAATGTCCAAACCAGCTCGAGGAAAACTAGCAATGCAACTTGAATAGAAGTAGTGGAATGTGTGAAGCAAGTCATGTCAACATCTAATCATATCATGATCGTCACAAAGATTACACCAAAAAATGTCATTATGCTTGATGCTTGTGCACATACATAATCTATCATGTAGGCTACATACCATTTCATCTTCAATGTTGATTGGTCCATCATTTCTTAAAAAACACAAGGTAAATCTATGCAAGTACAAGTTTTCTATCATGATAACATGTCTATATGCATGAAAATGTTCAATAGTCTCTTCACAAAGCATATCAATAGATGTAGTGGATCCAATATAAGATCATGAAAATATAAAACCATGAAAGTAAAATATGCATATTTAAATAAAGAAGGCATAGATCATGTATGTATGTATATACAAATAAATGCTTATATATGAGTGTACATGCTTATGTGATTATACGCAAAAATTTTCTAAGAAGAGTTTCTAAACTATCTTTTTCCATACATGAATGGTCTAGAAACCAATATGTATCATTTCAAGCTTGACAAAGAGAGAGTCTTTACATAGGTATTCAAGTATTTGAACTAGGATGAGTTACTATCACTTTATAAAAGAAAAAATAAGTTTGACCATTTTAAACTTATAAATTCATTTAGAACTATAAGATCCCAATGGTCCAATTGCAATATCTACTTGATTACCTTGAAAATGTTACTTTATACATGAAATTACTAATAGATAAGTCACAAAAAAGATTGAATATCAAAATATCCCTTTTTTAATAGAGATTAAAAAGGAGCTCATGTAGACAATATTAAAAGAGAAGGAAACTTTATACCATAATACAGTTTGGCTAGAAGGATTCTAGACTTTCTATTTTATGGTTAAATATTACCATTATTCATTGTTGGTGTAATTAAATATTTTGTACCTTGTCCTAGGTCATGATTACACCTTAGTTAAGTTTACTTAGGGACCACATAGGAGGTTGTTGGAGAATCTCCACTTTTGGTGGACTTGACATGTCATTACCTCATCATTTCCACTTTTTGTGGACACATCATGTGATTATCTCTCCACCTTAAGTGGAGTGATAGGTTTTCATAGTTGTCTCATGTCATAAGATTCTGACACTTGTCATAATCTTATGCCCTTCTATGTTCTCACCTTGGCTATATAACCAAGGGGTCTTTCTCATTTGTAATTAATCAGAATATCATATCAATGGCATTGAATACAGTTTATTCTTGTCATATTCTCTCTCTCTTTTCTTGTGCTTTCCATTTGGTCCATAGATCTTAGGTGGCAGCCATAGCCAATTCTAACATGGTATCAGAGCAGGTTGGGTGCCATTGGAGAGTCTTTTTCTGAAGAGAGATCCCAGATCCGAGGAGTTTCCATTCGTGGCTCTTTGTTGCAGGTTCACATCCAAGCTTGCTGGTGCAAATCTGAGCTCACCATTGCGTCCGGAAGGTTCGAGATAGTCAATTTTTCCTTTTATTTTTTCCAAATCAGACATACGAGGCCAAATCTAGGAGGGTTTGAAGCTGAAGAGTGGTTGCCAGATCTAGAAGGTAGCTGTAATTTTGGAGCATTTTGGGTCAAATCTAACCCTGCCAATGCATCCAGAAGGGCCAAAAACCCTAAGATTGACTGTCAATTCGTCTGATTCGGAGCAAGTCATCCGATGAGGCAAAAAATTTTTGCCCAAAGAGCCGTACGGCCCCCAGGCGTCATAATTGCGTGGTATGATTTTTCTGAAAAATTATATAAAAAAATTTGATTGAAATTTTTTTTAGAAAAATTGAAACTGTGCCGTAAAATAATTGTAAAAGTTTTTATTAAATTTCATACTAAATTTTTATTGAAATTTTTTTAAAAAAATATAGAAAAGAATTTCTATGTACATGAGTACTACAGAGTACTCTGTAGCACAGTACCGCGGAGGTACCTTGGGTCCCCCACCGCTGCCACGCAGGCCTCCACGTGGGCAGGAGGCCCCGCCACCACGGCCCCCTCTCTCCATCCACGGGCCCCCTCCGTTCATTCCACCGACGCTTCAACCAAAATCCGACGGGTTTCAAATATTTTGAGCATCCTAAGATTCCATCGGGATTCCATAAAATGGCACGGAGCAGTGACGGCCGCAAGACCTTCAATTTTAAGTTGACAGTCGAGCGAATATTTCGTTACCGAAGATTCTCAAAATATTCTGGCAGAGGTATATTCCGTTCAGGCGAATACTCCGGCAAGTGTGGATTGACGACGACTGTGACAGCTATACAACCATCAAATTTAATATTATGTTTTGATGACATCAGCAATACATCATCGATGATGTCAGCATGCTTTTGAAAATTTCCAACCCCTCTCCAATTTCATTTTCATTTTTGCAGTCAATCTTTGAAGCTCAATATCTCACTCATTTTAACTCCTTTTTTCGAGCAATTTTTTTTTATTTGGGCTAGAATTTTGTGCTCTTCACACTGGTACAATCAGTTTTTGGTTTTGGTTTCCGTTTTTTATAGAATTTACAGATTCTCACAGGTGTTGCTGCTTCATCCTCATTTTGGGAACTTTGGGAGCTCATATCTTGCTCCTACAGTAACATTTTTGGGTGTAATTTTTTTTGAAAGTGCATGATTTTATGTGTACTTCTCAGTGGTATGATCAGATTGATCTCATTTTGTACTAAAAATTGTACTTGATACTGTGGCCTATTTTGGCATTTGTAAGCACTAAGATCAAGTCTAGCTTGTTGTTTTTAGCATCTAGCAATTGTAAACACACTAAATATAAAGTGCCAAATCAGATATTGCTTGGGGGGTTTCTTGATTGAGTAATTTGGGGGGGTCTCTTGGTGCATTGCTTTGATCTGTTTTCTTTTGCTCTCCCATTTTCATGGATCATTCTAAGGTTCCTTTGCTCACATCATATAATTATTCAACATGGCATCAAAATGCATGGAATATTCTAATGATAGAAGATCACTCTCTATATGTTGAAAATAAGGTACCTGAACCTACTGATGATGAGAAAAAGTTAAAATGGATGATCAAACATGCCAAAGCTCTTGGGTGTCTTCGTAGACTAGTTTCTCAAGATTTGTTGTTTCAAATTGAATCATGTAAAAATTCTCATGAAGCTTGGGAAAATTTGAAAACATTGTATGGTACTACAAATGAAGTAAGAGGCTATCAAATTGATAATGATTTGATGAATCTTGATCCTAAGAACTTTGATAACATCCAAGACTGCATCACTAAGGTTAATGATCTAAAAGAGAAATGCAAAGCATGTGGAATTGATAAGAAAGACATCCAGTTGGTGTACAATACAATGAAAAAACTTGGTCCTGATTATGCTTCTTTTGTTTCTAGCTTTCATACTCATAGATTGACTATGGGGTCTGCATATACTACACCTTCATTTGCATCATTTTTTGAGATGTTGATACATGAGCAACAACAGCTTATCTCAATGGGTCTCATCAAGACTTCTAAATCTCAGGCATTGTTGGTTAATCAAGTGAAAGAATCAAAATCAGATAAGAAATAGAAGAAAGCAAAGAATAATCAACATTCAGATAAAGTAAATCCACATTTAGATCAATCAAAGAAAAAATCTTCTTCAAAAGGAGAATCATCTAAGAAGGAGAGGCCTTTTTGTGCATATTGCAAGAAGGATGGACATGAAGAACATTATTGTTATAGGAAGGATATTGATGAGTCGAAAAATCTTCTCAAAAAGAATCACATTGATTTGCCTTCTAGAATGTCTGAATCATCTTCTACTCCTACTTCAAAATAGTCTAAAAAGGACAAAGGTCAAACATCAGGATATAAAGGACAAGCTCTTTGTGCTCATTCAAGTCCAGGATCAGGGAGATGGCTTCTAGATTCAGGAGCATCACATCATATGGCATCTTCACAAACTATCTTCTCTTCATTTCAGCCTTGTAGTATGTCTCCTATCTTGATGGGAAACAATACATACATGAGTGTAATAGGGAAGGGATCTATTAGCATTGGGGAGAACACTTTTCAGGATGTCTTGTGTGTTCCTCATTTGACGAACAATCTACTTTCCATTTATCAGATTACACATGGTGGAGATGGGAGAACTGTGGAGTTCACTCCTAATTCTGTTATCGTTCGCAACTTGGAGACTAGAGAGATTATTGCTACTGGGGTGGTTGATCATTCATCTCGGTTGTATTCCTTTGCACAATTTGCTTCTGATGATGACAATGTTCCTTCAACTGTTGATCATATGAACCATGATTCTGAGGAGACATTTGGCTTTGTGAACTTGGGCATACTCACATTAGATCCAGTCCTTGAGCCATGCATTTCATCTCCTCTATCTACTATTGTACTTGAGGATACTTGTGTTGCTACAATTTTGGCTCCTAGTGATTCAGTACAGTAGAATTCTGATTGTCTTCTAGATATGGCTACTTTGGATGACTTCCTAATAGGTATTTCAGACTTGTTCGTGGAGTCTCATCTTGTGGATTTGGAGGACACCATTGATAGCATTCATCTTCTCTTTGATGAAGATGGACCTTCTTCAGTTGTTGTGAGGGAACACCTTAACCCTCTTGTTCATTCTCTACATGATCATTCTTCACAGATTGGTGTGAGTGTGGATACTTTTGGACAACATTTGGAGGAGGCTTCTTTGTCTTCAGAGGGGATATCTTTGTCTTTGGATTATGTTCTACATTCTTCTCTACTAGATGTTGGATTGTCCTCTTCAGTAGTGTGGCCTAGAATGCCTAATTGGAGTGTGTCAACTTTCTGCATCGACATGGAGACACTTGAGCATGCTTTAGAGACATCATCACACATCATCCATCTTCATGACTTCCTGCATACATCCTTGGTTTTGTTTCTTCCTAAGGGGAGGAACGTTGTTCGACGAGATTGGATCATCTTCAACATTCAATGTCGAGCTTCTACCATCATTGCAGGAGACTCAACATTGAGGGGGGGAAACCTTGTCTCTCTTCTACTTCTCTCTTATGGGGGGGTCTTTTTCCTCATATGGGGTTTTTACCTTCTCATTCTTCATTGAGAGTAGTGTATTTCACTTTTTGTATTTCATCTCTCTTTTGAGGGGGAGTTTTTCCCATGAGGTTTTCTCCTTTCCTCGCTTGTGAGAGATTGCATTGATTGCATTGTTTGTACATGGGTACCTAACATGGCCTAGTAGCTGGGACCCATCTTTGCATCTTTCTGTCATTTGCATAATAATTCGCTACTCCCTAAGTTGCACTTAAGGGGGGGTGTTGGCGTAATTAAATATTTTGTACCTTGTCCTAGGTCATAATTACACCTTAGTTAAGTTTACTTAGGGACCACATAGGAGGTTGTTGGAGAATCTCCACTTTTGGTGGAATTGACATGTCATTACCTCATCATTTCCACCTTTTGTGGATACATCATGTGATTATCTCTCCACCTTAAGTGGAGTGATAGGTTTTCATAGTTGTCTCATGTCATAAGATTCTGACACTTGTCATAATCTTATGCCCTTCTATGTTCTCACCTTGGCTATATAACCAAGGGGTCTTTCTCATTTGTAATTAATCAGAATCTCATATCAATGACATTGAATATAGTTTATTCTTGTCATATTCTCTCTCTCTTTTCTTGTGCTTTCCATTTGGTCCATAGATCTTGGGTCGCAGCCATAACCAATTCTAACATTCACAAATTAAACATTTCCCTCCATAATTCAACCCAACATTAACATAAATGTCTCCTTTGCAATGCACATTCGAAAGTCTTAGGTAAAAAGTAATCAACTATGCTTTCATTCAGACATTATAATAGTTAACTATTGAATATTATTACTAGCCCCCCATATATATACATATATACTCTTAAACCAACTATGGTTCAACAAACTCCTTTCTTAGTGATATGGTAATCAAGCAATATTATAAAGATGAGAGATCTTATATATTGACATGACAGTCCAACTCATGTATATACTAGATGTTCAAGTATTTTCCATTATCCTTTCCTTTATGGTAAGATTATCATGCAGCATTTTATATCATGATACTTCAAAGGTATGACAAGGACAATAGAGAGTACAAAATGTACATTTATCAAAGACTGACTAGAATCTACAACCATTCTCATTCTTGAGTTTAGAAGGGTCTCTTTGGCCCTAGAGTATGAGCTAGGCTTAGGTGACATTTTAGAACTTATTCCCAACATTTAAAACAACTATATCACCTAAAGGGATTTTATGTGTTTGCAAAAAGACAATGATCTACCATTATCATAGCTCAACAAACATATCTTGCACGACTGGTAATGTGCACCAACTTTACTAGGGTGTTATGAGCTTTATAGAAGTTCAATATGAAGCAACAAGGCACAAGGACATTCAAAAATCAGGCCCAAGTGGGATCGTTCTGACAATGTTCTCAACTTAACCCGAACAAGAACTCAAGGAAGTGTTCATAGAATAGTGAGTATGTCAATAAACAATATATACAAATGCATATCATTGATATACATTTTACATGGAAAAAACATCCACCCTTTCATCCCTCACAAGATAAGTTTTCATAATAAACTTATTCACATGCATCTCAATTGCAAAAATGTAAAGAATTATTAATAAACAAAATAATACAGAGCTACTGCTCTATTTCCCCTAAACAACAGGGGAATACAAAATGTGGAATAACTAAAGAACATGAGACACAAATCTGGGCATGCAATATTTTCCTTTTTGTATTAACTAAGCTGGAAATGACAATACATAAATGACTAAACATAAACTTAGGAAATAAACTCTAAACTAATGACTACACGCTATTGGGAGCTTTCATGAGCTGCTCACATAGACAAACAAACTTCAGGAGCTGCTAAGAGCTCACTATCAGGAGCTACGCAGAGCTTGATCAGGAGCAATCACTACTCACATACAAAATAACATACAACTATTGCTATTTAGAAAGTTCTTTGAATCACACAGAGAACAAAACAAAAAAATTCCTCTACAGATTGTTGCTGCAAAGAACTTCTTCTTCCAACTAGCAGAACTAACTGCCTTCAATTCTTTTTGTTTCTTCAACATTCCCTCTCAAATTTGAAATCACCTACCTCAGTAAATTTTGGAATTCAAAAATTCCTACCAACATTAACTTCTAGGATTTTCAGGAGCTGTAGGGATGAAGATCCCAAAAACTGCCATTGAAAGTGGCTCCTGACAGGTAGGTGAAACAACTGGGGGTTTGATGTGAGAGCATGAGGCTTTAGGAGCAATAAATTCCAACACTCCCCCTTTGTCCTGAGCTGACATAACAAGATCAATCCTGATCCAAACCAACAACGCCCAATCTGTTCCTTAGGTACTCGAAACTGTCCCTACTCAAAGGCTTGGTGAATATGTCTGCTAGCTATTGCTCAAACCTGTAAAATGCCTTTTTAATTTCACCATTTGCAACTAACTCTATGATAAAATGATATCTGATTTCAATGTGCTTGATTCTTCCATGAAACACAAGATTTTTTGTCAAGGCTATTGATGAAACATTGTCACAAAAGATTGTTGTTCCATCCTCTTGTTCTTCCTTCAAATCTGCCAAGATTCTTCTCAACCAAATAGCTTGACATGTTGCATTTTTTGCTATATATTCAACCTCTACTATAGATAGGGAAACTATGGGTTGTTTCTTGGAAGCCCATGAGATAGCTCCTAAACCCAAGTGAAACACATAGCCTAATGTGCTCTTCCTATCATCCAAACTTCCTACCCAATCACTATCTGTCTATCCAACCAGCCCAAACTCATTTGCTGTTGTATACAAAATGCCATATCCTTTGGTGCCATTCACATACCTCATTATTATTTTACTCGCTTTCCAATTGGTGTCCCTTGGAGTCTCCATAAATATGGAAATAAGACTCACTCCATGCATTGTATCAGGCCTAGTTGCAGTCAAATACATCAAACTTCCAACCAAACTTTTAAACATGGTCAGATCCACATTGTTGTTGCAATCTTTCTTGCTCAACTTTTGACCTATGGTTGTTGGTGTCGGGGCAGACTTGCTTTCAAGCATCCTAAATCTCTTCAAGATTTCATTTGCATATTTTTCTTGAGAGATAAATATACTATCATGGATTTGTTTTACTTCTATGCCTAGAAAATAACTCAAGAGACCTAAATCTGTCATTTCAAACTCTCTTTTCATGGCTTCTTTAAAATCAATAATGAGGAAATCACCGTCCCCTATAAAAACTAGATCATCTACATCCAAGACACCAATCAAAACCTTACCATTTGCTACCTTGATGTAAAGAGTGGCTCACCATCGCTTTTGCTAAAGCCATTGCTCATCAAATATGAGTCAATCTTGTTGTACCATACCTATGGAGCTTGCTTCAGCCCATAAAGGGCTTTCTTTAGCTTATACACCTTGTGTTCTTCACCCAAAACTTCATATCCAAATGGTTGTTCCACATAAACTTCCTCTTTCAACACTTCATTTAGGAAGGAATACTTCACGTCCATTTGAAATACCTTCCACTTGTGTCGAGCTATGATTGCTACAATTTCTTGCAAGGTCTCCATCCTTGCAACGGGGAAAAATATCTCATTATAGTCTATCCCAAACTACTGCTTGTACCCCTTGACTACCAATTGTGCTTTATGTCGCTCTATCCTTCCTGCGACATTGCATTTGGTCTTGTAGACCCATTTTACCCTAATAGCTTTTTTGTTGGAAGGAAAATTAGTTAACTCCCATGTGTTTTTCCTCTCTATTGTATCTATCTCCTCATCCATGGCCTCACACCATTTCTCTTCTTTAACAGTATCCTCAAAATGAATCAGATCACTATGAGAAAATAATGCAAAATTCACACTCATCAAATTCTTCATCATACCTTTCATTTTGGTAGATCTCCATTAGAGTCTTGGTATTTCTTCGCATTAGGGACGTGAGAGTGGGGTTTGAACTTTCACTACTGCTTATGCTCTGTTGAACAAGTTGGTTCAGGAGCTATTGGGAACTTTCAGGAGCTCTTCCAGAGCTGTCAAGAGCTTGACCGAAGCTCATTGCGGCCAATTCTCTAGCTATCTATGACTGTCTTTCTGAATGTCTACCAACTTTAAAGGAGTCATTAGCAGCCGTTGGGAGCTCTCAAGAGCTTGATCGGTGCTTTCAGTAGTGACTGCAGGTTCATCTTGATGATCTTCCTATTTTGTATCTACATCTTCAAGAGTTGTCAGGAGTGGTTCATAGGTGTCAGAATTTACCAGTCCATCCCATGACTCATCCTCTAGGAACTCCACGTCCCTACTAATCACTATCTTTTTGGTGACTAGGTTATACAACCTATAGGCTTTGGACTCTTCACTATAGCGTGTGAAAATACACTTCTCACCCTTGTCATCCAATTTCTACCTCTTTTCTTTAGGCACGTGAACATACTCCACACAACCAAACACTCTTAAGTGCTCAACCGTCCACTTGCATTTTGTTCATGCCTCTTAAGGGATTTTGCCATAGATCACCTTTGTTGGACTTCTATTTATTAGATATATGGTTGTTGTTACAACCTCTCCCCAATATGCAATTGGGAGTCCCTTTTCTTTCATCATGCTCCTTGCCATCTCCACAATGGTCCTATTTTTTCTCTTAGCCACTCCATTTTCCTATGGAGTATAACTAGCTGTTAACTATTTCTTGATGCCATTTTTCTTGCAAAAATTTACAAACTAATTGGAGGTATACTCTCCCCCTTGATATGACCTTAGGACCTTGATCATGTGTCCACTCTCCTTTTCAGTCTCGGCCTTAAACAAAAAAAACTTATCAAATGCATCTGACTTATGTTGCAAAAAATAGACCCATGTCTTACGGGTATAATTATCAATGAACGTCATAAAAAATCTACTTTTACCAATATATATGGTTTGCATAGGGCCTACCAAATCCATGTGCACTAGCTCCAATGGTGCTCTTGCCCTTGTAGAGTTGCCCGATTGAAAGGGCTGCCTATGTTGCTTTCCCAAAATGCAAGCCTCACACTTAACATTAGGCTCTACTATTCTTAGCAAACCATCAATCATTTTGTTGTTGGATAAAAGACTTAAACTAGCATAGCCTAAATGTCCATACCTGAGATGTCATGGCTTGGAGGGGTCTTGAATGGTGTTCTTGAGGGCTGCTTGCTATACTGCTATACATTTTCCATTCATGAGAGGTGTAACAACAGATTGAGATGAGAAAAACGTCTCAATCTTCAAAGGAAACATCCGGTTCTTTGTCATTTGAACTACTACAAACACTTTTGTCCTCTCATTTTTGTCATAAATAATGCATTGACCCTTCTTCATCAACACTTTATATCCATCTTGGATGAGTTGTCCAACACTCATGACGTTATGCTTTAACCTAGGAGCAAGAAATACATTCTAAATCTCCTTCTTCTCACCTTGCTTGGTGCAGATCATGATAGATCCTTTGCCCACAATTGGAACTAATTCATTTTTCTCCATTCTTATTTCTAACTTTACATTTTTCTCAATGAAAGAAAACAAAATTTCATTACCACTCATGTGGTTGCTACAACCATTGTCCAAATACTAGACTTTGGGGCTTCCTTCTTCACCAATGTTGCACATGATGAAGGTTGTGGATTGATTTCTTTCAACAACATTCACATCAGCCACATTTGCATTTTTTTTTAACTGATCTCTTTGCTTTTTCCAACACTCACTTGCATAATGGCCAAAATTATGGCAATAATAACACTAAACATTTCTCTTGTCCCCCTTTCGACTTGAGTTGTTGTTCATCTTGCCTTGTCGGGAGCTAGTTTGAGAGTTGCTCGCTCCCTCTTGGCTGCTTGCTCGTCTTGAGCATTTTCCTCCAACATTTCCTTGTCTGGAGTTGCCATGACCTCTATCTCTTGTGCTTCTTCCACCATTGTTTCTTCTCCCCCTTCCTCTTGCATTTGACTAAGCTTTAAAAGCTTGCTCTTGGGAAGAAGTAGCAAACCTATTTAGGCACTGCTCATGGGTTTGCAGAGAACCCATTAGCTCATCAACTGACAATTTTGTGAGATACTTTTCCTCTTCAATGGAAATCACCATTGCATCAAACTTTGTGGGTAAGCGCTTGAGGATTTTCTCTACAATCCTTTGGTCATAAATGACTTCAACATTCACCCTCAACTGGTCTATCAAACCTGAGAGTCTTGTGTGAAACTTTGAGATGGAATCACTGTCCCTCATCTCAATAGTCCCAAAATTTCTTCAAAGCATCTAGAGTTTCACCAATATGACTTTATCAAACTCAATGCCTTAGCATCCTTCCTCCTTCCCTCCTTCAACTGGGTTTTCTAGTTGTTTGAGAGGGTAGCATATGTTGCAGGGTCAGTCATATCCATGAACTGATTGACCACAAACTAACACAAATCATTGACAACCATTATGGTCTTCATCTTCTTTTCCCAAACATCATAGTGTTGTCCATTAAAGCACGGTGGTTACTGCCAACTCTTCCCTTCATCTCCAACCATGTCTCATGCACAAAAAAACTTAACACCCAGAAAAAATAAATTTGCTCTAACTCACAAGGAAATGAGACCTATGGCTCTGATACCATGTCAAGAATTTTGAGTAAACAGAATAAAACAGAGCTGCTGCTTTGTTTCCCCTAAACAATAGGGGAATGCAAAATGTGAAATAACCAAAGAATAGGAGACACAAATCTGGGCATGCAATATTTTCCTTTTTGTATTAACTAAGCTGGAAATGACAATATATAAAAGACTAAACATAAAACTCAGGAAATAAACTCTAAGCTAGTGACTACAAGCTGTTGGGAGCTTTCATGAGTTGCTCACACAGACAGACAAACTTCAGGAGCTATTAAGAGTTCATTGTCAAGAGCTACGCAGAGCTCAATCAAGAGCAATCATTGCTCACATACAAAATAGCATACAACTATTGTTGTTCAGAAAGTTCTTTGAATCACACAAAGAACAAAACAAAAGACATTCCTCTACAGACTATTGTTGCGAAGAGCTTCTTGCAACTGGCAGAACTAACCGCCTTCAATTCCTTTTGTCTCTTAAACATTCCCTCTCAAATTTTAAATCACCTACTGCAGTAAATTCTGGAATTGAAAAATTCCTACAAGCCTTAACTTTTGGGGCTCTCAGGAGCTGCAGGGATGAAGATCCCAAAAACTACTGTTGAAAGTGGCTCCTAATGGGTAGGTGAAACAGTAGGGGGTCTGACGTGAGAGCAGAAGGCTTCAGGAGCAATAAATTCCAACAAAATTTTTGGTGGAAGCTCATAAATTGTTTTATCAAATGAAAAAATAAGATATTTTATCGAATATGATTACTCCAGTATATAGATGACATGGGTTTCCACATGACGTAGTCACATTGTTTCACTGTATGCAAAAATAAGTATCCAAATATGATTACTATAGTATATAGATGACATGGGTTTCCACATTACGTAGTCACATTGTTTCACTGTATGCAAAAATAAGTATCCAACCCGATCAATCTGCATTTACTAGCATACTCCCAACCCGTGCCTAAATGGGAGCTCGTAACAGGGTATGGTCATTACATGTATTAAGTGAAAACATAGACAAGGCATAGAACATTTGACGAAATCCCTCAAGAAATGTGATCTCATGAAATACAATGACCACAGGGTATGCACAAATAGATATGTTGAAAAGGCTTAAGATGTTGTGGGTGAGTAAAATAAATAAAATGTGCAATGTCAATTCCACAACCTTTCCCAACATTATCCGGCCCGAGCTAGAATAAAAGCTAAGAGACAGAGCAAGGATGTCCATCAAAGCATAAGCAGGAAATAAAATTCGATAGATAAACATTCACACAAATGTGATAACAAAGACAGGGTATGCACCATGGAGGCTAATGAAGAATCCATACAAGCCTATGGATGATACTTGAGCATACACACTATGCTCGTTCACTCAAATGCTATATTGAAATCAAACATGAAAATAAAAAGATTATGTGTGCAAAACATGCTTTATTTCCTAAGGGTAAACCGGGTAGTAGCATCCATCAAGCATATAGATCGCAAGGTCGGATTTGACATGCTTGCAGAATGAGTCAAACATTTACATAGAATTGACATAAGATCCAATATCTTTCAATGGTATTCTAATGCAAGCATTCGATTATAACATACCTTGATGCCACAAGGTTTGGGGGTGACCACGATGTTATCATAGTGATCTGCAACACTAGAAATGTGATACTTGTATTTTGGCAAGGTGACCATACTCATGCTCCTCCCTCTTTCATCCTTCATGCCCCCTTCCAAGCTTCGACTGTCTGGAAATTAAGAAAAAACTGTAAGCTATCGTTGCAAATGCCAGATTTTGTTGGAAGAATTAGTGTATGATGTTCATGCTCTCCCCCATCGAACTCCTTCGTTCTCTTTTTTTTATGATGAACAATAATGGCGTTGACATCCATTTTTTTTTGCCACTTGCATTTCATTATTCTTTCATAAAAGAACAACACATCCATTGGACGGGGAGAATAAAGGAGAGAGTTATCAAGGTATAAGCTTAAAAGAGATACATAAATGCATAGTTGAGTTAAGGGCAACCGGATGTTTGGTCATGGGTGGGAATTAAGATGTAGTTCCCCTGATTACTATTTTTACTCCCACACCTTCTCACATTGATTTGCATGTTACTCTTATGCAGCCTTACGCCTTTAATATTCTGCCCCCTTCCTCTTTCTCAATGTGCATGCATGCAACCGTTTCAAGAAATAATGCAAGTAAATCTCATTTAAATTTCATCCCATATTGCCCCTCCTATGAAATATAATTTATTTATTTATTTTCTTTAATATTTAAAGTATTTTATTTATAATTTTATATGATTATCTTTATTCGAATAGAAAATAAAATTCTTTCATTGAAAATATTAATCACAAATTCATACTTTAAAACTATTAAAGCAATAATTTAATCTCTATGTTTAAGGAAGAAAACGAGATGTGACATCCTTCCCCACTAGGAAGAGACATCATCTTGATGTCTTAGTTAGTAGTCACTAAATTATTTGAGGCATCACACTAAGCCATACAAGCACTTTCAATTCTTTTATCATTATATCCAAAGCTTGGTCATCCAAGCTCATACAAGACATGGTAAGCATTTTCATCAATTAAATGCACTCAAAGACACATGCACATTCAAAATTAAGAGAATCACACTCATTTTTCAGAACATTCATGCATCAATTTCTAAGTGAGTGTGTATTCCATTACTACCATTCAATTCCACAAAGCTAGTCTACCTCCTCTCCAACAATGTTCTCTCCCTCGTGATGGTGATGATCTTTTTGTAGTACTCATGGAAACAACACAACACTTTAGTCCATGTTAGTACCCATAATAAATTTTGAATTTCAAAATTTCTTTGTATCGTTTCTTCTTATCTTCATAAGATTTGATCATCTCAATGCTTAAGTAATGGAAACGAGTTTGCACATTTTCACAAGCTTCAAATTTTTTATTCATGCACATGCATACTTATGCTTACCATACCCTTGTAGTTTGATTGGTTGGCCAAGTTGCTTGTGATTCCTCTACAATGTTCATGTCTTTCCTTTAACACACTTGTGCTATTCTAGCTCATTCAAATATCAACACCTCATAGGAAAGTCGATATTGTAAAGCAAGGATTACAATTCCAAAATATAATTAACATTGACTAGATCACAACTTGATCACATATATGTGGAATATATATATAAAATTCATTCACATACCTTCTTTTATGAACGATACTATTGTGTGTCACACATCCTCACTTCATCAAAGGTATATTGTCCTTACACCATTATTCTCATATAGAGACTCATTTACAATCCAAGATCATCAATGTACAAGAGTCAAAAGTAACAATAATTGAACTAGTGGATATAATATGGATATATGTTATATATCCACATGTGCAAGTGTATCATTCATATAATAGCATGTTTACAAAGCACACCACTCATACTAGTGATAGTGCATCATACAAATTTTAGGCAAGTAATGGTATGGAAAACATAATCTATAAAGTCTCTGATTATCAATCCACACATGGCTAGTCACTAACTATCAATCCACTCATGGCTAGTCATTATCTATCAATCATCTTTGACTATCGATCCTCACATGGCTAGTCACTAACTATCAATCCACACATGACTAGTCAAAGTTGAAAACATGATTTGGGTGATTTTCCACCGAATCATGAAGTTTATACTTCCACATAGATCTTCCTATCCAGAGATCTACTAACCCTGCAAGCCTCTAGCTATCTCAAAATAATTTGAGGTAGGGGGATCCAGTGCACACCTAACTACATGCATTTCTATCTACTATTAGAACATGCAAGTTCCATGTTAGGTAAACACATAGAGATGATAAATAAAATCAGTCTATTCCTCATAATGACTGCAAAGCTTGGCCAAGCTCATGCTGCATAAATACAACTTAGGTTAGATTTTTGAAAAAGAAAAATCTACATTCTCTAGAACCTGTCCTAGAAGGAATTAAGAAGGGGTATCCCTCCCTTCTACACCATCTACTAGAATCCTACATCTATGTGCTACAGTCTATCTCGTACTTTTGTATCATTTCAAGCATATACAAGAAGATAATATTTAACACATCTTACATGAATGGAGAGAATACATTAATGTCAATCACTTAATGAAATTTAAGTCTTCTCAGTGCATATCATACAATGCATGTCATTTCATTTATCATATGTAGCAACATACATGCCACTCTTCATAATTTATAAGACAAAATTCAATCATGATACAGATTCAAGATCAATACGTTTTTCATAATTTACTCCCTCAATGTTCTATCGTTGTTCATGGTGAACTTGATAGATTAAAAAACTTAACGCGATAGAGGACCAACGATGTCAAACATTTGGAATAGTCACTAGAAGATTCAAAATAATCTCAGGAGAGGAAATCACCAAATTCAACACTAAGTCAAAAAATGTTGACAATTCCAACAATAAATCAAGTATGACCAAGGGTCACGAAATCGATCATCAAGGAATTGGTGACTAATCCAATCATAAAAAAAAAAAAATTACAAGTAAAACCAATTTACAAGGGTCGGTCCTTACAACACAAGAAACATTTTCATCAATGAAATCAAATAAATCATCAATTCAAAACACTTCACATAACTGTGTGTCCATAGTAATCACACAAAGGGAGTAAATGGATACATGACACCTTTCATCCAAGATGCGCTAGAGACCATACCCAATCACATTCATAAATCAAGTCATTCCTAGATGCACGCTCATGCAATGATTTCATATATCAATGCATTCTTCCATTCATTTTCCATACTCAAATATTTATTTTCAATGTAATGCAAGAAGATATGTGAAAGAGGAATTCCACATTATATGCAAGAGTTAGATTCACTCCAATAAGTAATCATAACATTAGGAATACCAAATGTAATATGCCCATTTAAAACTATCTCTGATAAAATCTATTTGACATTATGAATATAAATAAATGACATAAATTCTACACAACTATTTTCCATCATAGCATCACATGTCAATTAATTTCCAAATGTCATAGTTTGACTTGGCATTCAATTGCCACTTTGTTAATTCAATTTTACATCAATGATACAAAGCATAATAATCAAATATGGAATTTCCAGACTTATAGCATAAGGTCACTTTGATTACATGTTCAAAGACAAGCCATGCATGGTACTAAACTAAAGCACATTAACTTATGCAAGAGATGGCATTTCATTTATTCATGCAAAAGCTATCCACTTAAGGGTCTACACAATCTACATCTCAAGTCACTATCACAATCCTAATAAAATGACATCTAGAGAATTATGTAGGTCAACATATCAAAGTCATATATGATCTTCTATCTATGTTATAAGTTGGTTACCCCTGCTTTGCAAGGTAGGGTCATAAAATCATCACAATCCACATTAGAAGATTACATATGAGGTAGGATCCTTTCTACCACTCTATCTCTCATTAAGGAAGATAGGCTAACCAACTATATACATAGGTACAAAATAACTTATTGGACCCATATAACTTCCTCAAGATGCTACATGGCACTAGACCATATAGGTTTTACACAATTATTATGGATAATGCATTCTAGGCTCATAGGTCCTCATTCCCAATGATCTACTAGGTCAACTTCTCATAAGTTTAACGCTTTCACTTATACATGCAATCATGCATTCAATTCCTTCTTATGTTATAATGCATTCATATGCTCATTTCTCGTTAAAAAATAAATGAATTTACAAAGGCATGATGCAAATTTTCAATGCAAGGTAATTTTTCCTTTCATGTAATAGTTCTACTTAAACATAGTCTTGAAGACCAAACTCTTGGCTTTTAGTTGCTCTAGTTTTCAACATATAATTTTGCATGTGGTTTTTCAAAATGCCTTCTAGTTAAAAGGAAACATATCTATGCAAGAATATGTTTAAATTTCTTATGATGTGTTCAAACTGCATTAAGATTTCAAATTATTTTTAGTACATTTAAGACATCATTCTTGGTACCTTCTTTGATGGAGTCTTTATGAGTACACAGGAACTTTAGTTATTGGGTACTAGCATTCCAAAAAGGACCAAAGCTTATCTAGAAAGCTCAATAGATGTGAGGTAGCTACCACCAAAAAACATGCAAAAGAATAAGGACAAAGCATAAAACATGTAGGTCCAACATATGGATAAGGTATGCAATCGTTTAGCAGAATTTCCCAAGGGATGCCTTCTAAGGTATCCAATGACCTAGGTCATGCACACAAATTTCTCTGGGGTGCTACCAACTCAAATAATATGGATCTTTCTAATGACATTCTTATGTGCCAAAGGCACTACCTTGAGGGCAACAACTCTCTTCCAAGAAATCTAAGACAAGGGACGTCATCCCTCTCCTGATAGGTGGTAGAAGTCTAAAAGACTCTCTTTACATGAATACTCTTACCGAATTTCTTACGCATCATGCGCTACTTCCTTAGTAGGTTCATGCGATCAAAATTTGTAACTAAGCAAGGTGAACTCAAGGCCCTAATACTGAACCTTAAGGTTTGATACCAAATGTAACGACCTCCATAGATTAAACCCAATTAAATTCAAAGATTACACATCATCATGTGTATAAATATGACACGTGCTCAAAAAATAAGAATAGAGATAAGAAATTATATTAAATAAATTCAAATGGAGTGCATGTGATATTTACAAGGATAAATATATTGGAGTATTTTGCTTACAATAGACCTCTTGGTCAATAGAAATACTTTACAACATACTGAAACTTGATCCTTTCTGACATGATCCTTTCAACTTTTGAAACTCCTTTGACCACTTCAAGGGTGAGCATTGTTGGAGCGTGTTTCCGTACTACCATGAATTGAATCACTTCCCCAGTATTCTTCTTGAAGAAAGAGTTCCTAACCTAGCTTGAGGAAAACTAGCAATGCAACTTTAATAGGAGTAATGGAATGTGTGAAGCAAGTCATATCAACATCTAATCATATCATGATCATTACAAAGATTATACCAAAAACTTCATCATGCTTGATGCTTGTGCACATACATAATCTATCATGTAGGATACATACTATTTCATCTTCAATTTTAATTGGTCCATAATTTCTTAAAAGATACAAGTTAAATCTATGCAAGTACAAGTTTGCTATCATGTGAACACAAGGAAATAGGGTGCTCCACCTTTTAGGAGATGGAATACCAGGGGAACCTATTTCCCTCTTGGTTCATTAAAGGAAACCATAGAGATCCCTTAATAAAGTGACTCAATTGAGGGAAGGGTGGTTTAGGCTACTAGGGGGTTTCCTTAGGTGTGATTAAAGAGAAGGGGGGTTCACCACTAAAATGAAGTTTCAATGGAGAGATGCAAACATGCATGCACAAAACCCCATAAACTTAAGAACATCAAATCAAATGAAAAAATGAATTAGACACAAAGGAACCTGGAAAAATTGAGAGGTCAAAACAAGGTTTGCAACCCTAAAAATTTGTTGCTTGAAGCTCACTGGAACTGATACACTAGACTGGGTGATTTAGTCCTACTACTCGAATATAGGTAGAATTTGGAATCTTCTGTTGACAAATCAAAACCTATAGAAACTTGATGAAAAGTGGTATACTGGGACTCATACACAGGTGGCGATTTAGTCCTAGTATTAGGGATTGACTGAAACATTTGTAGCCTTGAGTGATCTCATGTTGCTTTCATCTTGTCCAATCTTTGGGTCCGAAAAGTTTGAATTTTGGCCTATAGGTGATTTTTCGTGAAGATGACAACTTCTTGACAACTTTGACAAATTTCTTCAATATTGCAACTTTGTCTTCAAAGGATCTTCAAGCTCCAAATCGCCTAAATTAACAATCACACGTGAAGAGGGAAAAAATGTTGTGTTGGGGAATAGGGGTTTGCCTTGGTCAAACCCTGTTTTGGTAATTAAACCTTGAAATGAAATGAAATAGCATGAAGGAATGATGAATAGAAAAATGTAATGTTACAACTCACCAAACCCTTTGAAATGAAGGCTAAAATATTATGTGAAATGGCTCCAATGGATGTGGATCTTGATTCTTGATCTTGATATGAGATAATGTCTTTGAATGCTTGCTTGAATCATGAAAAACCTACATCACAAATGTTAGCTCAAAAACACACATGATACATGATGACTTCATGACATGATGCTTGAATATTGAATGCTACTCTAAATGCTTGATAATTAGCTCTTGAATGCTCTTGAAATTCTATTGAATGCTATTGATCTCATAAATTCTCCTTAGGAATGATTTCATCAACTTGCTAGGAGAAATTATGTGAAATAACCTTGTATTTATACTTGTTTATGCCAAATTTTTGAAAATTACAACACTACAAGCCAATAACAGACCTAGGATAATAAAATCCCACCAAGAATTTTATTTAAAATAGGTCCAAGTTAAATTGGGGCTCATATGCCAGATTGGGCGTATGAGTCCCATTAGCTTAAGATGGGGCACAAACTTCAATAAATTATGCAAAGTTCAATACAATGTTTAGGATTAGGCCCCGAAACCTAGGTGGGACCCATACGCCCAAGGTGGTGTGTGAGTTCCAGATCACTAGATTTGGAATACATAACCCATAAACATGAATAATGACTGGTCATGTTTATTAAGTGTCAGGATTATCCATATAGAAATACATTTAATTAGGCTTGTGGATGCAAAATAGGACCAAATAAGGCATAAAGAAGCCCAATTTTAGTAGGGAGTGCCCAAAAAAGTGTGAAAATGTAAAGGGAAACATTTTCCTACACTACATTTAGCCCCCACTTTAGTGAGAGGAGGAACTTGCTTCAAACTCACACTAAAGTAGACAAATACGCATCAAGAGGAGTCCAATTGTACCAATGCTAGCAAGATAGGATTGTAATGATCAGGAGGGATGGTGAAGCCGTTGGGATCAAGATCCTATGGAAAACCAACATAGGCACAAAAGAACACACATGTAAATGATGAAAGAAGCAAAAACAAGATACACACATACACTGCCAAAGATATAAAGGAGAAAGAAAAATAAAAAGAGGGTTGGATCAAGCTTCGATAGTTTGTCCAACACGATGTGGACCAGGTCTAGGCTATTTTCCCAATAATGTTTACAAGTGGAACACAATGTCCACTATGCAAACCAATGCAAACTCACAAGGGCTAGTGAAATCGCAAGTCATCAAATAGGTGAGCCCCCAGAGAGGTGAGACACATACACACGTGACCAGTATGCACTCACACACACAAGCAAGTGGCTATGGGAAACTCATGGCTAAGTTTAGCTCCCATGCACTAACCATACCAAAGATATACCTCTCAATAACTTTGATAGGGTGTCACACAACACAAACAATGAGATCCATGAGGCAAGAAAAACTTCATATGCTAACACCCATGAATAAACAAGATGGCTCCATAGGCAAGAAAAGTGTGTTATGCAAGGTGGCCATATAATAGTTATTGTAAATGCTAAATAGTGCAAGGTATGTTTAAAGGGGTTTTATTTAGTTCATGCAAGGTCTTAACTTAGGGAACATCGTGCCTAATGTCTCAAAGAGAGGACCAATCAAAGAATAGAAGATTCACAACTTAGGCAATGTAGTATGTCGCATCAAGCCACTAAGAGGAATATAATATGCTAAGAGATTTCGTGCTCTTGAAGGAAGTTACACCCAATGTCACCACAAAGAGAAAGATGCATCAGATGAAGTAAGAAGACCACAAAATGAAACATGAGTTGTATAATGTAGAAGAATAATCACAATGTCTTCCCCCACTTTAAAGAAATTACTAAACACCATGTTGTGATTTAGTAAATGTCCATATGTAAATGTCAACTTATACTTACATTTTTATTTCATGTATATAGTTTCCCTCAAAGATAACAAGAAGAAAGAAAAAATAAGAGAAGAATTTGAATGTAGGCCTTTGTTGCAACACTTTCGGTGCACAGGTGAATTTCTTCTTGGAAAAGGTCCTCTTGAAGACTGCAGCTTCATAGGGACATTGTGCATCCATTATTTCGTATCAAAACTTTTCCATTGAAGGTTCATCTCAAGATCAAGGAAGTTGGGATAGTGAGATTCTTTGTAGGCTTGAAAGTTTTTATTTGTAGGCTAGTTGGCTCTACCTGGGGAACACGCTAATTTATGGTACAGATCAGGCTCTCTCCAACCTCACCATTGCATTCAGAAGGCCTCAAAACCTATAGATCGCCTGCCTATTTTTCGAAAAGGAGATATATCATCGAACATCATTAGAGGTATTTTCTAGGGTTTGCAAATTCATTGTATGATCCATACAATCTACAATAAAAAAATCATCCTTTACAGTTGTCCTCCATGGAAATTTTTTTTAGATCAATAGGCATTTTTTTTAATTTCAAAAAATGGGCTATTTTTAATTGGTAGTCGACATCATAGGGTTTGATTTTTTTTCCTGCAGCTAAAGTTTTTTTCCATTGGGCTTTTATTCCATTGACATTGTAATTTTTTTGCAAATTGTAATTATCGGCATTTATATTAAAATTTTGAATTACGTTTGCTATATTCAAAATTTGGGTTCCTGTCGGCATCTATTCACAGTCTGCAAAATCTCTTGTCGGCTTCATTAAAGCTTTGTACAGGGAGGCCCACCGTCACATCACCAGCAATCATTGAGCAGATGTTGCTGTCAGATTTTCTGGCACTCCAACCCCATTCACTGCTGACCACCGCTCTCTATCGCCGACATTTGTTTTCTGGCCACCTGCCTACCACTGAAGACCTTGCTCTAAGCCCCAGACTGTGGTCATATCCTAGAACCACCAGCTCTGCTTGATCCTAGCAGCATCGCCCATCCTCACCACTCAGCTCCAAGTCCGCCACTCTAACGTTGCCGATTCCAACAGAGTTTTTTTCAAACTGCCAACACTAGCGGCAGTCATATCAGAGACGAAGGGCTCATAATTTTTAGCCCAGGTGCTCAAATTTTGCACCCAGTTAGCCTACATAGTTCCAAAACAATAGTGATCTTCTGAGGGCCATAACTTTTGATCACAATCTCAAAATATAGCAAACGAGATATCATTGGAAAGGTGTTGAAGTCTACTTTCTAGTGGTGCCCTCTATTTTCTAGTATTCTACTGGTATAAAATGTTTCAGTCAGTTGAAGTGAAAACCCTAGTTTACAATTAAAAGGCTATATCTCCTCATCTCATTATCAAAAATTTGTCATTCCAGTGGCATCAAGGAGGTATTCTAGTGTATTTTTCATCAGCCCTTTCCTTTCATTTAGATTTAGCACCAAGTGATTTGCTTTGGTTTTCTGTCACTTTGAGCATTTTTCATCAATACTTGGATATCCTAAATTTTGGAGGAAGATTTTTTGCATTGAGAGACTTCATTTTAGTTGCAATTTGATATATTAGAGGCTTCACAACATTTATTTCATTTATATCTTTTGTATTGTACTTGGTTTTTGCTCTATGGCTGATACAGGTTTTGAAATCCTGACACCCCACAACTATCACACATGGAAAGTAAGCATGCAACGTCTCCTCTAGTCAAAAGGTTTAAGGTCAACTTTGAATGAAAATCAACCCCATTTAACCTGAGAGTACTAGAAGTTCCAACATCATATCAAGTGTGAGCAAGCTATGGGATTGACTACACTCCATGTTTCCAACTCCTTGTTCTTCCACATTGAGGGATGCTCCACTCTAAAGTAGGTATGGGATAAGCTAAAAGATTTGTTTGGTTCAGTAAGTGATGCTTGTGCACTTCAATTAGAGTTAGAAGTAGCATCTCTCTTAGTTGATTCATTTCCCTCCGTTGAAGATTATTTGGTGAAATTCAAATATTTGAGGACACAACTATTAGGGTGTGAGAAAGACAAAACATATAAGGTTCATGCATTTTTATGATCCTGTCTAAATTGAAAGGATCATTTTCCTATTTTGCTACTTCCTTTACTCTACCATGGATGGACTATGAGATAGTTTTTTGATGCCTTCTTTCAAGACTTTTTGTGAATGGTTGATAAGGGAACAATACAAACTCAACAATGTTGATTCTTCCTCAAAATCTCATGCTCTAGTAGCAATTCCATCTAAAGGGAAAGGAAAGAATAAAGGGAAATCAAAGATAGAATCTAGTGAAGCATCACATCAAAAGGAAGACAAGCCTAAGAAGGAGAGGCCCAAATCAAGTTTTTTCAATGGGCTTGGACATTGTGCTCAGAGATATGCTTCAAGAAGGAGAACCATGAGTTGAGACAGATTCTTCGAGATCAAAATATCACCCTCCCTCATTCTTCCATCAAATCACACCGCTCTTCTTCACATGAGGAGTCCTCTTTAGGTATTGTAGGTATTGCCATAACTAATATCTAGGGCTGCAAGGGACATGCTTTAATCACTACTCTTGTTGATAGATAGGAGGGTTGAGCCATTGACTTAGGAGCTTCTCAACATGTCACCAGTTCTCATGATCATATCCTTTGGGATGCAATGAGACCACAAGAGTTTGATAAGATGTTCACAAAAAATGCTAAAATTGTTCATGTAGCTGCTCTTTGTGATGCCACTTTGGATGGGGGGAATTTACATGATGTTGCTTATATTCTTGAAATGACTCATAATCTACTTTATGTTTATCAACTTGCATAGGAGCATCTACAAATTGAGTTTACATCTGAGTTAACACTCATTAGGGATGATTTTGATACACTTATTTCCTATGGTGTAGCTGATCATTAATCCTGGGTGTACAAGTTCTCTAAGTTTTAGGATACCTCAAATCGATAGGTTCCTGATTCTCCAGATTCCAGGGTAGGAAGTAGTTCCCCTCCTCCTCGCCAGGGTTGTGGTGGTTGGATTGAGTTGAATCTTCTTTTTCCACCATATTCTTCATCTCCTACCCCTCCATTGAGATTTGGTTTAGTAGAGTAGAGTTCATTCTTCTCTTTAGACTTGTTCCATCCATATGGGTTCACGACAGGTCTTGCTGACTTGGCTCACCATTTTTCTATAGGTTTTGAAGATGTTCTTGAGTGGAGCACTCTCCTTTATGGGGGGATATCTAGTTTCCTATTTTTTTCATATTTTGTTTTTTTTGTGATGGTTGTAGGCCTTGGAGGGTATGATGTTGAGACCTCCAATCATCACTCTTCCATCACTTTTCTACATTTTATCTCCTTTTTGGAGAGGGTTTTTCTTCCCATTGGGTTTTCCCCTTGTCTTTGTTTGTGGGAGATTAGTTTCATTTCATATCATTGGTAAATGGGTACCTAAAATGGCCATCATGTAGTTGGGACCCATCATCCATTGCATAATCTTTGTATTTGCATTTCCTCCCTAAGTTGTACTTATGGTGGGGGGTGTTGGTGTAATTATTTATTTAATTTCACTAGCATACTTGTTTACTTAGGCATTATATTTAATTAATTTCTAAGTTGCATTATTAGTAAATCATTAATAATGGAGTCATTACCATTTCCATGTATTTAGGATATAAGATTCCTTCTAGAATATCATCTAGAACTTATCTAAATCAATGATAATAAGTTTCTTCTCCAATTCCTCAACCTACAAGCCTGATTTCCTCCCTGGTGCTTCTCTTCCTTATATCTAAGGCATTTCCCAAAAAATCTCCAAGATCCTTTCAAAGAAATGGCTTCATTGTGATTTCAAACCTTTCTCAACCGTGAAACACTATCCCTCCTCTCTTAAGGACTCGGGAGACATATTACTTGAGTCTAGGGTCTACAAGGTAGTTTTTTCTTGTGGCATCCCATGTATAGGGGAAATAGGTCATTCAATAAAAGACTATCTAACCAAGTGGAAGCACTAGATATCAGAGTTATGAATCTAAATTCAAAAGAATTAGAATTTTATCCTTCATGGAAAAAAGTTATGCGTTATACGGTGTGCGTCATTTTTTAAAAATGTTGTTTTGAAAAAAAAATCAGGTTTCATGGAGATGGAAAAAGAAGTGCAAATCTAATTTCAAAAATTTTTGAAAAAATATTTTTAGAATCTATAGACAAAATGTGATGAGGACTCTAGTTTGTATCATCTTCAGGTACTTCTGGTTTAGCTTCCTCTATAGGTTATTAAATGTGAAGATTTAGTTTAAAAATAATAATTCCGGTGTCCATTTTGTGAGAATTTGTAAACCACTGTGTGGGATCACCATATATATGTATATGTATATGTATATATATATGTGTGTATCCTATCTATATATATATATATATACATATATATATATACATATACATATACATACATACACACACACACACACACACACACACATATATATACACACATACACACATACATATGCATATACATACATACATACATATGTATGTATACATATTCTTTTATGTTATTATTTCTATTTTCTCTTGTTTATTCCTGTTTTCTCTTTTCTATTTATATTCTTTTAGGAGTCGTTATTCACACACACACACACACACACATATGTCTTCTTCATTTTTCTTTTTCTTCATTGTATTTAGGGTTTTCTTTTCTTCTTTGTATTTATTTATATTTTTGTCTTTTTTTTTGGTTTATACTTTTTTACTTTTCTTCATGCTTAGGTTCACTCATATTCTCTTTATAAATTTATTTTTCACTATTTCTATGTTTTTCTTCTTTTTCAATTTATTGATTTCCCTGATCTTTTTGTTTTTATCCAATGTTTTTGTTTTCTCTTTAAGTTTAAGGGTTCTTTTATGTGTGTGTATTCCAGATATGTGCTTATTTTTTCTTTCTGTTCTTTATATATATATATTCTCTTTAAGTTTAAGGGTTCTTTTATGTGTGTGTGTGTATTCCAGATATGTGCTTATTTTTTCTTTCTCTTCTTTATATATATATATATATATATATATATATCTCAAGAATTTTTCTTTAAGTTAAGGGTTTTTTTATTTTCCTTTAGTTCTTTTTTCCTTTTTTTTAGGTGGGTGTTTTCTTTTTCATTATTACTAATTAGTGCTTATTTTCTTTCTTATCTCTATTCTTCTCCTTGATCTACGTGTAACTTTCCCTCCCCCTCCTCTCTAATTTTTATCTTGTCTAAGCCTACAGTTATCCATTTTCTTCTCCTCTTGCTCTCTTTCATCCAATGATGGATCATGAAGTGTGATCTGAAACGTTGATGCTAAAAGCTTTAGACACAATCAAATCCAAAAGATATACAGATTTATCTCAATCACTTCATCATTCCCTGGGTAGTTAGTTAGGGTTTACATGTTGTCACATGTTTGATCAAGACACTTGGAAACATCATATTGCATTCCAAATTTCTCTCTCCCCTATTTAATAAGGGCATATGTACATTTGTAAATCATCTCATAATAGAATCATTATTTCAATTCCTTTATTGCAACACTTTCTGTGTAGGTGAATTTCTTCTTGGCAAAGGTCCTCTTGAAGATAAAAACTTCATAGGGACATTGTGCATCCATTATTTCAACAAGGAAGACACAGGATTAAAGCCACTATGGTACACGATAAAGTTTTCATTGTCAAAGGGAAAATTTAAACACTTATGCATAACTGATGGGACAACTTCCATGGAGCATAGCCATGGATAACCAAGCTTAACATGAAATTGTTCCGATGTCAAGATGATGGAGAATGAGACATCTAACTATTTCAATGCCACTTTTAAAGGAAGGATGATCGAACCAATTGTAGGGAAAGCAAACCCATTATGCGTTTTTATCCATGCTTCTAGTTTATCACATGTTTCTTAATAGAGTTCATGCACAAGTAAGAATGCTTCAAAGATCACATTCTCTCCATAGACGGGATCAATTAATATGCCATTAGTGGGCTCATCATTGATTATGCTAGCTATCTAAAGAGGACAATGAGGTGCATGTTTAAGCATGTCTTATTGTGAGAAAGAAATGCCAAGAGGCATTTTAGTTTGGCCCTTATGATTGAATTTTGATCAATCCAGCCATACTATCCATAGGACTTTGTTCATCAATATCCATGTCAATATTCATCACATCATTCTTATAAGTTTCACTAGCTTTGACAAATGAAATATTATGATTTGGCATGGGTTTGGTAAAGATTTGCAAGTTTTGGTTAGGAGAGGCAATGGACTTATTACCTTGATCTTGACACCTCCAATTTGAATACGATTGGAATCAATGAGGTCTTGCACAAGATGTTTAAGATGCTTACAATGTTTTGTATCATGTCCATTTTGACAGTGAAAATGACAATAAGAATTTGATCTAAAGTTCAAAGGTAATGGCTTATTAGGATCAAGAGTTCTAATAGGAGGTACCTTGGAAATCAAGTTATTTTCTAGAAGTTGTAACTTGGTGTTATGGAGGGTATTGGGTTTATTTCCATTTCTATTTTCAGATTTGTCTTTGTCATTCATCTATTTTGAATCCCACATTGGTTGGTTGAAAAAGCATAGGGAAGAAAGCTATTATAAAATGTATAAAGCATTTAATGTGAAGTATTAACCATTCATAGCCTATGAGTCAACGATTAAAAGAAGAAAAAAAACAACAAACTTTAATTATATTTAAACAAAAAAAATCTTATGTGCTTATGCTTTTTTGGGTTGTCTATTTTTTTTTCCTTTTATTGATTGACTTCTCTTGTTTGGTTCTTTCTTGCTTCCTTTGTTTTCTTTTCTTCTCTTTGGCCATGTCATCAAGTTGGTCCATGTGGACTCCTTGAATTTTGTGTCTAAACACCCCCCCTTCTCCTCTCTCTCCCCCCTTTTTATTCCAATCTTGGTATGCAACTATTCATTTTTTATTCTTATGCTCTCTTATCCTGATGATGAATCATGGAGTGTGATTTGAAACGTTGATGCAAAAATTCAGACACAATCCAATCCAGAAATTTTATGCAATAAAAAACAAATCTCACATGATTTACGATTTTGGTTTACAATTTTGATTTTTGAGAGAAGTATTTTTAGTTTTTAACTTTAAATATTTTAATAATAATTAACAATATATTATTAATAATATATATTATAAAAAACAACTTTTCAATTTTAATTTTTAAAAAAAGGTTTATTAATAATAAATTATTTATAATTGATATTTAGAAAGAAATTATTTTTTCAAAAATTATTTTTAAATAATCAATCAATAATTATTAAAAAATAATAATTTTAATTAAAAAAATTAATAGTAAATTTTGTATTAAAAATCAAATTTAAATAATATTTTTAATAATAAATTATTACATAATAAACAATAATAAATTATTGATTATTAGTTATTTAAAGTTAAAAGTGATGAATAAATTATAAACAATTCACAATTCGACATTATAGATTTTGACAACATGATTTATGGTTTTATCAAAAATTGTTAGATTTTGACAAACTTGACATTTAAATGGCAATTTGATAATGAAATTAATGTATCATTTTCAGTTTACAAATACATAAAATCTCTAAAACATTGTCAACATAACCATTTTGTACATATTCTATGAGTTTTGTATTCCATGAAACCACATCATGGTGATGCATTTTATCTAGCAACTCCTATGCCATTAGCATTCACCCAAATTTGCATACATGTCTATCAATGCATGCATAATTACAATATTTGACCAGAAAAACATTTTCTATTAATTTTTTATGGATCTCCATACCCAACTTTAAAGATTCCATTTGAATAAACATGAGGAGAACATTGGCAAATGTCAGCGAGTTTGGTTGTATGCCTTGCAATTTCATTGGCCTAAATATTTTGATAGCTTGCTACAAACCTAGTTTGCATTTTAATCTACAAGGTATCACATTTAATGAAATTTTATTTCAATTGAGGCATTTTTTCAAATAGATATCATGCCTTGTTAAGGCTTTGACATTTTGCATATATGAGTTTACATTTCATTGAGGGATTTGACTCCACATTAACTAGTTGCTTGTGATATAACTTTTTTCTATTTCAAGTTTAATTTCATTGCTATTTCATTTCTTGGAGGAATTATTTTGGGCGGTTCACTAGTACATTGAAGCATTAATTTGGTTCACACATAAATTACTAAGTATAACTCTCAGAACATTTTATTTGGAAACTCCTTCAAGCATCAAGATAGTGAGTGTTAGAGACTCAAATTGAAGTGTAAATGGTAGATGTTATACCCATTAGCATTCATCCACATTGTTAAGAACATCTCTCCTAGGTATTCTCCTCTATCCTCCCTTACCTTTCATAGTTCCCAATGTCTATACATTTAACCCATTAAGTAGCTTGGTTGATGAAACTTCCCTTACCTTTCATAGTTCCCAATGTCTATACATTTAACCCATTGAGTAGCTTGGTTGATGAACAACTCTCCTAGGTATTCTCCTCTATCTTCCCTTACCTTTCATAGTTCCCAATGTCTATACATTTAACCCATTGAGTAGCTTGGTTGATGAAACTTCCCTTACCTTTCATAGTTCCCAATGTCTATACATTTAACCCATTGAGTAGCTTGGTTGATGAAACTTCCCTTACCTTTCATAGTTCCCAATGTCTATACATTTAACCCATTGAGTAGCTTGGTTTATGAACAACTCTCCTAGGTATTCTCCTCTATCTTCCCTTACCTTTCATAGTTCCCAATGTCTATACATTTAACCCATTGAGTAGCTTGGTTGATGAAACTTGGAAAAAGTGGTGAAGAAATTGCTACATTTGGCATCATGTATGTAGAATGAAGAGGGGTAGCAATAACCTAACTATAGTTGAATCAAACACAATATTTAGAATTATAGAACGATTGCTATTAGAAAGACGTGCTATTTTTAAAATTTATAAATGGGCTACCTAGGACCACCCATTTGTTATAAATTTCTTATACTACTAAAATTCCCCACTTATGAAGCATGCAATGATCATACTTCATAAATGATGAGTGCATCTAGTTAAAAGTATTCATTTATAAAATAAACCCAAAATCATAAATTATACTAAAAACCTTCATGACCTAAGCATAGACTCAATGATATCCTTATATCCTTACCTACCACCTAATTACTTTCACCATCCACTCTTATCAAGACTTATCATATATTTTAGCTATCTTATATTTAAGTGGTGAAGAGATTTATTTGTGCAAATTGAAGAGAAGGTTAGTAGTCATAGCATACTATATGGTATAACCTATAGAGAACAAATATGAAATGACAATAAAAATAAATGTAGTTCACAATTAGTTATTTCCACCATATATTGATTTCCATAGAGTTACATATATTGGTTAAAATTCATAATGATAAATTTCTAATAAAATCATAAATTAGATTGATGAAAAATTAAATATCTATGATTTATTTAAAATTGATCATTTTGAATTTTGACAAACTTGAAAAACTTGACATAGATAAGTAGGAGGTATTTTTCCACAGCGTGTCAAATTATGATATTGCTATTAGGATTCAACCGTGTAGTTTCGAGTCAAACTCATTGACCCATGTTTCATGTGTAGTGGTTCAACAAGAACCCATCTCTCATGATACCGAATGGTCCACTTAGCACTCATTGCATCTAGGTGATGCTCACAGAGGTAAACTTGACATAGACAAATGATAATTTGATAATTAAATTAATATATCATATTAATTGAGTTTCAAATTGGATACACTAAAAACTAAGACATTGTTATGAGGGTAGTGATACAACATGTCTAATTAGAGTGTAGCCATTAGATCGAAACTCTTTGAGGCATTGTGTCAAATAATTCACACTTTTTCTATCCTCCCACATTTTGCATATTTTTCAAAAGGGTATATGCAACCACAACATTTGAAAAAAATCATCTTTATATTATGCTTTGATGGATGTCCATACCTGGTTTGAAATTTCCCATATTAGGAAAACCAACAAGGATTTTGGTGAAGGTTATGGAATTTGTATTTGCATCTACCACTTGTATTTTCTTACAAGTTTCTAAAACCTTTTCAATATTATGTGTGTATTTTATAATCATTATAGTCCTTGATTTCACATTTATTCATCTTTGCATCTAAAAATTGTATTTTCTTGAATTTTCTTGCAATCTTTTCATTATAGAACCATTTTGTGTATATCTTACAGTCCTTGTAGTCCTTGTGGTGTTGCATCCTTTTTTAGAGAAAATTTTATAATATATTTCTTATTTATGTTCTTATTTTGTGTACATATTTATAAAATTTTGATATTATTGATAATATTAAATTTAGAAAGACATTAAAAGAGTTTGCTAATTATAAAAATATATGCATTCCAATGCAAAAAATACAAAGAATGGAAATGATTCTTACAACACATAAACTATTATATAGTAGCCAATTCGAAGAATCATGTTACCCTCTACCCTATATTCATTAGTATACAAAGCTAAGAAAATGTTATAAATAAGATAATAAGTTGACTATTATCATATATCAATTTCTATAGAGTTGTAGATATCTTCCATTTTAAAACACACAAAACAATAATAGGTAGATAGTTAATTGTATTTCATTTGTATGGGGAATAATTTCTTCCCATAGGAACTAGGTATCTAAAGTAAACCAAGGAGCCCACAACTACCCCTATTTTGAATTACTTTGGTTTGTGCTCCTTCCTCTCCCTAATCTTGTCTAATTATTTTGAAGAGACCAAGGCTCATACCTAAAATATTGTTCATTCAACCCATTAACTATCCTAGTTGATGGAACTTGGCAAAAGTGACAAAGTGATTGCTACATTTTGCATTATGCATGTGGAATGAAGTGTAGTGTCAATAACCCACATATAGTTGAATCAAACGCTAAATTTTTAGAATTTTAAGAAGAATTGATACTAGAAAGATAGGTATTATTTTTTAGATATTTGCATGAGCTACCCAAGGACACGCATTTTTTATAAATTCCTATACTACTAAAATTCCCCACTTGTGAAGCATGTAGTGAAGATCACATCTTGTTGAAAGTATCCACTTGTAAAGTAGATCCAAAATCATGAAGTACTTAAAACATTCACAACCTAAGTAAAGACTCAACCATATGCTTATATCCTTATGTACCACCTAGATACTTTGAGTTATCTACTCTTATTGACTTGACATAGATTTGTATTTGTAGCTATCTTATGTTTACATGGTGAAGAAATTTATTTGTGGAAATTTAAGAGAGGGTTAGTAGTCATAGTACACTATATGGAATGACATGTAGAGAAAAAAGGTGAAAATATAAGAAAAAAATGTAGTTCATAATTAGTTATTTCTATCCTATATTGATTTCCATAGAGTTTTAGATTTGTGCATAAGCCATAAATGATTACTCAATTTAAATGTAAACCTTGTTCAAATGACCAATTATAAATAAATTGATATAACTTGTATAGTATCACCTACTTTTATTGTTGTGGGCATATCGAACTTTATGCTTGAAGGAGTTCACATAAAATGTTCAAAGTTGTATGTAGTAATTTGTGTGTGAACCAAATTAATGCTTCAATACTAGTGAACTTCTTGGGAGAATGCCTCCAAGAAGTGAAATTTTGATGTTCACAAATTAAACATGAAATTAAAAATTCAATCAGTGACAATTGGTTAACATGGAGCCAAGTCCCTCAATGGAATGTTAACTCACACATGCAAAATGTTGAAGCCTTAACAAGGCATGATAACTATTTGACAAAATGCCTCAATCAAGAAATTACATTTCATTAAATATCATACCTTGTAAATTAAAATGATAACTAGGTATGCAATTTGCAATATTTAAGAAAATGAAATTACAAGGCATAAAACCAAACTCGTTGATATTTACCAATGACCTCCTCGTGTTTATTGAAATGGAAGCTATAAAGTGGGGTATGGAGATCCATCAATAAATAATACAAAGCATTCTTTTGGGGTCAAATATTGTTTTTATGCATGTGTTGATAGACATTATGAAAATATGGATGAAAACCAATGGCATTAGAGTTACTAGATAAAATATCTTAATATGATGTAGTTTCATGGAATGCAAAATTCATAGCGTATGTACAAAATGGTTAAGTTGATGTCTTAGAGATTTTTATGTACATGTAAACTTAATTGTTATACATTAATTTCATTATCAAATTGTCCTTTGTGTGCACTAAGTATTGTCAAATTCCAACAAATTTTAATATAACCATAAATCATGTTGTCAATAGAATGTCAAATTATATATTGTTTGTAATGTATTTATCACTTCTAATCTTAAATAATTAATATTAAATAATTTTAATTAAAATTGTTATTTAAAATTATTTTTTAATAAATAATTTATTATTATTTTTTTGTAATTGAAATTTTTAGTTTTATTATTAATTATTGATTGCTGATTATTAAAAATATTTTGAAAAAAAAAATCTTTATCAAATATCAATTATAAATAATTTATTATTAATGAATTTATTTTTAAAAATTAACATTGAAGAGTTATTTTTAATAATATGAATAATTAATAATTTATTGTTAATTATTATTAAAATCTTAAAAGTTAAAAACTAAAATTACTTCTCTCAAAAATCAAAATCGCAAAGCATGTCAATTTTTCTAAAATATTAAAAAAGTATGTTGTTTTTAATTTGTTTTAATAGTTAATTCATCACGTACAGATGTATTCAAATCATATTTTTTTTATATATGTATATATTTTTTTATTAGATAAAAATATAAAAATTACATCAATAAAATCAGCAATATTGTTTTTGTCAAAAATATCAAGAACAAACTCCCAAATAAACAGGGTTTTATTTTTTCTTTTGCTGCAGTGAATCATAATTATACAAGTTAAAAAGTATATTAAAAGGGCTTGATCAAAGTTACGCTCTCCCTCATTATAACTAAATTTATTGGGTAAAAAGTTAAAATCAATAATAAAACAATTCGATTAAAAAAAATATTACTTTAATAATATAGTATGAGAAGTCAAAAATCTCTTGCATTGTATAATTGATTATATATTTAAAATAGATCACTATATAATATAAATTCAATATTAAATTAAAGAGTGAATAAATAAATATAAATTAAATATTTAATATTTAGATAACATTAATTTTATACATAAAATACAAATATATATTAAATATTAAATAATTATAATACAATAAAATTTATCATATTAGATTATATTATAATTTTATCAGTAATAGGGGAGAGGGGTCTATAGTGGAGCACTCTAACTTTGCATTTTTCAAAATCCTATGTGGAAATTTCAAATCACTCCCAAATTTGTATAACTGTTTATTTGGAAACTCGCATGCTTCTATATTTTGTTTTAAAGCCACATCATCAATATGATACCACATCAACATGCTTTTTGTTGAGGCATCCAAAAAGGCCCCCAAAAAAGTGAGACCGATAGTGGTGCACTTATTCATGTTTTATTGGTGCACTGATGTGGCATCACACACTATGGGACCCACTGAGGACTACTTCTATCTCCACTATTAGACCCCACTCCACTATGAGTCCCTCTCCCCTAATTATAAAAAATAGTTATTAATATTATATTATATATGTTTATATAATATTATATATTGTTAAATAGCGTAATATGATATATTATATTATTAATATTTATTAATAATAGATATTATTTACATATTGTAGTTATATATTGTTTATATATATAACACATCTATAATAATTATAGTTATTTTATTATATATTAATTATATAGAATCATAATAGAATAATATTATTAATAACTATAATATATTAATTAAAAAAATTGGTTTATTTTTGCATGCAGTTGTATAGTGCTTGAGGTCAATTGTTATATAATATTAATATAAATAACTTAACCGATCAAAAAATATATAAATAACTTAATTATTATTAACAAATAATAACTATAATTAATATTATAATAATTTATATATAAATATTATTATATTTTATCATATAATAATTAATAAATTATAATATTGTTATTATATGACATTATAGTTATTATGTAATATATAAAAAAATATACATAATATTATTTATAATTTATTTTATAATATATAGTATTATAAATATATTCCTTATTTATATTTTGTAAAATTATGTAACATAGTTAATAATATATAAATTCAAATTATATATTATTAATAGATATTGTATCATATACTTATTATAAATAACTATAATATTATATAATTAAATTTTCCATATTTAATTATAATTTTATCCTTGATAATTATAATATAATATAATTAAATTTATAGACCTTGTGACCAACCTCCTGCAACAGGAAAGATTTAGCCAACCGAGCTAGGGCCCCAACCCATATTATATTATATTATTAATAGTTATTAATAATCCATATTATTTATATATTGTTAAATTTTATACTATATAAGTATATTATATATATTATAAAATAAAATATCCACAATAATTATAGTTATTTTATTATATATATAAATTATATATAATCATAATAGAATAATATTATTATTAACTATAATATATAATAATTAGGTGTAGTACGTGAGATCATTTGTTACGACATTTATCAAATGATGTTTCAATATATCTCCCTTATCTCTATCTTCTTCCCTCTCTTTGTCTCTCTCTCTCTCTCTATATATATATCACTCACACACACATACTCCCTATTTCTCCCTCCTTATCTCTATCTCTATATATCTTTCTCTCTCTCACTCTCTCACACACACTCCCTATTTCCCCCTCCCTATCTCTATCTCTATCTTTATCTCTATCCCTATCTCTTTATCTTTCCCCCTCTCTCTATATCTATCTCCCTCCCTCTCTATTACTTTTCTATATCACCTCCTTTAATTTTCACTCTTTCCCCCTCTATATATCCCTCTCTCTACCTTTTATATATCACTTCTTATATCTTTATCTTTCTATCTATACATCTTCCCCTCTCTCATTGTATCCCCCCTCTCCCTCCCTCTCTCTATCTTTCCCAAATTATATCTATATATCCTTTTTATCCCTATATATCCCTCTTTTTATCTCTATCTCTCCCTCTTTCTTCCTCTCACCCTATCACTCACTCCTTCTATCTCTCTACTTCTCTCTCCTTTGTCTGTTTCTCTCCCTCCCTCTCTATCTCTCTCTCTATCTCTCTCACACATATACACATACTCCCTCTTTCTCCCTCCCTATCTTTATTTATATCTCTATCTCCATCTCTCTATCACTTTCTTTCTCTCTCTATTTCCCCCTCTATATCTATCTCCCTATCTGTCAACCCCCCTCTCTATTTAAATCTCATTATATCTATCCCTCTTATTCATGTTGTCTCTCCTGCTATATATATCTCTATCTCACTCTTGCTCCTCTCTTTATCTCTTTCTATCTAGTTATCTCTTTACATCTATCTACCTATCTCTATATTTATCTCCCTGTAGCTCTCTAGCTCTCTATATCTCCCTTTATTTCTATCACTCCCTTTCTTCATCTTTATACATTAAGATCTCTCTTGATCTCCCTCTCACTCCTCTCTCTATCTCTTTATATCCATATCTTTCTCTACCTCTATCTCTCTATATCTCTATTTCTCTATCTCTATCCCTATCTCTTTATCTATTTCCCTATCCCTCTTTAATTCTCTATATCACCCTCTCTATATATATCCATCTCTCTCTCCCTCTCCCTCTCCCTTGTTTAAAGAATGAAGAAGGATCCCATTAATGTGTTTCCATTGATGTCAACATTAGTTGTTGATATCTACACTAATCCGATGAACAAAATGGAGATACCTTGATCAAGTATTTTGGTTCACATTTGCTCATATGATAAGATCTAATTGTGTGGTGATGAAAATTTTAGTTATAGTATGTTGTTCTTGACTATAAGTTACATATGTGTTCAAATTTTCAATTGGTTTGAATGTATAGTTTGAATGTTATAAGTGATAGTAGTTCAAAATACAATTTTGGCTATGTACAGTGCAAGTATGTGTAAATCAGTCTATGTTCCTCCAGTGATAAGGATCAAATTTTGTAATTTTGGGAGATTTCTTACAGGTTTCATCATATTTTATATTCTAGATGGCACATGATTATGTGGTCAGATTGATTGCTAGTGTTGATTAGTTAGCATGTTTTGTGATTAGGTCTAATTCCTAGCTGACCTGATGCTTGGCATGTGTTGCAGTGATTAAATATGTAATAACAATGTTAGTCAGATCTATTTTAGGTCCATGCTGACCTAAAATTGATTATTGCATGTTTGGTTTAAGCTTGAAGATGTTTTTGGTTCAAGTATGGAGCTGACAAAGTAATTTTGATTTAATTTTAATTTAATATGGGTTAAATCTAATTAGGCTGACCTCATTGATGTATGTGGATGAATTGGGTATATATGCAAGATATTTTTTAAGTTGTGGGAGAGATATGAGATGCGAGCATGCAAATTTTTATGTATATTATATGAACAACAACAAAAATATTATGAATATGTAGCGTCCATAAAGAAGAGTAGTGTTTTGTATTTTGTATTTGATTAAATACATAAAGATAGTATATTGAGCTTCAAAGATTCAAATTCATCACAAGGAAGGTGCATTTTGTATCAATTCACATCCTAGTTGTGTGGCCACTCTATCTTCTATCTATCTTTATTTTTTTGGTTGTGAGCCCTATTGTACATTGTGTCCTAGTAGTGAGCCTTTTGTAATATATCTTATAATTGGTTAATAATATATTGTGAGTTAATCCTCATTGTGGTTTTTCCCTTTTTGGGTTTTCCACATAAAAATATTGGTGTTCATGTGTAACATGATCTTGTGACTATTTCATGCTTTCATTCTTTGTTACATTTGGATGTGTTTTGTCAATTGCACGGATTATGATAAATTGGTTTAATGGAATACTAATTCACCCTCTCCCTCGGTATTCTTGGTGTTCAAAAATTGGTATTAGAGTAAGGTTCCTTCTAAGAATCCTAACAAATTGAAGAATATATTGGAGATTAAACACATGGGTATGTGCAGGATCATGATGGGCCAAAAAGTGGCGATATGATGGGTATGTGTAGGGTATGTGGTTGACAACTTTTTTTTACCCAAAATTGATGAAACGAAAAGGGATTTTAAAGGAGATTCACAACTTTCCACCAATATAAATTATGCTTTACTTTGAATTTAATAAATAATTATTATTCATTTTCTATTTGAATTATGACTAGAGTCTTGATTGATAGGCTAATTGAAAAACATCTATAGCTTTCAAACGGTATCACATTTTTTGAATTGGAAACATGTGTCACATTCTATGCTATGCGTACTACAAGATTAAAAAAACCAAAAATGAATTTCATGAAGTTTTGACCAAGTTAAGGTGGTTAGATATACGATTTTTTATATTTTTTAAAATTTGCAATAAAAAAATCATAATTATTTATTTACTTGGAAAAAAATTACAAAGAAATATGCATCATACCCAAACATGAGTCCTCTACTTATATCTAAAATATTATAAAAAATTATTATCATTTTTTTGTGGTTAGGATGGTCATACAAACACCTACTTCTTATTTTTTCCCTGAAAATAAAGTGTACTACATTGAAATTTCAAATTTTCACCAAATAGATTTTTTTTCTTTTAAATAAACTTAGTATTTTATAATCTACATTCAATTTTCTACAGATTCTATTCTTACATATTTTTGAAATAATATAGATAACTTATTCAAATTTTTACATCAAGTTGCCTAACTCTAATTTTTCTAAATTTTTTGCCACTTAAGGGCCTATTTTTTCCATGATGATCCCGCACATACCCACATGGTTGATAAAGAGTTTCCATATCATACTATTGAAAGTGATTGCATGATTGACAAAGAAATCAAAGTTTCTCTTGAAGACCTTAATAAAGTTGAACCTGTGAAAACAAAGATCTAAAGGAAAATCTCAAGGAAGCAAATGAATGCATCAAAAAATTGAGAGAACAAATCAAAAAAGTTATATATATATATACATATACATATACATATATATGTATATATATGTCTATATATGTATGTATATATGTATATATATATGTATGTATATATGTATATATATATGTATGTATATATGTATATATATTTATATATATATGTATGTATATATCTTATCAACAATAACCTTTATATAGTTGCAAGGTTGAGACACAATTTCCCAACACTTAGGTGGAGCAATAAATGAAAAATGAAACAACCCCCTTGAAATATGAGGTGTCAAGGACTAACACAAAGATATGTGGTGCAAAATCATATGCTAAGCTTTTGGAGAAGAAACTTGTAGAAAATGTGCAAATCTAAAGAAATATAGAGCATTTCGGGGTTATTGTTTATCAATAAGAGGTTTATTAACTTTATGGAATTTGAAGCTTTTAGTGCAGAATCAAGGCAAATTAGAAAGGTTTAAAGTGATATTCTAAGTCTATTTCAATCACATATTCACGTTTGAAGAAATCAGAGCAAGTTGAAGAAAATTTAAATGTGATTCAAAGAAAATTTGGTGTAGAGTGCTCAATCCCTAGATCCTGTTGTGTGCATAAAGAGGTATTTACAACTTTTTGTGCTTTGTGGGCTCAAAATAGAATTTTTTTCCTAAGCATTTGAGCTCAATTTAAGGATACAATGGCTACCCCAACTATTTTCCACATCATTGAGAGGCCTAGACTAAAGTTTAAGAGATATCCAATCAAATTATTTGATAATGACCCCATCGATGCTTTCTTGAGCATTCCATTTAGGGTTTTTCCTATGAAAGATACTAGGGAATACACACATGGGAAATTTTAATAATATAATCACCTAAAATTCAAAGAACTATGGACTGATGATCTTATTGGAGATGATCACCTTGTGAAACCAAAATTTGTTAACCTAGTAAAAAAAAAGTTAGATGTTTGGAACTAGTTCCCTAACTATAGTTATGATGTTGATACCAAATATGTAAGGTTAGAATTGAGTAGACTACATGACAAGTTCTTGTGGACCAATATGCTTGGACTCATAACCAAGGAAGTAGTTAAGGATGTTACAGGGTTGTGTGATATCAGACCTGTACTGATACTTAAGTATATTAAGAATGAAGTTGATATGAAACTTATTGGTGCCACCTATGACAAAAGAGGCTTAACAACTAAACCTATTCAAAAACTTGCTGTGAGATATGCTTCCACGATGATAGGTCATAAGATCTTTCTCACAAACAAATAAAATTCAATTTCAGCCACAACTATCAATGTTGCACATGAAATGATGGTCAATGGAAAGGATTTTGACTTGTGTGAGTTTCTTCAGCAATAGCTTGTTGAGAATTTGAAGATGACAAGGGAAAAGAAGTATGCATTTAAGTTTGGAACTTTGGTTATATGTTTGTTGTTTTACTTCATGAAAGAGCTTCCCAGAAGGAAGGATGTTATATGGGATAGGAGTACACAGTGGCACATTAAATTCTAGACTATATGCACAACCTAGGTCGCTTGTAGGTTCAAGATGATTCCTTAACCACATTCTTTTTAGGTTTTCAAAAGAAGATGCATGAAATCAAGAGAATTCCCTACAAACTTATGGAAAAATATACAAAGGAAACAAATTTTCTTGCTACAACTGATGAGTGTATTACTGAGGCTATTGAACTATGAATGGTATAGATTGTGCCTCTTGGCTATGAATTTTTTGAAAATGAGGTTAATGGATATGTGGACATATTGTTTAAAAGTCCTAAGCACTCCTTCAAGAAAAGGTATGGGACATATGAAGAAAAATATACAAAGGCGCATTTGGAGTTGAAGAAACTTGAGATCAAGAGAAAAGAAAGGAAACTAGTAGAGGAATGGGATAGAAGGGAAGGATACATATAAGAATAGATTAAGGAGGTTAGAGAAAAATAATCTAGTATTGCAGGTGAGCCCTCTAGAATCAGGAGATCTAGAAGAACAACTTCCATCTGTGCCTCTACACTACTTAAGTCCTTTAGAGCTACTAATATTTATGGTAAAGGAAAGAAGGTGGAGCCTAATGTTCCAGTGATTGAAGAAATCATTACTCCTGCTAGACCTAGCACAAGGACAAGTAAGAGGAAGAATGTGACTCTGGTAGTAACCCCTGCTATGTCTATAAGGAGAAAGAAATAAAATGATTTTAGAGGAAAGAGCCTAAGTGTAATTGTTGATGAATAAAATGAACTAGGTTTAGAGCATGAGGAACAACTAACAATAAGAAAAATAAATAGTTCTATTGAGAGTTGTGAAGGTGCTTCACAAGAGGCAAGCACTAAAGTTAAGAAGCAAAAATTGGATATTGTGGACACATTAGAAGAAGAAGCTGAAACGGAAAAGGAAACATTCACTTTACATGTTCATGAGAAGCACAAGAATAAGAAAATGAAGAAGATAAAGGAAGGCCCTTTGGAACAAAAGAGAAGCAAAAAAGTATCATCCATTAAGGGCATGCACTCCCATGAAATTAGATGTTTTAGTTAATAATATGTTGCACTATGATAACATGCGAGAAGCTACAAAAAAATTGTATGAAGAATTTGATGAAATAGATAGGAACACAATCACTAAAGCTATTATCAAATAAATAATTGTTTTAGAAGTTGGCATGAGCAATATTAAGAAGAAGGTTCCTAGAGTTGTTTGGGATGCTTTGATAGAAAGAAGAAGAGAGGCCATTGAAAAATAAGATAAAATGAAAATTGATGCCTTGGAGGAAATTGGATCATCGTTATCTGAAGATGATAAAGCTACTTTGATAGAGGTATACACTAAGGAGTTTAGATTCAAACAACATGTTACAATTCTTATGGGCAAAGAAAAGGATCGGGTTGAAAATCCAAAGCAAGAAACTATAAAGACCATCAAAGATATTGGTGAGAAATTTGATATATTGATTGCTTACACATCCAAATCAGCTAAAGAACATGTTGAAGAAAAGGTTACTAAGGCAAAGGAAAGTCTTCCTACTAACTCAAACATGCCAATATTTAAAGAGGTCTTGGAAGACAAAGGTGAAGATGACCATACATTAGGACAAGCACCAATGATTGAAGTTGCAGAGAATGTGGTGTCCTCTCCACTACTGGTAAATGAAACACAACCTACCCCATACAATAAATTTCTCCTCTAGAAGACATTGACAAATCCACTGGTGATGATGTAAAACAAAGTGTAGAGAAAGAAAAGGAAAAGAAAGATGTAGATGGAACTAAGGACCACTCTAATAGACAAAATGAAGATGCAAGGAAAGAAAATGAAAAAAATAAAAATGAGAATGGTGAAGAAGAGGAAGGAGAAAAAGAGAAGCATGGTAAGAAAGATGATGACAAGGAGGAGGATGATAAGAAAAAGGAAAAATCCTTCGGTGAAAAGGAAAAAGTAGAAAATGAAGATGTAAAAAAGACCATGGAATTACCCAATCCCACTGAAAATTCTTCCTCTGACAATCCTCTCAAGGGTCTTTTATCAAGACAAATAAGGTTTCAACCTATTGTACCTCCTCAACTATTACATCTCCCTATGCATCAAGGAAGTGTGGATTTGGAGAATAACTCACTTATTTAGTACTTAGAGCTTGGAGATATTTTTCATGCTTCTGGAAGAAAGGAAATAATTAAAACTCACCAGAAGGGAACAAAGCTAATAAATGAAGCAATAAAGACATTGTAATATGCAACCCCCAATTCTTCAATTGACAATTCTTTAACCTATGTTGAAAACCTTAAGTTGTTAGTAGATTCTCTTAAGGAGGACATGTCTGGTCTAAAATAATAGGTTGAAAATGAAGTTGAAACAAGGTTTGTAGAGAAAAAGCTATTAGAGCTACAAGAAAGTGTTGGATATCCAAGATACTGAGAGGGGGGGTGAATCAATAGTTCTTAAAGTTACAGAAAAAATACCATCCAATTACTCCAATGCATAAAATAGTCAAGAAAATTAAAAGCATTAATAGCGCATGAAATCACATAACACATGAACACTAGGATTTTTACATGGAAAATCCAAAATGGGAAAAACCATGGTGAGTGGTAGCTCACAATATAGTATAACCTATTATAGAATATTATAAAAGATGGTGGCTCATTTCCAGGGCTCACTGTCTAGAAACAAAAGGCTCACTACCTACAAAGTTACAATGATAGAATGGCTTGTAGCCATAAAATGAACTAATAATGTGAACCTAACTAATGTTGATTTAGTTTTGGTGATGCTCAATAAATAGACTTAATGCACTTCACAATCTTTGCACTTTTCACATTCACAACTTTGCAGTCATAACTACTTCTCTACTTATCAATCTTCAAAATTTTCCAACATATATACTTGATCCATCCACACACATCAATTAGGTTGGACTAATTGGATGCAATCCTTGTTTACCAAAAATACCAACTGTTGGCTTCAAGCTTTCCCAAAATATTTTCAAACAATAAATCAAAATATGTAGCACATTTCATCATGTCTACATAGACCTAAGATAGGCCGCACATGTATTTGCATAAACAAAGTTAATTCACCATGGCTCCAACAACCCATGAAGTCAACTAGATATAGGCTTAATGTCAAAAACCAACAATAGAGCAATGTTGATTCACCATAGGAGCTTTGGAGCATGAGAGATCTTGAAAAAACATCCTTCAAACATCCATAAATGTTTCCAAAAAGTCACAAACAATGGTAATCAATTGTTAAGAATTTCAGACCAAAACACTAGAGGATGACAACTGTATATTGGATCAGATACCGGTCTAGAATACTAAGACTTGATCTTGCAGCTGCAGCTCATATATCATGGTGACATCAATGACAACAAAAATTGTATAAAAATATGTCCTTCTAGTTCACTTTTCTAACAATCTCCCCCTTTGTCATTTATGGCAACATACATGCCAAAATTTTCAAAACAAAACTTATTTTTACAACATCAAGCTCCTATTTACAACACTTTCCCCCTAGCACCAACATTTTTCTTCCACTATCACCTTTTTTCCCTCCACCTTTCACATCAAGGACAAAGGGTAGCCAAAAAAGAATTGAAATATGAAAACAAAGAAAACAAGGAAACATGCATTAACTGGAGGATGGTGAGCCTTGAAGCTCCTTAAGAATACATTGCCATATTGATTTACCATTCTCCTAATTTTCCTTTGCAACAATCAACATCTTGTTCAAGGATTCCAACTCTACTAGAGTTTCCTCTGCACTATCTATAGTACTGGGAGTCATATTTATCTTCTCAAATTTCTATGCACCTACCAAAGCCTCAACAATTGGAGTGTACTCCATTCTTATAATGTCACTTAACTGATCAATTTTTTTGATAATCTCTTCCTTTTGCTTCTGTAAAACAAAGAATTTATCTTTATGCACAAATATGACATTCTAGGTTGATCTATCTCTATCTTTACATATAATGTAAGTACCATTGAAGACAATAGTCAACTAGGACTCAATGGATTCAATGGAAACCTTAATGTTCTGAGTGGCATCTGTCCACTTTAATAAATAAGCAAGAATAGCATTTGCTTCTAACTCATAGATCTGCACAACTTCTAGGTTCTTCTTAACATTTGTATGTGCCATAGGACACTTGTCATGCAATGCCAACAACCTTTTCTCTACTATCTTCTCCTTAACCTCTTGTTTTGTCTTTTCACCAAGCCCAGAGGCATACTCCTTATAAGAATCCAACAACAATCTCAAATTTTATACATGAGTGAGAGATGTATCTATAGAAGTACTAGGTGTGGCCTCCTACAATGCCTTAAGAGAATCTTCAATGAGTTATGTTCCTTTCTAATGAGTTTCAAGAATCTCCTTTCTTCCAGATGCCTGCAATGCATCCCCTAATACCAATTTATGCACTAGAGAAATCTTCTCCACATCTACATACCCTTTAATCATAGGAAGTTGTAGAAGCTCCTAAGGAATTATTGGATAGAATCTCATATGCTAGGATAGCCAACTTTTCAATATATCATCACTAGAGGAAGGTTCTCCAAGAGACTTAAGAGATTCTATAATCTGGTTTTGATTTTCTTCATTTTTCTTGGTAGATTCCTCTTTTTTATTTTCTTCCTCTTTCTTTTCCTTTTCTTCTTCTTTCTCTTCTTCTTCCTCTTTCTTTTCTTCTTCTTCTTTCTTTTCTTCCTTTTTATCTTCATCTTTATCTCTTTCGCTGTTGTCTTCACCATCATTTCCTTCATTTCCATTTTATTTTTTTCTTCTTCTACATTATTCTTTTCTCCTTCATCACTACCTTTTCCCTTTTCAGTACTATCTTTTTTGCCCTTAGTATGCTCCAAAGGAGCATTGGATCATGTTTCTCTATTTTTGTTTCTCCCTCAATTTTTTTGTCCATCTCTTGAGGATAATTTACAACACCTGTGTCTAGAGGGATATATGCATCAGTTGTTACTGAAGGGATTCCAGTATCACTTGTACTAGAGGGAATATCTTCCATAACCTCTTCTGCACAAACTTCTTCTCCTGTCTTAGGTTAACAAACGAATGGTTGTGCACCAAGCATACCATACTTTTCAGCTGTGTTTTTTATTACCTCTGTAGTTTCCTTATCTTCTTTATCTGCTTCTTGTATTTTGTCATCAAAACATTCACTCTTTGTTTCATTCTGAACAATTTTGCACAAATCTTGTTCAATTTTTCCAAATCATTTGGGGTCAAGGAAGACCCAGTCTTTTTGAATGCATTATTTATAATTTTCTCATCCAAATTGACAGCATTTTATCTCCTTTCCATTAGGGTTTCCCACATCTTCTTAGGCACATTATCCCTTATATATTCCCATTTGACTTCTAGAATAATAACATACTAAATAACAGCTAAAATTATTATTTTTCTATCCTCTTTACCTAATTTACAATAGCCTCAAATTTGAGAAGACCACCAGGTCTTACTGGAGTGTCTTCTTGTTTTGCTTGGTTTAGAGAGGCTTCTTCAGACACATTTTCTTCCTTCAATTCTAGTTTGGTTTGCACATGAACACCAAAGTCCTTCTCTTCATCTTCCTTAGAGGATGATACAATATGTACTCTCTTAGAACTAACACCTTCACCAGAGGACACATTTCCTTTTTTCTTCCTTACCAATTTCCCTACAGGATCTTCCTCTTCTTCCTCTTGATCATCAAAGACACTAAAGTTCTCCCTTGTAGCCTTTGTTTTCTTTCCTCTCTTGCTAGGAAGAATTAGAGGGGTTTCTTCCCTCTTCCCAAATATAGTAGTAGGTCTGGAAGGAGCCAGGCCTTTTCCTTTATTAGCAACATTGGGTTATGCACTTGCCGGAGGAGCCACATAGGGTTTAGAAGGATCAGTCATGCTGGATCTCCTTGGACTTGATGATTCTCCCTCCATTTTCTCTCTCTTATCTCCAATTTGTGCAATCTACTCATTAGTAAAACCTACTTCTTTAAGCTTCTTTTCAACATTCTTCCTTATTATGGGCTTCATGTGTTCCATGTGAACTTCCATAGTATTTTCATCATAGGTCCCATTTCTAGGTTCATTGGCATCTTTCAGAATTTTCAGCAATATTTGTACATAGCCTTCGACTTCATTTTCCATGATCTCATAACCCAATGGTTGAATCCATATGGTCCTTAGTTCTACAGCTTCAATCATACATTCGTCAAAAGAAAAATGAAATATTATATCATTTTTTTACTTCTCAACAACTTTCCTTAGAATCCTTTCACTCTCATTCATATTACTTTTGAACATAGCAAAGAATGTTGTTAGAGCATTTTGTCTACTCTTCAAATCACCCAAATTATGTAAGTAAATCAAAAATTTGATGTGCTACTGGTCTTGATGAATCCCAAAATAGCGCATCATCCTTTCTAGGAAGTCTCTTCATAAAATAGAACAAAAATTATACAATTAATGAGTCAAATTTAAAAGCATATTCCTTTTCCTTGGTCATTCTCAAATTCTCATGTAGTTGTAGTCGGATAAGTTTGCACAGATCATAGTCTGCACCATTGAGTACCATATCAAAATTGTTATAAATAGTTGTAGCCGATACAAAGTTCTCTATGTTGGTAAAGTAGATTTTATGACCAATCATCATAGCGACATACTTCTTAGTTATATTAGTGATGGACTTCATTGTGAGAGCTCTTTTATCATATTTGGCTCTAGTGAGTTCCATCACAACCTTTTTCTTCACTAATTTCAATATAGGTAATGGTCCAGAATCACAACGACTTGTAACAACCTTAATTGCTTCTTTAGTAATGAGATGGGGTGGGTTAGTCCACAAAAAAAATTCATGTATTCTACTGAGTAAGTTGGCTTCACAAACCTATCATCAACCGTGGAACTGAAATTAGGAAAGTAGTTCCACCTATCTAATTTCTTCGTGACAACATTTGAGTATTTAGGTTTCACCAAGAAATTATCTCCAATGAGCTCATTCTTCCAAATATCCATCAATTTTCCATGATTTCCTTCATTTTTTTTTACTTGAATGTACATTCTTGTATCCTCTGTCAACATAACTGCATGAGGGATCAATGAGAAGGAACCCATAGGGTCATCTTCATAGAACTTAATAGAATACTCCTATATGATGGACTAGGTCTTTCTGATGCATTAATTACTATATGGTTTCCATTCTTCCCAATTTCCATCTTAGACGACTTCAAAAAGATGATACTCACAAACCCACAACACAGATAAGTAAAATACCTTGTTTTTTGGAAGAACCAGAGTTAGGGTTTGCAAAACTCAAACTTCAAATTGCCTCAAGAATGCTCCAAAATTATTTTTGACTTCTTCAAACACACAAGTGATTAAAATTCCTGTATAAATCACTTTATAAAACAATGATCTTCCCTAGTTCGCATTAAATGCAACTTGATACAAAAAGCTGCTAGAAGCATTCTTCACAACACAAAAAACCCTAATTCACTCCGTAAAAAAAAATGCTTGCATATTTTCTTCCAGTTTCTTTTCCAAAGCCTCTATCTCACCATGCCTTACAATATATCCTCATGTCAAATTCTGACACACCAAATCTATTAAAGCTCCCCCTAATAACATGCTAGGTCTAATTCCTGGAGGAATTTTTTGTACTAGATGAGGGCACTGAATCATTTGTCATCTCGAGCTCTTCTTCTTTCTTCCTCCATATCTTATTCATCTCTTGCTTCACTTCTTCTTTGTCAATTTTCTTCCCAATTTCATTATGCTTTATTGGTTCAATTTGCTTTCCCTTTTTACTTCTACAAACTCTTGAGATATGTCCTAGTTTGTTGTAATTATAGCAGACAAGATTTCTCTGATTAGTTTGACTTCCACTGACTCTTGTCCTACACTGATTAACTTTGTGTCCATACTAGTTGCAAGTATAATAGTAGCCATTAAAATATTGATTTAATTTTCTTCCATTAAACTTATTCATCATCTAAGTTCTACATTCACTAGATTTATGTCCAACTTTATTGCAAGAAAAGCATTAACCAAAGAAGGAACCAGGAAACTGATTCATCATGCTTCTGCACTCAGTTGTCCCATGACCAAATTTATTGTAAGAAAAGAAAATACCATTGAAATATGGATACCTTTGAGCATTTGGTTGTTTGATAGGAGGTTTCTTAGCAGAGTTCTTTGAATTTATTTGTGGTTTCCCTTTATCTTGAGTCTTCTGATTGAATACTTTATTTTGTACAATCTTGGAACTTTCATCGATATCATTTCCCAGACCACCTTTGTCTTTAGAAGGCCTCTACCTTGCAATCAATTCATCAAACTTATCAGAGCTAGATTTGAAATTTTCTTCACAATGCTTTGCTTTCTCTATATCTACTTTCAAATTCACTTCTTGTTCAATCTTAGTGCATTCATTAGACTTGCTTTGGACCCTTTTATTCAGACACTCTTCAATTCTTTTCTTTTCCTCCACTTGTACCTTCAATCCCGTAATCTCTTCATTTTCTTGCTTCAACTATTTAGTCACTTTCGTATTTCTTTCTTTGAGCTTCATCAATTGCTCTTTTAGCTTCCCGACACATTTATTTGCCTCATCTATATTTTGTTTCAGCTCTCTATTTTAATTTTCAGCTTTATCAAGATCTTCAAGCATAGTCCAGAGCTCTTCTTTATCATTAATTTTTTCCATCTTTAGGATATTCCTCAAGTTGTTAGGCTTCTCTGAAGGAACCAAGCTTTGATACCAATTGTTGGATATCCAATATACTGAGAGGGGGGTGAATCAATATCTTCTTAAACTTATAGAAAAAATACCATCCAATTACTCCAATCCATAAAATAGTAAAGATAATTAAAAGTATTAACATATCATGAAATCATATAACACATGAACACTATTATTTTTACTTGGAAAACCCAAAATGGGAAAAACCATGGTGAGTGTTAGCTCACAATATAGTATAACTAGTTATAGAATATTACAAAAGATCATGGCTCACTACCAGGACTCACTGTCCAGAAACAAAAGGTTCACTTCCTAAAAAGTTACAGTGAAAAAATTTCTTATAGCCACAAAATGAACTAATAATGTACACCTAACTAGTGTTGATTTAGTTCCGGTTATGCTCAATAAATAGACTTAATGCACTTCATCATCTTTGCACTTTTTTGCATTCACAACTTCACAGTCACAACTACTTCACTACTTCTCAATGTTCAAACCTATCCAACATATATACTTGTGTGATATAAGAGGGATTTTATACATAAGGGTCTTGATATTCTCAAGAGATCACCAGGGAATAAACTACCCTTATACACCTCAAACTAATTAAGTCAATGAAAATATAGAAAAGAATACTTTGAGTTGTGTTTCAGAGAAAGTTGTTTCAGATCCTGAGAAAGTGAAACCCCACAATTTTTGTCTTAGATGAGTGATCTCTTAGCCAAAGGATAGAAGCATGGTTTCTATATGCTAGTGTGGGGTGCTATCGTCTAAAAGGTGCACTGGCATCCTAAGCAACAAAGGGCTCTAGAGCTCTAGCAGACAGAACCATATTTCACTTCTAAGCTTAGGTTTGAAATGTACTAAATGAAACAAACAAATAAGAAGTTGAAGATAAGCACAAGGGGATTTGGAGAGGGTTTACCTTTTGCTGGGCATTCAACCCTTCACCCCAAGCTCCACTTCGTACCTACACACAAAAGATCAAGGGGAAAAGGTTAGGGCTATATAGGGGCCTGCCTTAGTTAGACCCCTGATTTGGTGTTCCCACCTCCATGGACAACCAAGTTGGAAAGTAGTGAAAATAAAGTAAAAAAAAGTGTGTGATGATAGGAAAACCTACTCAGAAGTAGAACCCACACCACGAGATAGTAAATAAACAAGTAGGAAAGGAAAGTGAGAGAGAGAGCGTTACCCACGGGTCTAGACCTTTCTCCAGAGCACATGGACACACTGTTGAGTGCTTTCTTGAGAGTTTTTGCTACTGGGAGGCCCTCATTCCAGCATGGATTCACTTGTGAGAACACTATTATTAAAGATGAAGACTCAAGACTAGAGCAAGTAATCAAAAATATTAAAAGAATCACTTTCTTAACCCCAAATGAGAGCCAAGAAGGGGTTTTTAATTTTTGCAAGTGCGGAAAAGAATTGTTACTTTTGAAATGTAACCACTAGGACATGTGTCGCAAGAGTCAAGATCCTAGACTCCCCATTTCAAACTTGGAAAACTTCCAGGATGCTAGCGCATCATGCAAGCATTGAAAGCCTAGATTTTTCAGGAAATGTGTCATCAAGCTTCTTTTGCTCTACCACTATTCTTCATGGAGTTAGAATCACTAAATTTCAACTCATGGGATTTTTTCATTAATGCTCCAAGGTGTCATAAATGATAGGAAAAAATGCAAGAATGTGGAATTTCCCTTAGGTGAAATTATGTGACATTAGATTTTTCCCCCACTTTAGTGGGCTTGATTTTGAAAAAAACCAGCCTTACTAAAGTAGAGAAGGGAAATTTTACCCAAATTTTGAATTTTACAGATTTATGTGCTAAGAAAAAGAGACCATAGTAGCCACCAAAGTCAAGCTAACTGATATTGAAGGTGCCCCCAACATCCAAGCTCAACAAACAATGAAAAAATGATCATGAAAAATCATTCAAAGCTTTAACCTACAAAACTCAAATTTTGGGTTAGCTTCAAAAAATCAGAAGAAAGCTACTACAAAGAGAGGAATGGTCAAGAAAAAGTTGTTGATTCGAAAGAATAATATGATCAAGAGATGACCTTATGCCCCCTCTTGATTTTTCCCCAAGCTTGGTGGGGAAAATTCAGGAGAAATAGGGGATTCAAGAGCTCTAGGAAAAATGGGCCTTGGGGGGCCTATATATACATAGGTGGGCCCTTATAAGGGTCATTTTCACTATTCATTGCAAGAAAATTGTTGACTTTTGTGAGAGAAAAGTAAGACAAATTCCTAGGAGGGAGTACAAGGCACCGAGGTTAGAGTAGCTATTCCAGGACATCATCGAGGATCACGAGGTGGACTAGGTAGGTCTCTAAGTCATGTTTTCTATGAATTTTAGCCTATTTTTAGCATTTATTTAGTTGGCAAGGTGCACAGGTGTCCTTTTCCTATGCCTACCCATAGTTTTCACCAAGGTCCCAACTCTACACTATCATCTCGAGGATGCATTGGTGTCCTCGAGGTGACCATGGTGGTCAAGGACGCATACTCGGTTCATAGTCAATTTTTGTAGTCTAGTACCTAGAGATTCAAGAGCATCTAAGAAGGAAAGCATTCCAACTTGTTCATGAGTAGAGGGACTATCTATTAGATGACAAGGTCACACACCTCCAGCAAGTTGGTCTCTGACATGTAGTCACCATGCCAAAGATGAGATATCATGAGATGATGCTTAAAACCCTAATGGAGTGGTGGGATGCCACCATGTCACCTTTCTAGCTACCTTGTGGGGAGATGACCATCACACTCGAGGAAATCTATCAAATCCTTGGGCTACCCACCTACTAATGATAGGTGGTTCTTGAGGATACTTGATTGACATGGGAGTAGAGGGAGGGAATCCTCTACTTCTTGGGGAGGACAAACGGCTGCAACAACATAGGGCACATATATACACATTGGTATGACCAGGTGAGGACCACTGCATCGTTGCTCCATTGAATTATAGTCGTGATCATGGCATTCTGGATTGTGATAGACAGGAAAGGCTCGCACCTACATGGGGGTATCATTCATACTATTAGAGAGATGGTAGAGCATCACACAAATTTTTCCTAGGGGTGTAGCATGTTAGTGCACCTCTACGAGAAGCTAGGCCGGTACGTTCACTATGAGTACCGTAGCCTCACTACATGCACACTTTTGCAGGTGTGGGCCTTCAACCACATCATGTGTCCCTAGCCAATTGGTTTTCCCTAGCGATGGTTGTATCATGTTCCCATGGCCCACTAGTACAAAATTACAAGCTAGTGGAGGTTCGAGGATCTACAGTTTTTGCACTTATAGTTTGAAACTCTTAACTTAGATGGGGTTCGATGGAGACCTCACCAATTTTTCAGATGGGTGGACAATGGCAGGTACTTGAGGAACTTGTTGTGGGACCATTTTTGATATGTCATCGATATTACATCATAGTACCTTATTACTGGAGTTGGGTCATGTGGCAGTTTGACCATCCTCAAATGATTCCACTAGATGTGCCCATGTATACTAGGGCTTACAAGAGTGAGGTGAGGGTTTAGGATCACCCTCATCCCACTATTACTGATATTGTTCCCTCCGATGATGATGAACCTGACCATGATTAGCCACCCCTAACAGTGGTAGATGAAGTTGGGGTGGCTATGGATTTTGCATGGTGGTGGGAGAGCCATCATCTTGCTCTTGTGTTCAACAAGGGTGCCCTGAGAGGCGATCCTAGTCCACAAGAGGACTTGCCACCCCAGTCCCCGCAAGACAGGATGAGAGGTTGGAAGTAGGCCAATGAGGAGGAGGAGGCATTACCATCGAGATTGAAGTAGCGAAGGAGGTCAAACCATCAACTCGCTATCCCCATTTCTTTGGCACCACCATATTCCACTGTTACAACAGTGGTCGCCCTAGCATCACTAGGAATTGCCACTGATGTTGGTGGCATGCAACCCAACACCAACCCTCACCTTGACCCATCATGGCAACCAGGGGATCTAGGTATATAGGGCTTGTTGTTTATACTTCTATACTTTTAGTTTTTTCCTCTTTACTATATACATATATGCCATGCAATATTGATACCTCTTTCTTTCTCTATAGTTGTAGAGGATGCACAGGGATGGACCAAGTTTATAACTCAATGTATTTTAGAGGTTTCCCCTAATGTGCTGATCCAGGGGTTAGTTCTTGAGGCTTACTAGCCGATATCTGCAAGACAATATGCCCCCAGTTTTGAGCCAGTAGTGCATTTGAGGACTGCTTACGAGGAGCGGGGAACATAGATTGTTGAGTTGATTGTAGAGTTAACAACTATTTGGGGATAGTGTAACCAGATATTGGGGGAGCTGTGAATGGTGCTCAATGAGCAAGACATGACAATGAGGAGGGTTGATGTCATCGAGTAGGCTTGTGATGCCCTCCAGAGTCGTATCAATGACCTCAATGGGTAGCTAATAGTTGTGATCCTGATAGCTTTTTTTGCATCACACTCACACTGATCCCACTCCATGATCACTATCCCACCTCTCATGAGGATATCGGAGAATTCACTAGAGCTAGAGGGCTCTAGGATCCACACACCATAGTGACAGGGGCTCATCATTTTTTATATCATTTTGTAGTGAGATTCATACACATACATATATACTTGTAGATATTTTGTAGAGACATATATTCAGTAGCCACTCATTTTTTATAGTAGTGGCCCAATACATGTACATGACATTTGATACATGAATGCATATATATATATATATATATATATGGATACATCGATTATAATATCATGGCATTGTTTATTTGGATGCATATGCTCTTTATTTCCATGTATGTTTATGCTATGGATGTATGCTTACATTAGATGCTAGCATGATTTAATAAACACACATGGTTGTATATTAATTAAATACAATGATGATCTAATTTCATTAAAACATATAATGTAATGCATGGACACATAGCATAGCAAAACACATGCATGTATCTCACACACACACACACATGGTCAAATCATTACACAAATTTTTTCATAATGTGTTAATGAAAAATGTCAATATATGTAGTGCTACTACCCTTTCATAGAGAGAACACCACACAAATGACACATGGAACACTATGCATATTATCAATGAAGATGCATCACATTAACGAGCTCTTTTAGAGGTGTCTCATCCATAGACGATAATCCATAAGAACCTAAACCATAAACATAGATCACAATGTAAGGGCCTAACTAGTTAGGGCTAAATTTCCCTCTGTGATCAATCGACACATTTACATTTCTCTAGTTTTCATAGAGAACCAGATCTCCTAGTTAAAGATCCTAGGAAGCACACTAATTATACTTTCTTGATAATGACCATTGATAATCTTTAAGATGATCGAGGGTCTCTAAATGATGCTCATCAAGGATCTCTAGCTGATACAAATGGTTTGCTCAGTAGGTAATTAACCCTTTAAGGAAAACCCATAAAGAAAAAATTTCCAACTCCAAAGGCATGATAGCTTCAACACCATACATGAGGTTGTAAGGTGTTTTTCCTATCACCGTACGAACACTCATGTGATAGGCCCACAAAGCATACATTAATTGAATATGCCAATCCTTACCGTGCTTATTAACTATTTTATGAAGAATAAGCTCAAGAGTTTTGTTAGATGCTTCTGCTTGACCATTGGATTGTGGATAGTACAACATGGAAAACCTATGTTGAATATGAATTTTTTTGAGGAATTGCTTCACTTCCTTATTCTTCAATGGTGTACCATTATTAGAAACAAGTGTAGTAGACAATCTAAAATGAGAAATGATGTTGTTCATGAGGAAACTATAGATAGCTTCAACATTTTTGGATCGAAATGGAATAGCTTTGACCCACTTCATGAAGTAATTAATAGTGGTAATAATAAAGGTATGTCCCTTGGAAGAAGGCAGTGATATTTTTCCAATAATATCCAACCCCCATTTTGTGAGTAACCAAGGAGAAGCTTGATTTTGTAATTCTCAAGCTAGTGCATGAATAAGACAACTATGTTGTTGGCATTGAAGGCCCTTTTTAACAAAATTGAAGGAATCTTGTTCCATCATTTTCCAATAGTACCCCATGTGTATCAGTCTTCTTTCTAGGGATCTACCATCGAAGTGTCCATCCTTGGAGCCAAATGGGCTTCCTTAAGGGAAAGGGGTATTTCTACTTTTGTGAGACACCTAAGAAGCAAGCCATTATAGGATTTCCAATAAAGGACATTAGATATAATGATATAATGTGTTGAAAGCTTTCGTATATGAGTGCGATCATTTTTTGTCGCATCATCGAGAAATTTTCTAGTTTTTAGGTAATTATAGATACTAGAAAACCATTCTCTAGAGTCCATATGAGATCACATAAGATATTCATCTTTGGGGTGGTTAGAAACCATGGGGGTTTGTAGGAACTGAACCATGAAGTGGTATTATTTTGTATCTTCTTCTGAAGGTACCAAGAAAGTAGTGCTTTCCATGGCATCATCATGTCTATTGTGAAAGAGGAGAGCCGATTAAGTAATGACAAAGTAAGGTTTCGATACCGGGATAACTTACTTTATTTAGCTTGATAGGTTCCTGTGATCTGGTTCACAATGAGTTAAGAATAACCTAGAATACAAAGATGTTTCATTTTTAGTGTAATCATGGCATGCAAGCCAACAATAAGAGCTTCGTACTCATCGATGTTATTGATGCAAGGAAAATTAAATCAAAAAGATTGAGGGACTAGTTTACCTTTGGGGGATATCAAAACCACACCAACTCTGGAACTAGAATGACACCTCAATCCATCAAAATACGTTTTCCATTCAAGGTCATGGTTAATTAAAAAAATATTTTCATCTTGGAACAAATTTAACCTCAGGAAGGAGTGAGACGAGGGATCATCTGCCAATTGATTGGCAACCGCTTGACCCTTTATCAACTTCTAAGTAATGAAATTTATATCAAACTTAGAAAGAAACATAACCCATTTTGCTAATCTCCCAACAAGGTAAACACTAGAGAATAAATGCTTCAATAGATATGTTTTTACTATGACATGCATTTTGGCATGGAGAAGGTTGTGTCTCAAATTTTGTGTAGGAAAGATAATATTGAGGTCCTACTTCTCCATGGAGGAATAATGAGTTTCATAGTCAAATAGAACATGGCTAATGTAGTAAGCCACTCTTTCTTTCCCCACATCATAATATTGAGCTAGCAAAGTTTCCAAAGCATATGGTGACGTAGCAAGGTAAAGAAAAAAGGGTCTATCTTGCATAGCCAATATCAATACGGGAGGATTGGCCAAATAAGATTTGATTGACTCAAAGGCTTTCTATCATTCTTCATCCCATATGAACCGAACATCCTTTTTCAATAAATGAGTGAAAGGAAGGGTACAATCAACCAATTGTGATATAAATATACAAATCACCTAAATCTTCCCTTGTAAACTTTGCAACTCAATGGAGGCATGTTAACAATGGTGTCAATTTTATTTGTGTCAACATTTATTCCATAGTGAGAAACTATAAACCCCAAAAGCTTTACGACATCCACGTCAAAGATGCACTTATGAGGATAGAGTATCATCTTATAGAGTCAAAGCCTTTCAAAGATAAGACAAAGGTTCTTTACATGATCCTGATGGGTTATCAATTTTTCCAATATATCATCAACATAATCTTCTAAGATCTTATGGATAAAATCATGAAATATCAGGGTCATTTCCCATTGGTAAGTTGCTCCTACATTCTTTAACCCAAAGGGCATGACCACATAACAGAAAGTACCCCAAGGGGTAGTGAAGGTTGTCTTGTATTGATCATCTGGGTTAATACGGATCTTATTGTAACCTGAGAAGTCATTGATAAAAGATAGTAATGCATGGCCTGTAGTCAAATCCACAATCATATTTATATTAGGAAGTGGAAAATCATCCTTAAGAGAAGCCTTATTAAGATCCCGAAAGTCAATACATATATGAATATGGCTGTCAAGCTTACTAATGATGACTATATTTGAAATCCAAGGGGAGTAGTCAATTAGATGAACAAATCCTACTTTCAATAGTTTCTCTATCTCAGTTTTGACCATGAGGGCCACCATGGGATTAATCTTTCAGATTTTCTTCTTAACTAGCTTGGCATGAGGATATGGGATGATATTGTGAAAAACTATAGACTCATCAATACAAGGCATATCCTCATATGTCCAAGTGAAGATATCAGGATTACAATATGAGAGATCAGAGTGTTTGGCTGCTTCCTCTAAAGAGAGACACTTTTCGATATTGATTTATTTTTTTGAAGATTTAGGATCCATAGGAACTTCAAAAGTATCTCCCTTAAGGAGAGGACTATGTTCTTCAAGATGAGATATTAGAACATCATCGTTGACATTAGATAGAGGGGCTTCCTCATCAATACTCAAAATAGATTCTCCAAAGTATGCTTATCTATGCCTGGGCAATACAAGAATCATTTCTTATGATGATAAGGAGGCAACAGGGAATAGGCACCTAGAAATTCCCCTAGTACTTCATGTCCAAAGAGAAGACATATAGAGAGACCTTTTCAACGTGCCCCCTTTCCTCTATCAACTTAGGGTAAACCATGCTCAATAGCTTAGCTGAAATCATATTAACACTCCACCAAGGTTTTGCTTAGACTATTCAATAGAGCATCCCAAACCTAGATAGTGTTGTCATGGATCAAACTAGATGGGAACCTAAATTATTTGCTCGATACATCTGAGGCCTTTTTTCCCATAGCCATATCCAAAGGCGAGTTCATATCTGAACCCATAATGAGTTTTCAAAACCTCAAGAGGTGGTGGCTCAACGTAGAGTGTTTCATTCCACCAGTGGATGTCGAATGTCTCTACAGGAGTGCTCTCACAAATGTTAACCTCCTTTGTAGGAGGAGGATTACTCTCCTCAGTAAAGGAATGAGTGATCTTCTAGACAAGATCACACTTCTCTTCCTTAGAAGGAGTATCATCCACCTTTGTGTTAGAAGTACCTAGAAGATCTACGCAAGAGGGGTTTTCCTTGTATTGTGCGATGAAGAATTTAGAGAAATCCAAGGATCCCCAATCATTACCAAGGAAAGCATTCATTTGAGAGGAAGAAGGGGAAGATGGGGGAGACTTAGGGTCCTCTACTTTAGGTGGTTCCTCTTTTCCAATACTCTCTCTAGGAACAACTTCCATAGAGGGTATCAATGAAGAACATGCCATAGAATAAGTGGTCAAAGATGGAGTAAAATTCTTAAGAGTGGATATAATCAAAGTATGACTAGCAGCGGCTAGATCATAGAGGTGAATAGCTTCTAGATCTTCTTTAATTGTAACCACCCAATTGTTTGCAACAAATTTTAAAGAACAATGTAGAGTAGAATTCATAACACCCATAGTATGAATGTATGGTCAACCAATGTGGTTAAGGTAATGGGACCTAGCCATAAAGGTAGTATTATTGTACCTAGAGCTTGGTGGTTGGCATTATCAAACCCATAAATGTATAAGGAGGAAGTTGCTAAAGTGGATGAATTAACTTTAATCTTAGGTAATATGTCCATATTGTAGACATTGAGATCCAAACCAATGTCAATGAGAGTATGCCTAATGTCAATATCATTAACATTAATTATAATCATCAAGGGATTCACTTGCTTTTTCACATTTGGAGGTGAGAGTTCTTGTGAGTGGAACGTGATATTTGGTGAATCCATGCAAATATGTGCCAACAACGCATCAACATCCATAGGGCTAGTTGAGGTAGGCAAGAGAATATTTTTTAAAGCTTCCTGAAGCATCTCCCAATAAACCAGAGCGGTCTAGAGGATGTCCCAAAGCAAGATCTTAACCAAAGTAACATGAAGTTTCTTGACAAGATCATAATTGCTTGGTGCTTTGATCATAGGTTTAGTTGTTGAAGGAAGGTTTGGTTGAGAAGGTGGTAAAGAAGTAGGAACTTGAGTGGGTTGAAATGTAGGAATAGAAGGTTGTTGATCCAAGCTTTGGATATTTCTCCTTTTATTATATGTGTGCCCAACAACATTATAGGAAGGGGAGTTTGTAGCTTTCATGAATCTTGAGTATAGGTCCAATGAATCACTATGAAAAAAAATCCCACAGATAGAATAGTTCTCCCTAGAGGATGAAGCAATTAGGGTCACATAAATGATGGGTTTCTTAGGGCTTGGAGGAACCATAGAGACCACCACCACATTTATTGAATCCTTAGCTTGTGAAGAGGAAGTTGGTTCAAAATACTTGCAGATAGGGGAAGGCACTTCTAAGAAATTATTTAGAGTGTCTTCCAACCTATCGAAATCTTCTTTAGAAAAGGGGTTACAAACATGTGATATTATGAAAATAGATTTAACATGTTCATGTTGAGTTCACCAAAATGTGATATAAGAGGGATTCACTACACACAGGTATCTTTATTCTCAAGAGATCACCAAGGAATGAATTTCCCTTATACACCTCAAATTAAGCAAGTCAACAAAAATACATAAAAGGATACTTCGAGTTCTGTTTCATATCCCGAGAGAGTGAAACCTTGAGATTTCTATCTCAGATGAGTGACCTCTCAGCCAAAGGACAAAAGTGCAGTGTCAATATGGTGATGTGGCATGCTAGCGTCCTAAGAAACAGATGGCTTAGGAGCTCAAGCAGATAGAACCAGATTTCACTTTTGATCTCAGGGTTGGAATGTATTGATCAAAACAAACAAACAAGAAGTCAAAGATAAGAACAAGGGGATTTGGAGAATTTTTACCTTTTATTGGACATTCAACCCTTCACTCCAAGGTCCACTTCACACCTACACACTAAAGATCAAGGGGAAAAGGTTGGGGCTGTATAGGGGCCTAGCATAGTTAGACCTCTGCTTTGGTGTTCCCACCTCCATGGACAACCAAGTTGGAAAGGAGTGAAAATAAAGTAAACAAAGTGTGTGGTCAAAGAAAAACCCACTCAAGAGTAGAACTGACACCATTAAATAGTAAATAAAAAATTAGGAAAGGAAAGTGAGAGAGAGAGAGTGTTACCCATGGGTCTATACCCTCTCTAGAGCACACAGAAATACCGTTGAGTACTTGCTTGAGATTTTTTGTTGCTGGGAGGACCTTAGTCTGGCATTGCTTCACTTGTGAGAGCATTGCTATCAAAGATGAAGAGGAATCAAGACTTGAGCAAGTAATCAAAAAGCTTGAATGAATCACTTTCTTAACCCCAAATGAGAGCTAGGAAGGGTTTTTTAATGCTTGCAAGGGCATAAAAGAGTCGTTACTTCAAAAATGTAACAACTAGGACACGTGTTACAAGGGTTAAGATTCTAGATTCTCCATTTCAAACTTGGAAAACAACTAGGACACTAGCGCACCACATAGACATTTACGTGTGATCTATAATTAGAGGTTTACAATTAACTTTCAAATTAACTTAAATTACAGTTAATCCTGATCCAACAAAATTATATGACTATGTTGTTTAACTGTTGAAATTACAAACTAGGTTCATGTTTATATAACTTAATGAAATTAACTAATTACTAAAGTGTTGTAATTAGAAAACAAATAAATAATGAAAGATAGGAGAGAGAAGAAGAATAAGACAGAAGAGAGAGGAACACGAGCTTGATAACAAAGTTTGTCCAATCAGGACTAGGTCTTCGGGTCCACTTCTCAATGATGGAAAGGTTTAATTAATGATGCCAAACTTGAATTTGCTTTGTTACATCAAAAATGCATCCAAGAACCTGCATAAAATCCTCTCACAATCTCTCTCAACACCTGAAGAAACTCCAAATGTCTTCGTGTATACAATAATCCCCTTATTTTCCTAATTCCAATAAGCTTATTATTCTCTCCAAAATAATTCTCCACATTTCACAATAATTTCCAATGTCCCTTCTAAGGCTAAATTCCCCCCTTTTTATACATAAAATCCACATATGGTTTAAAACCATAAGATTTTACAATCTCCCCAAATTCCCCAATTACAACAATAAATCCCCTAACAATAATACATTAGTTTAAATAAATGGCCCTTATAATTTTAGGCTTACAAAATAATATTAAAAGTTCCTTTTAAAATCCCTATAAAAATTTATGACAATCTTTTAATATTTTATTCAACCCTTAATTTATCATGTTTTTGGGCTAAAAAAATGTCAAACTATTAATTAGGGATTATTGGGGATTTGGTTTGTTATTATTGTGTTTTAAATTTTTAAAGGATAATAAACCCTTTAAAATTCTCTAAAGATCCTTAAAAATCTTTTAAAAATCTTTAAAACCCCTAGTTATCTCCTTAAATAATCTTAAAAATATATTTAATATCATTTTAAGGATAATCACTTCGATGTCACCACTACCACGTCACCACCTGCCACGTCACCACCTGCCATGTCACCACCTGCCACATCACCTCTGCCACGCCACCATTTTCACTAAAAATTTGAATTGGCATAACTTTGGCATACAAACTTCATTTTTGATGAAATGAATGGCATCAAAATCATGGTGACGAGCTCTTTGATTTGAGACTACTTTTTCCTGATTTGGAGATGATCTATTTTTCATCCTTGGATCAACACCTGATTTGCCTGTTTGACCAAACCTTTGACTAAGAATAACTTCTATGTATGGAATCCTTTTGAGCTCGTTCAAGTTACGTCAAGATCATGTCAATGAGTTCTTTCCAATGATGCTCATTCAGTTGAATTTTGAGACTATGAATTTCTTAGATTTTTTGGATCCACCTAAATCATTCCTCCCCATTTAGAAGCTTTTGGACCACCATAAATTTATTTTTACATAGAATTTGAGCTAAGGCATTGTCACCCCACTTTCTCATTACCATCTATCCACCTTGCTAGAATATTAAACATTTGACCCATCAAAAACATGAAGAAGAATGAGATAGCATTGCTGATACAATTAACTACATATTCATTTGTGTTGTAGAAAAAATGACCCTTTGCTTGACGTGGATTAATTCATTATAAATTGGACTTAATGAGGCCTTGATTTAGTGATGTGAGGCATATTATGTGTCCACACTAGGTCTTGGACCTTTGCAAATTAGATAAAATGTGGTTATTGACATCTTGTAAAGCTATTGTAGAGTCTTGTAAAGGAATTTCACTCTTTTCTAGACTTAATGAACCTATTTTCTCTTAAAATTTTAAACATTATCAAATGTATTTTAATACATCATCACATTAATTTAGAAGGCTTGTAAAGTAAATTTAACTTTAAACTAGTCTTGTATTGTGTCTTGCACATTCACATTGGTTCTTGTGCCTTCCTAGGCTATGTGGACCTCAATTTAGTGTTGTAAAGTATATTTAATCACACTTTCACATTTTTTTTGTGTCCAAAGCCCTATTTCACATTTACATCATCATTAATAGACCTCTCTTACCCCATATTGTGCATCCTGAGGCTTAAATTGATTACAAACCTAACAAAGTTGCAATTTAAACCTTATTTCCTTATCCCTTGGTTTCTTAGTTGTCAAATTGGCCCCTATGGGACCCATTCACCATGCATGGAGAATCAGTCCCATCTAGGGGGGGCCTGTTCTCCATGTGTGGCGAATGAGTCCTATATGGCCCCCATTTTGACCTTTGAGCGGGAAAAAGTAAAATTTAAAGTTCTTTTTACTACATGTTGGCCTGTGATGAGGTATTATCGGGTACTAAGGCACAATTATTTATAAATAATTATTTTAACCCTCAATTTTACATCTCCTATCTCTATCTCATACAACAACTTAATATTACATCTTTCATCTCTAATTCATCATCTATCTTCTCATCCAAGTTAAGCAAGTTAGGGTTTCTTCATTAGAAGTCATCAAGTTAGCTTCCTAAAGCATTCAAGGGCTGAATCTTCATGTATTGCTACACAATTTCAAGATAATTCATCATGGAAAGGTAATTTATTCCATTTTGCATGCTTCATTGTATTCTTTCATCATTTTGGTTTAATTACCAAAAAGGGGTTTGACCAAGGCAAACTCCCATGCCCTCACATTCAACATATCTCTCTTTTGTCTTGTTTGTATGCAAATTTAGGAATCTAGGAAGATTGTAAATCATTGAAGATCAAGTTTTTAGGTTTCTCAAGTCTTCCTCTCATCATTCAAGTCAAAATATCAATAAAAAGTCATTTTTAGGCCCGAATCCAATAGCTGTCGAAGCAAACACCTGTAGAAGACAGAAGTGAAGATCTAGACCCATAGAATCAAGTCCTAACTTTGTAGATTACTGCAAGAGGAATTTTTCACCAAGCATGGTGATTTAGTCCCACCTGTAGGCTTGAAAAATGATTTTCTTAGAGTTCAATTCCTAGCAGTCAAAAACCTGTTTCTGGAAGTTTTCACTAGAAGTGGGAATGATTCCCCATCTATGGTGAATTAGTCCCAGTGGCCAAAAATAGTGACTTCAAAAAGATTTGAGAATCTTCCAGCAACAGTTATTTGTCCCCAAGTGCACTCTATTCAATCTCATTCATTTTTGTTTTCATTTGTTTAGTTTTCTAGTTCATATTTGCAATCAACATTGTGTTTTCCAGCATCTTGCATTAGATTAGTTTGCATTCATTTTTCTACATTTTTAGGTATTCAAACACATCCACACACACTTCACACCCCTCTTTTCCATTTATTCTAATGTTAACATAAGCATTGTTGGCCCACCTTTCTTCTTCTAGGTGAAAAACCCTAGGAGTGATAGAAAGCAAGTAGGTTCCAAAAATCTATGTTACATTTTGGTGAACCTACTTTTTAGAATACTTTTTGATCTTATTTTGGAATCCTTCATCATAAATCTAGCCTTGCATTCACTTTGCATTCATTTGCATGATAGGTTTCAAATTTTGCATTCATAAAAAGTTTATTTAGCTTGCATTTTAGATTTTCTGAAATTCTACATTTTTCACTTAGATTTGCATCTTGGCACTTAAAATTCATAAAAATAAAGCACAAATTTCTGAAAATTTTGCAAAAATTCCATACTGGGACTCATTCGCCACCTTGGGTGAATCAGTCCCTTTTGACTCCTAAAACAACATTTTACAAATCTCAGAGAGTTGTTTTTAGGCTTCTAATTGATGCCTTAACTTGCATATATCAATTACTTGCATTTTTTTAGCATGCATTTCATTGTAACTAGCCTAAATTAGCTCATTTCATGCGTAGTTTAAATTTCACATTTGCATTCTCTTATTATTCCATAGCATAATCAGTCAATTATCATCTGAAAATTGCATTTTGAGTTAGCATAGATTTTTTCTTTCAAAATGTTAGTTTCAATCTTCTCTAAATTTGCAAAGACAAAGTTAGTTCATAAAGATGTTAATCCTCCATTCAATGCATTCCCTAGTTACAAAAGTCTCTTAGTACAAGAGAATGAAAATGTTAACCCTTGTCTTAAACTTACACACCCTCCTATGTCTCCTATTTGTGCAGATGATGTGTTAGAAGGGAATACAAACATAACTAAACATGATCATAATTGTCTTTTTCCTGATACCTCTCCTTTTCATGATGAAGGTATCTTGGTGAAAGAAGGTACAATCATTGAGCGTCATGAAGGTCTTGTTTTTCCTTCTCCTCATTCCCCTTGGGAAGATAGTATAACAATACATGATGAATGCATTACCACCACCTTACCTAGTCTCTATTCATCTTCCAACACTACTCCTATTTGTGACAATACTTTCATGAATCATCATGCCCAACACATTTGTGAGGAGAATAATTTGGTATCAAGAAGCCCAATAATTGAGAGTTATGACATTATTTATCCCCTTCCTAATGTTCCTAACAATTGGAAGGTTCTATTTGAACAAGAAGATACAATCATTAACACACATGAAAATCCTAGTTGTCCTCCCCTTCGTGACTCCCCTATTTGAGATGAAGCTTTGACATGTGATGCACCTATTGATTGTCACTTTCCTCAAAGCTCTCCTACTAGGGTAGATACTATGACACAAGACAATGAGATTATGGAAAACAATAAACTTTTCCCCTCTCCTAAAATCTCCCCTATATGTGTAGACAATATTATGGTGTTACACGATCTAATCAATGAAAATCATGAGAATCTTATATGGGACAACATCATGGAACAAAAAAATTCAATCATGGATATATCCCTTACTTACAATGATGATATGTTGGAAGAATAATTCCTTGAATGTCAAGAACATTTGGATTATCATTCTCCTAACAACTCTCCTCCTAGGGAGACTATTATTGTTCAATAAAATGATGTCTTCCTTAGGGATAAAAACTCAATACCAACATCAATTCATCCTTTATCCACCATCACACTCAACAAACTCAACACCAACCCCAACTCATCCTTTACCCATCCAAGCATAATGTTTCATACCAACCAAGTTACTGCAATGACCTTGCTCACATTTGTAACAAAGTATATACAATCAAAGACAATCGAGTCGAAACTTTGTTTGCTTATCCACATAAATAAAATTAGTTGTTTCTCCTTTCCATGCCATAGTTGTAGGACCATAGCATACTCACTATTTCATGTTTGGCATCCATTTCAAGGGATAGAATACCAGCATCCATTTCTAGCTCACCTTTGTCTTGTACTAAGTGGGGGCAAAGGGTTAGAAAGCCTTATCCTCATATGTCACTTTTTGTTGTCTCTTTTGACTCATCGTTAACCTTTCATGAGCATTTAAGAGCAATATTGGGATGAGGAATATGTGTCTTAAGTTGGCTCGCATGTGACATATTCCCTTTCTTTTCATGACACAACCTAACTTTGAAACATATGACTTGGAATAGGGATTTCTTAGTTGGCTCTCATGTCTTGTTCTCCTTTTTTTGCATTCTCTTTCCTTTTCTACTTTAAACTAATTGCTCACAAAATGATGTGTAGAAATTCCTTTAAAGTGGGGGGCATATAATACCATAATTCATTTTCATTCTTTGTTCTTGGTGTAGCCTTGTCGTTTATATGACATGTTTGCTACTTTTTGGATGACATTGGGTGTGATGTCCTTCATAAGTGTGATCTATCTTAGCATATTACATTCCTCTTGATGGCTTGATGTGATGCACTACATCCCCTAAGTTGCGAATTAACAATTCTTTGATTGGTCCTCTCTTGGATAAATTAGACACAATGTTCCCTAAGTGACTAACCTTACATAAACTAAAAGACTCCTTTCAACATCCTTTACATTTTACATGTTTGCATTTTTACATTTTTGCATTTTGTATGGCCATCTTGCTTAACACAACTTGCATGCCTGTGGTGCCATATTTTTTGTCCATGAGCTCTAAGCATACATAGCTTTCCTTGTCTCATGAAGCTCGAATCGACACCTTTTCTTTTTCCTTGTGGTGTCTTTTTAAAGTTATCAGGAGGTATAACTTTGGTATGGTTGAGCGGGAAGCCCACCTAGCAGCATGGATTTTTCCCATAGCTACCTTTTTGTTTGTGAGTGTATACCAACTAGCATATGTATCTTACCTTTTTGGGCTTTCTCACCCTGTAGACGATTAGAAGTTCCATGGCCCTAGAGTGAGTATGTTGTGCCCTTCTCACCCCACAAAAGACCTGAAGTTCTTTGGGCCTAGAGTGAGTAAATCTCTTCCACCTCATTTCTCTTTCTATCTTTCCTTTGCATGATTTTGTATCTTGGGGGCTTGGCCTACATGTAGATCTTTGTTGAATTTCTACTTTAGTGTGAATTTGAAGTAGGTCATCCTCTCACTAAAGTGGGGGCTAAATGTGTTGTAGAAAAAAGGACCCTTTGCTTGACATGGATTAATTCATTACAAATTGAACTTAACGAGGCCTTGATTTAGTGTTATGAGGCATATTATGTGTCCACAATAGGTCTTGGACCTTTTCAAATTAGATAAAATGTGTTTATTGATGTCTTGTAAAGGTGTTGTAGAGTCTTCTAAAGAGCTTTCATGTTTTTCTAGATTTAACGAACCTATCTTCTCTTGATTTAACATTATCAAATGTATTTTAATACATCATCACATTAATTTAGAAGGATTGTAAAGTAAATTTAACTTTAAACTAGTGTTGTAATGTGTCTTGCACGTTCACATTGGTTATTGTGTCTTCCTAGCTTGTGTGGACCTCATTTTAGTGGTGTAAACTGTATTTAATCTCACTTTCACATTGATTTATGTGTCACAAGCCCTATTTGACATTTACATCATTATTAATAGACCTATCCTACCCCATATTATGCATCTTGAGGCTTAAATTGATCAAAAACTTGATAAAGTTGCAATTTAAACCTTATTTCCTTATCCCTTGGTTTCTTAGCTGTCAAATTGGCCCCTGTGGGACCCATTTTCCATACATGGCTAATTAGTCCCATCCAAGTGGGACCCATTCACCATGCATGGGGAATCATTCCCATCCAAGTGGGACCCATTTTCCATGTGTGGCAAATGAGTCCTATCTAGCCCCCATTTTGACCTTTGAGCGGGAAAAAGTGAAATTTAAAGTTTATTTTCACTACATGTCGGCCTGTGATGAGGTATTATCGAGTACTAAGGCACAATTTTCTATAAATAAGTATTTTTACCCTCATTTTTACATCTCTTATCTCTATCTCATACATGAACTTATTATTACATCTTTCATCTTTAATTCATCATCTATCTTCTCATCTAAGTTAAGCAAGTTAGGGTTTCTTCATTAGAAGTCATCAAGTTATCTTCTTGAAGCATTCAAGGGTTGAATCTTCATGTATTGGTGTATAATTTCAAGATCATTCATCATGGTAAGGTAATTTATTCCATTTCGCATGCTTCATTGTATTCTTTCATAATTTTGGTTTAATTACCTAAAAGGGATTTGACCAAGGAAAACCCCCATGCCCTAACATTCAACATATCTCTCTTTTGTCTTATTTGTATATAGATTTAGGACTCTTGGAAGCTTTGAAATCATTAAAGATCAAGTTTTAAGGTTTCTCAATTCTTCCTCATCATTCAAGTCAAAATAGCAACAAAAAGTCATTTTCAAGTCCAAATCCAATAGTTTTCGAAGTAGACACCTGTAGAAGATAGAAGTCAAAATATAGACCTATAGAATCAAGTATTGGCTTTGAAAATTACCACAGGAGGACTGATTCACCAATCATGGTGAATTAGTCCCTCTTGTAGGCATGAAAACTAATTTTCTCAGAGTTTAATTCCTAGTAGTCAGAAACCTATTTTCGGAAGTTTTCACCAGAAGCAAGATTGATTCACCATTCATGGTGAATTTGTACCATTGGCCACAAATAGTGACTTTATAAAGATTCCAAAATCTTCCAATAGTAGTTATTTGTCTCCAGGTGCACTCTATTCAGTCTCATTCATTTTTCTTTTCATTTGTTTATTTTTCTAGTTCATATTTGCAATCAACACTTTGTTTTCCAACATCTTGCATTATATTTGTTTGCATTCATTTTTCCACATTTTTAGGTATTCAAACACATCCACACACACTTTACACCCCTCTTTTTCCTTTTATTCTAATGTTAACATAATATTTTTTGGCCCATGTTTCTTCTTCTAGGTGAAAAACCCTAGGAGTGATAGAACTCAAGTAGGTCCCAAAAATCTATGTTACATCATCAATATTTGTTGTCACATCCATCATCCACATAGAACTAAATAGTAGAATAACAAGCAACAATATTGAGTAAACTAATGTGAAGGAAAAAGTATCAACATGTTGGATCTCTTGAACAAGAACATTGTTAGAAAATTAATCATTTGAACCCTCTTTTACCACCGTTGGCTAAAGGCTTAATTGTGCCTGCAACTTATCCTCACACTGTGTTGCTTGTGACACCCTATCATCTTCATGATTAGTATCACTAGTTGTTATAGACATGAGAGTTAAAGCATTTCTTGCATTTACAATCATCTTCATATGCCATGTTTTTACAATAGATCTATCATTCTTCATGTGATGAGATTTTACAATATATTCAATTCCATACTTAAACAAATGATACTTGTTATGTCCCTTGTAGAAAATGGCTTTTGTTTCATACAAGTAAGGACTACCTAGAACTATCTCATAGATGTCAAGTGGAATTACATCTAACTCTACCTCATCTACAAACTTGAATGTGATTACAAATCAAAGTTTACATTTCTCTGACACATGTAGCCAAGCATTATCATGCACCCAACCCAATGGATATGGCTTAGGATGAGTTGTTTTTAATCCCAATTTATTAAAAACTTATTTAGAGATTAGATTCACTTGTGATCTACTATCTATGAGTGTATCAATCTTATTTTGTTTTGCAGTAGCCCTTATATGAAACAATTCATTCATCTTACTTTCAATAGGAACTTTATTAAACTTTACAAAATAAGCATGGGATCTAGTACTAACAACAAGAATGTTACCTTTTATACCCACAACTGTGATCTTAGTTTCATCATCATAATCTAATCTGAGATCACACATGATAGTTGTGTTATTTTGCTTACTCTTTCGATCCTTGAACCATTTTGGTTTCTGATCAAGATACAATTTCCAACACTTTTCATCTTTGTGCCCTTTCTTCTTGTAGTGTGAGAAATAAGGCTTTTCCTCCTCTTTCTTTACAGTAGCTGTCTAGTACATTTCTCCTTCCCTTTATTGCTCCCTTTGTGTTTATTAGAGTCCATTAAGAGACCGTCATGGCTATTCCTCGAGCTTGTTTCTAGATGAATGGATTGCACACTAACTTCATCAAGGTTAGTTGGATTAAACATAAGTATTATATGCCTCAACTTTTCATTTAGTCCACCTATATAATTTAAAAAAAATTCTTTTGTATATAATGGAATGCCCAAAATTAAAGCTTTTTTCCTAAACTCCTGTGTATAATCCTATACACTTTTTCCTTTCTCTTGCTTTAATTATTGCCAATTCATTACTACTTTTTGCATATGACCTAATCGATAGAACTATTTCTTTAATGTAGCTATAAACTCAAACCAAGAAGAAATAATTTTACCATATTGTCTTAGATCTTCCTAAGTTCTAATCTACCACCAGATTAAGGTTGTGCCTCCTAGGCAAAGAGTGGCTAATTGAATTTTTTGAGAATCTTCAGTAAACTTCTAAATTGGTATAATAAGATTCAATTTGTTTATCCAATTATCAATTTTTTCTGCATCTAGTTCTCCATTATAAGTTGGCAATTCAAATTTAACATCAAGATTTAACAAAGGTGTGTTAGCTTTAGACTATAAAGGTTGTTCTTCTTTGAAGAAGAAGTAGACGAAGAAGATGAAGAGGATGAAGAAGAAGATGGGGATGGATGTTTAGGAGGGTCACTACCACCTCCTACTCCTTTACCTTTATCATCTTTTGAAGTGGATTCACCTTCATTCTACTTTTTGTTGTTGAGTTCCTTTTTCTTTTGTCACTCTTTTCTCTCTTGGAAAAGAATTTCCACCATAGCCTTCATTTCAAGAAATTCTTTCTAAAAATATTTCTCGTCAAGCACTTTAGGACTTTGTTTAGCTACCATTTCTAATCTTGCAAAAGACCTTCATTTTCCGGTCTCAAGATTGAACTCTATAAGAGCACCTTCTCCTTGCTTCAATTTCAACCTAGTTAACATTCACTTTTGCAATTTCCTATTAAGAAGCTCTAATACCACTTTTATTTGTAATTAGAGGTTTACAATTAACTTGTAGATTAAATTAAATTACAGTTAATCTTGACGTGATCCAACATAATTGCATGACTATGTTGTTTAACCATTGAAATTACAAACTAGGTTCACGTTTATATAACTTAATGAAATTAAGTAATTACTAGAGTGTTGTAATTAGAAAAAAAATAAGGAATGAAAGATAGGAGAACAAATAAGAATAAAACAAAAGAGAGAGAGGAACAGGAGCTTGATAATGGAGTTCGTCCAATTAGGACTACATCTTCAGGTCTGCTTCTCAATGATGGATTTCTTTCATTAATGATTCCAAACTTGAATTTTCTTTGTTACATCAAAAACACATCAAAAAACTTGCATAAAAACCTCTCACAAATATCTCTTAGCACTTGAAGACACTCCAAATGTCTTTGTGTATACAATAATCTCCTTTTCCTAATTCCAATAAGCCTATATTCTCTCCAAAATAATTCTCCACATTTCACAATAATTTACAATGTCCTCCCTAAGGCTAACTTCCCATCTTTTTATACATAAAATCCACATATGGTTTAAAACCATAAGATTTTACAATCTCTCAAAAATCCCCAATTACAACAATAAATCCCCTAAAAATAATACAATCGTTTAAATAAATGGCCCTTATAATTTTGATCTTACAAAATAATATTAAAAGGCCCTTTTAAAATCCCTATAAAACTTTATGACAATTTTTTTAATATTTTATTTAGCCCTTAATTTATCATGTTTCTAGGCTAAAAAGACGTCAAACTATTAATTAGGGATTATGGGGGATTTGATTTGTTATTATTGTGTTTTAAATTTTTAAAGGATAATAAATCCCTTAAAATCCAATAAAGATCCTTAAAAATATTTAAAACCCCTAATTATCTCCTTAAATAATCTTTAAAACATAATTAATATCATTTTAAGGATAACCACTACCATGTCATCATTGCCACGTCACCACTTGCCATGTCACCTCTGCCACATCACCATTTTGACTAAAACTTTGACTTAGTGTAACTTTGGCATACAAACTCCATTTTTGACGAAAACGAACAATGTCAGAATCATGGCAATGAGCTCTTCAATATGAGACTACTTTTTCATGATTTAGATATGATCTATTTTTTAGCCTTGCATCAACACCTGATTCACCTATTTGACTAAACCTTTGAATAAGCATAACTTCTACATACAAACTCTTTTTGAGCCAATTCAAGTTGTGTCAGGATCGTCTCAGTGAGTTATTTTTGATAATGTTGATTAGGTTGAATTTTGAGATTGTGATTTTTTTAGGTTTTCTAGATCCACCTAGATCAGCATGCCATGCAGGCGTCTAAAGCCTAGATTTTTGGCAAATGTCTCATCGATATTTTTTTGCTTTACCAAAAGTCCACATGGAGGGTATGTGCAAGATCATCATGGAAAAAATAGGCCCTTAAGTGGCAAAAAAATAGAAAAATTAGAGTTAGGCAACTAGACGTAAAAATTCGAATAAGTTATCTATATTATTTTAAAAATATGTAAGAATAGAATCTATAGCAAATTGAATGTAGTTTCTAAAATACTAGGTTTGTTTTAAAAAAATATATATATATTTGGTGAAAATTTGAAATTTCAATGTAGTAGTACTTAAATTTTAGGGAAAAAATAAGAAGTAGGTGTTTGTCTGACCACCCTAACTACAATAAAATTATAATATTTTTTTATAATAATTTAGATATAAGTAGAGGAATCATGTCCCGATGTGATGCATATTTTTTTGTAATTTTTTTGCAAGTAAATAATTAATTATGATTTTTTTATTACAACTTTTAAAAAATATAAAAAAATCGTATGTCTGACCACCTTAACTTGGTCAAAAATTCATGAAATTGCATTTTTCTTTTTTTAATCCTATAGTATGCGAAGCATAGAATGTGACACATGTTTTGGATTCAAAAAATGTGATACCGTTTGAAAGCTATAATTGTTTTTCAATCAGTCTATCAATCAAGACTTTAGTTGTAATTTGAATAGAAAATGAATAATAATTACTTAATTCAAACTAAAGCATAATTTATATTGGTGGAAAGCTGAGAATCTCCTTTAAAAATCCTTTTCGTTTCATCAATTTTGGGTAAAAAAATGTCATCAACCACATACACATCATATTGCCACTTTTTGGCCCATCATGATCTTGCACATACCTTGGAGTTATGATCATGGAATTATGACTCATGGGATTCTATCATTAATGTTCCAAGGTGTCATAAATGCTAAGAAAAAATGCAAGAATGTGGAATTTCCCTTAGGTGCAATTATGTGACATTACAACTTGATCCATCCACACGCATCAATTAGGTCAACCTAATTGGATGCAATCCTTGTTTACCAAAAATACCAATTTTCTTCTTTAAGCTTTCACAAAAAAATTTCAAAAAATAAATCAAAACGTGTAGCACATTTCATCATTTTTACATAGACCTAAGATATGTTGCACATGTATCCGTATAACAAAAGTTAATTCACCATGGCTCCAAAAATCCATGAAGTTTTCCAGATATAGGATTAATGTCAAAAAGAAACAACAAAGCAATGTTGATTCACCATACAAGTATTGGAGCATGAGAGATCCTGAACAAACATCCTTTAGACATCCATAAATGTTTCCCAAAAATTGCGAACAATGGTAATCAATTGTTAAGAACTATGGACCAAAACACTAAAGGATGACAACTGCATACTGGATCAGATACCGGTCCAAAATACTAAGACTTGATCTTGCAACTGCAACTCATGTATCATGGTGAAATCAATAACAACAAAAACTGTATAAAAAGATGTTCTTAATTTTTCAACAGAAAGATTTGCATCAATACATAATAAACTAGAGAAATGGATGAAGTTGTTGGATGCCACTCAAAGTATTAAGGACCTAATGGATTCAATTGATTCTCAATTAAAAAATGCCTCTAGTGCCTATGACGTAGCACATGACAAATATCACACCACTTGCACTGCCATCAAAGACATGCACAACGGATTCTTCACACTACAAAGGTAGAAAGAAGACATGATAAGATAGTTTGGACATCTTTGGGACTTGGTAAAAACTAGGCATATACCAATGTCAAGTTCCCTAGCCGATGACCCCAAATCCATGGATCCCTTATGTGTTATTTTGGGATTTTATTTGGGGGAAACCCCTTTTCATGACACAAATTCATTTGGAACATGTGCTTGCCATAGGGCTTTCCAAATAACCTCTCATGTCTTGTTTAGCATTTATCATTTGATACTTTAAATTATTTACTCACAACATGGTGTTTAACAATTTTTTTTAAGTGAGGGCATGCATTGACATTATCATTTTCAAAATTTTAACTATAACTTATGTTTCATAGTGCAGTCTTCTTATTCCATGCAATGTGTCTTCTTCATGGTGGTGTCATGGGGTTTTATTTCCTCAAAGAGTGTGAACTTTTTGAGCATATGGCATTCCTCTTAGTTGTGATGCTACACATTGCATTCCCTAAGTTTCCAATCTTTTATCCTTGACTTTTCCTCTCTTGGAGACATTAGGCACAATGTTCCCTATGAGGAGACCTTACAGGAACTAAGAAAAACCCCTTTGAACATTTCTTATCATATTTGCATTTTTTTAATAAATGTTTAGCATATCACAAATTTCTAACCTTATGAAGATAAAATTTACAACCCTTTTTCATGGACACCAAGAATAACACACCTTGCTTGTCAATGGGGCCATGTTTACATTCATAAGTTTTTATCATAACATAGCTTGCTAAGGCTTATGAAGCTTGAAGTTCATTTTGTGTTGTGCCTTATCAAAGTTATCAAGAGCTATAACTTTGGTATGGTAATGGGAGCCCAATAAGATTCTCTTGTTTTCCACTTCTGGGGGTTGGCCTAGTGGATAGTAGATTTCACCAGCCCGTGTGAGCATGCATTGTTGTTTACAAAGTGGATGAGTTCCACTTGTAAATGTTTCTGGAAAAACAACTAAAGCTTGATCCACATTAAGTTAGAAAAATGGTCAATGCTTCATACACCCATTTTCTTTTTCTTTTCTTTATTTCTTTGAGTCTTTAAAATTGTATCATTGAATATCTTGTCATTATTGCATATATATGTTTAACATAGGCATGTGTCTCTTTGTTCCTTTGTTGGTTTTCCATGAGATCTTAGATCTTGGGGGCTTCATCATCCTCCTTAAACTTTGGCATCTTACTATGATACCAAAATGTTTAACCTATTCTAAGCAACTAAAATGCCATGGAAAAACATAAGGAAACACCTCAAGATTAGCCTAAGAAATTTGTAAATGCAAAGAGGAAAGTGTTAAATGAAGACAAATAGATATACCTTCCTTTTCGCAGCTGAAACTCCTTGGTTGACCCTTGATTTGGATTTGATTTGTATGCTCCTTGATGGCTCTTGTTATGGATAAATGCAGGTGAATGAAATTGAAGGCTAGATGAGTGCACAAAATGGCAGTATTTAGTTGCAAAATGGCTAAGTGTTGGAAATGCCTTAGAGGATGGGGTATTTATAGAGAAACTTGAATTCTCTAGAGAATTTAATGGTTGGTATTTATCCAGCAAGGCCAAGATGAAGGGCTAAGGTGAGTTGAGGACTCACAAGCCCTCACATCTTGCCATGTGGATTATGAGATGGCTAAGCGTGAGATGATGTGTAGGTGATTTGGAAGGGAGGTACATAATGTGGAGGAAGGACAAGTACCTTCCAAGTACCTTAGGGAGTGATAAGATTTCCTTAAAAAGGAACTTCTTATCCCCAAGTGGGAGTGAAAATGACACTTGAAGAATTTTGGAATTTCTCAAAAATCTCCATGGGAAAAGAGAAAGAGGTTGGAGAAATAAAAATTCACATTCATAGGAGAATCTTATGGATAAGAGAGGGTCTCCAAAAAGGTGGGAATTGGTCACATATGCATGAGGTGACATATCAAACATTTTAGAAGCTTTGGAAAGATAAAATGTGAATTAAAAATTCACATGGGGAGGAGAGAGACATAGGATGAATAAAAGTGAATTAAAAATTCACATAGGAAAGAGGGTCAATTTCCAGAAAGGAAATATGGAAAGATTGACTAAAAAGTGGTGCTAAAAGTGGTTAATGACTTTGATTAAAGTTGTGCAAATACTTGATTATGATAATCAATGGAAGATTAGTGACAAGTGGCAAATGTAGGAGGATGTAACATTAATCCTTGATTAAGAGGATGCACACCCTAATTATGAGTTAATTGAATTAATCCAAATTAGAGATGGATTATGGAGGATGTGACAAGGAGAGAGAAAAGAAGAATTTTAAATTGATTTTAATTCAAAATGATTAAAATGACTAAATTAAATAAATTGGTGTATTTATTTAATTTAGAGAGGAGAAAGGTACCAAAGAAAGTGTTTAATTGTTAAATTAAATACTTTAAGAATCTTATGTGGGAGTGTAATATTAATTAAATAAATTAATATTAATTGAATTGATGAATAAAGAGGTAAATTTGATCATATGGGCATGATCAAATTTGGGTGTCTACATTTTTCCCCTCTTTGAAATATGTTAGAATAACAATGTTTCAAAGAAAAAATAAAATCTCAGAGATGAAGAAAGTGGTAGGGATTGATGCCCCAGCCTATCCAAGTGGAGGGAAAAGGGAGACAGATGCCCCAGTGCCTACCTCAAATGGATGAAAGAAAATGATAGGGTATGCCCCCTTGAGAGGGTGGTTGGGGAAGAAATAAGGGGGCCCCGAATAACTTCTCGATAGGAAAAAATGAAAGACACCATTGAATAGAGCTCAAAAAATTAAGCAAGTTTGACTTTTGAATGGAGTTGATTAGACTTACGGTTTGCAAATGGCGGCGCTGGAAAAGAAGGGATTAGTTGGGAGAAAAAAAATTAAATAAAAGGTTAAAAAATACCTTTTTTGTTTAAAAAAGAGGTGGAAAAAGAAGGGTTAAAAGGTAATGGGAAGAATTACCTTGTCTCATTGTTACTGAAGCAATTGAGGAAAAGGGAAAGAAGGGGTAGGGGAGATGGAGCAACAATGCCTTGGGATTATGATATGGAGATCATTCACTGAGCAGATGAGCTGCAGAGATGCTGGACCCACTTCGCGGTGCCCCACAAGGTGAGTAATAAAACCCATACTATGTATTTTAAACATTTAGCATGTTTTGAAGATAGTGAAGGAAAATGTAAAATGTGGGTTTTACGGGTGCGGAGGGATAGGAAAATGGGTATTGAAGTGAATCAGAAAAAAAAGAGAAAAGGGTGTATTAGGGGGGGGGAAAGAGGGTGCGTCACTACATAGAGGGGTGTATCCACCCCGGATTGGGGGCGGGCTCGCCCCGAGCTGGGGTGGAGTCGCCTCAGGCTAGGGGTGGGCTTGCCCTGAGGTGGGGTGGAGCTGCCTTGGGCTGGGGAAAACTTGCCCCAGACTGGGGTGGGCTCGCCCCAACAGGAGGGCAGGCTCACCCTGGGCGGGGGCGGGCTTGCCCCGATAGAGGGGCGGGGCGGACTCGCCCTGCCGGAGGGCAGGGTCACCCCAGGAAGGCAGGCCCAAGCTTGGGCTGGCGCGCCCCGGGAAGCTGAGCTGGGGTAGGCTCGCCGCGTCGGAGGGTAGGCTCGCCCTGAGCTGGGGCAGGCTTTCCTTAGAAGGGTGGGCTCACCTCGAACTAAGATAGGTTCACTCCAGGAGGGCAGGCTTGGAGAGAAGAAAAATGAGCCCATCTTGATGAGGGCAAGATAGGGATATAAAAGAAAGAGAGAAAAGAAAAGGAAAGTGGTAAGGAAGATGTCCTAGGGCTAGGAAAATTGTGTACTGATAAACGGTTGGTGTGGATGTAGGGTTTGGGGCAGATATAGACACATGAGCGACGGTCGGAGGTACTGACAGCGACCGTAGAAACGATGAATAGTGTGGATCATGCAAGTTTATTGCACTTTTTAGAGGTGCCAGGGATGAGGGTGCATCAAGCGATGCTGATGGCCTTGATAGAGAGATGGAGCTCAGAGACATCGACATTTTGTCTGCCAATGGGGGAGATGACAGTGACACTGGAGGATGTATGGCGCATCTTGAAGCTACCGATAGCAGAGATATTGCTTAGTGATGTGGTATCGAGAGGGGTTGAGTTAAATTAGACTATGACAGTGTTATTTGGACATGTTGACCTACCTCTTTAGGGTCTGCAGTTGGATCTAGATAAATACTTGACAGTGGGGGTACCACCTTTGCCTTTATTCCTAGCTGGGTTGATTAGTGGGATATTGTTGCCAGATTGTAGCACACAGTATTGCAGTATGAGGTTTATAGAGGTGATTTGACACATTGTTGAGTGGCGTGAGGGATAGATTGTGTGGGGTACTTGTGTCCTAGCCCAGTTGTATAGGGATATGCATTTGGTTTACTATCAGGAGACAGTGAGTTTGACACACATAACCCTTCTACAGGTGTGGGCATGGGAGCATATTATGGTGACGAGACCGATTGTTGTTAGGAAGGGAGATGTGGATGATAGAGAGCTGATGGCATGAGGGTATGGAGAGGCGAGGGGTTGGGTGTTGTGTCATGGGGGGTTGGGAGATATGGAGGGATGGAGGAGAATGATGGATGATTTGGAGGAGAGAGACATAGTGTGGTGACTTTATATGCATCGACGTTTCAGGGGATGGAGGGAGCAAACTGAGAGATAGAGAGGGTACTTTATAACTCAGTGTGTCCTAATTGGGAGTCTTCCACAGATAGTGGAGATGCATCGACCAGATAGGGTGGTGAGATAGTTTGGGCTGACATAGGATATTCCTGATGCGCCAATGATGTTTCAGCGGCTCACTAGAGAGTGACTGTGGGGGTGCGCATTTAGCTTGAGGGAGGCCAGAGCAGCATGGGCAGCAACAGTGCAGGTAGCCTATCCCGGAAGATATGTGGGAGTAGAGGATGCAGCGGTGACAGTACAATATGACCGGTGGTTGCGCAACCACCAATGGGAGAGGATTACACCATTGGTGCCGATTGTAGAAGCCGTAGGATTTGGATCAGAGGATGAGCATTGGGGGGCTAGAGAGATAGCACGACATGAGGGTGGGAGAGGTCCTGAGCTAGATGTGGGAGGAGAGAGGATGGAGGCAGTGGGATAGTCAGCGAGGAGGAAGAGAAGGAGGAGGCAGCGAAGAAGGGTTAGAGAGGCAGTACGACGAGAGGGTGAGAGAGATCCTGAGCTAGATGTGGGAGGACATGAGGAGTCAGAGGTGGCGATGATACACTCAGTGGAGGGTAGAGCTAGCCAATAGACTTGTATAGGGGGTAGGGTATGACAGAGGAGAGTGTTGGTACGGGCCGAGCAGGGAGGGGAGAGATAGTAGGATGGAGGTCATGAGGGGATGGAGGCTAGGAGTTAGCCATAGAGGATATCAGGTAGGAGGCGACTGATGGGGGTACAGACTATGACAGAGCAGGAGGGGATGAGAGGGGGAGGACAACAGGAGGGAGCCCAAGAGGAGACAGAGGCTAGGGGTCAACTAGAGAGGATAGCGGGTAGGAGGCGGCTGATGAGGGTACAAACCATGATAGAGTAGGAGGGGATGGGAGGGGGAGGAAAACAAGAGGGAGCCCGAGAGGAGACTGAGGCCAAGAGTCAATCAAGGAGGATGGAGAGTAGTGGACGACAGAGGAGTGGGCAGGTGGTGATATGGCAGCTTCTGCCTGTTGTAGAGATAGGGGAGAGTGAGGATGAGGAGCATTTGGAGATAGGAGAGACAAGGAGACAGATGAGAGTGGGGAGGCATGGTCAGCCACAGAGAGTTCAAGTCTATCCTTCCATGGAGGACTGGGAGGATCAGCAGGAGCAGGAGGGTAGGGGGCGATGATGCTATGGAGATATATGGAGATGTGCCAGATATGGATATTTGGAATGCAGAGCCATTGGCAGTGGTTCCTATCATTACCTCGGGAGAGCTGATTGTTCAGCCGAGGGACAAGGCAGGGAGGCCTTAAAGTATAGATCAGAGATTGAGGGTAGCAGAGGCAAAGGTGATCAGACTTAGAGTTGAGCTATCTAGAGTACCATTAGTAGGTCAGAGGGATTATGGATTTATGGTGGACCTCTTGACCGCACAGGTGGAGGTGATGGGGAAGGAGAGAGAGACTGCAGGCTGTCATACAGGGGATACACGATGAGTTGGTTGCTGTCAGTTGGGACTGTGATAGACTATAGGTAGAGATTGTTATATTGTAGGCTAGGGAGGTAGAGAGGATGATTGATCATGTGTCAGCAGATAGTGGGCAATAGGGAGGTGATCTTTGGTAGAAGCAAGATGAGATATGGGATAGAGTGTATTGCTTAGAGTAGACAATGGGAGAGATGGGGGTGATGCAGGATAGAGAGAGACAGGCGAGGGAGCAGGTTCATATTATGCAAGTGGATAGGGATGTAGCATAGGCGTAGGTTTAGGTACTAGAGGGTGAGAGAGAGTTGGCAGAGGCACAGATTTGGTCTCTTTAGAGGAGGAGAGAGGAGACAGTTTCAGAGGTATTAGTACAGGAGGGAGAGTGAGATGCAACGGTGTTGAAAGTCTAAGAGCTACAGGGGGATAGTAATAGAGCAGTGGTTCGGTCGTAGGCTACATAGAGAGAGATGTAGTAGAGATATGGATGCAGACACTACAGGGAGAGTGAGATGTAGTAGTGGCTCAGTGGCAGGCCACTTAGAGGGAGAGAGATGCTACAGTGATACAGATGCAGACACTGCAAGGAAAGCAGGATGCAACAGTGGCACAGTGGTAGTCGATGTAGGCCAGTGATGTGATGGGGATAGATATGCATGGATTATAGGGGGAGAGGGATGCAATAGTGGCCAGGGCAGTGGTTACCCAGGAGATGAGAGATCAGGTTTAGGCAGAGATTGCACAGTTACGACTGTCCTAGAAGGCCTGGGAGCAGGAGAGGAGAGCGATCATGAGAGATCAGGATAGATACCATCAAGAGCAGAATGTCGCTCAAGTTCAAGTTGCGGAGCGAGAGGAGAATGCGAGGGATGAAAGATTTTGGATGGCCATGTACTACCATGTAGTTCCAGACCTGACCTAGTGGATATTTCAATATACTCGATAGGCACCCTAGATGCCAGTGCCATCTCAGTCGTTGGGGACACAGACTCAAAGTTATAGTGATTCACGGGGTGTTACACTAGGCAGGAGATCAGTACCGGATTCACCATAGAGATTAGATGTGGGGAGCTCATTCGGGAGGTGACAGGTTACTGAGTTTTTGACAAATGCAGAGTGGAGCATGTAGGATTTATCGACAGAGATCAGAGATGTTCTATATCTCTAGATTTTTTTAGTTTATTATGTGATGGATATATGATAGATTTTGATGTATGATGGACATGTGACACACATTATATTACTTTGATTATGACATGGGACAGTTCTTATTGACACTATGTAGTATGTTTCCTTTGGTGATGGGTGATTATATGCACGTGTATATGATATTTCCTGTTTATGTGGATGGATATGTTGGTTTATTTATGCATATGTTTAGGATACTAGATGCTTATGTGGATGATTGGGTTTGTGTACTTGTGGAATATGGATAATTTTATTAATGTAGATATTTGCATGGTGATATGATGTGCACACATGTTGTATCTATGATGATTTATATGTATGGATGCCTAGTTAACTTATTGTCATATATGTATATGTGTATGATGGATTATGTATGAATATTTTATATATGTAGGTGGCCGTGTATGCATGGAACTAACACGTTGTGATGCAGGTGGTGTATGCATGGATCTAACATGTGGTGATGCAGGTGTTGATGTATGAACCTAATACATGATAATGCTCTTGTGATTTATGAAGGGAAATAGCTCATAGTCATAAGTGTCAATAAGAACTGTCATGATAATGGAAGATGGGTATGTAGTGATTGTGAAAATGGGTGTCATTTGGCATTTGTCAAAAATTATTAGTATCCTGAGAAGAATGGGAAAGAGTGGGATAAAGTATTTGCACAACCAAAATCATAGGATGAATGCAATGCAATAGATGATAAAATGAAATCTTAATATGAGTTGCCATCTTTGGAGCATTGATATTTGCTATAGCATAAGATACCGGATACCCTGATATATAAGACCAGGGCCAGTAGGCATCCAATGCATGAAACAAACACAACAAGCAAAAGGGGGCTACCCCAACACCCCAAGGTCATGATGACCTTGGTCGGGCTAGGCATTGGGATAACCACAAACACACAAGGATTCCCCAGCGTAACACAAGACCTCAGGGATCTTGGTATGTACTATGTGGGATAACCAAAGAGGCAGCAACAAAGAAAAGACCAAGATGAACCCATATGTTGACTAGTCAAAGCACACTATGATATGATGGATCAAGGTGACCATGACAAGTGTTGATAGTGAGCTCAAATGACAAATAAATTCCAAAATATCAAAAGATCACAATTAAAATCAAAACGTCCTTTTCCATAGGATCAGGGTGATGGATAGGATTGATGACGACGGCTAGGAAGGATGCATCCCATTGAGACCGATGATAGATATTAAATTAGAATGACCCAATTTGATGCTAGATTCTTTTCATTAACCAAATATTTTGATAATATTAGAATTTTATTTGAGAATAACAAGCCAGATGGGGACACAGACTGACACATCCTACAAACCTAGGGGCTCAGGGGCCAATCAGAGATTAGCCTTGCCTACATGAAAGCGTAGAGCCCTCGTAGTTCATGAAAAGACTATGGATAAAGTAGAAAGAGGATAGTGAAGATAGGTGATAGACGACCAACATGTGATGGTCAAAATACCTCGGGGGCAGATCAAATGATTAGCCTTGCCTACGTGACAGCGCAGGGGAAACGTAGTTTGATGAGTGATGTGACAAGATGAAATCTAGATGGAGACTAACACAATGGATGATCCTATACGATGACACAAACTGACTGACAAGGGGGATGAACGAAACAAGCTAAAAGTGGGATACTTAAAAGCTCAGGATGGGGGATAGGCTAGATGGGTTGTCAAGTGCTCAATCAATATATACCAAGCAGCAAGGATGGGATGGGTGAGGATGATAGTGTAGATGAAAGCACAAAATAACTAGGATGCCAAGTAGATAATGATTAAGCCCTCTATGGATGATGCCTGTTACCAGGTTTTCACCATCCATACTAGTCCAAAGTGCCACCAAGAGGTGGTTTTCACCATAGGACAAATTTATTTTTCTTTACCATTCTTGGATTTTTTTGAATTTTTTTGATTTTGATTTTGATTTTTGATTTATTTTGATTTATTTTGATTTTTTATTTTTTGATAGGTGGGGTTACCAAGCGGACTTAGGTGTAGAACTTCTTGAGATGTATTATGTTGATGGGTTTGTCAAGGGGCTCTCATTCAAAGGTAGTTAACCTATATGCCCTAGATCCATATTTGGCAACTATGATATAAGGCCCCAACCAATTTGGCTCAAATTTTCCTTTCTTGTTTCGGTCTTGCTGGGTACGCCGATTCTCTTTGAGGACAAGATCACCTACCTGAAACTATCGAGGGTGAACCTTCTTGTTGTAGTGGTGCTTGAGGTGGTTCTGATATGCTTGGATGTGATCATAGGATTTGATCCTTTTTTCATCAAGTAGCTCCAGTTGTGCAAGTCATGCAACATGAGTATCCTCCTCACTGATAATATTTTTTAAAGAAATTCTTAGTGATGGGATCTCAACTTCAATTGGTAAGATGGCTTCGATACCATAGACTAAAGAGTAGGGAGTGGCCCTTGTAGGAGTATGGATGGAGGTGTGATATGCCCAGAGGGCGGGATGGATGTGGAGATGCCAATCTTGACTAGTGTTATTGACAACATTTTTAAGAATGTGGATGAGGGTCTTGTTGGTTGCTTCTACCTAACCATTACCCTGGGGGTAATAAGGCATTGACCAACGATGTTGGATATAAAAGGTGTCACAGAGGTGTTTCATGGCTTGGTTTTTGAATGGTTTTCCATTATCAGAGAGGATGGTGGATGGGATACCATATCTATAAAGAATATGGTAAGGGATAAATTTTGAGATTTGGATACCAGTGATTTGTGAGAGTGGTATTGCTTCCACCCACTTAGTGAAGTATTCAGTTGTGATAATTATGAATGTATGGCCATCGGATGATGGTGGGTGAATCTTGCCAATCAAGTCAAAACCCCATTGAGAAAAGGGCCACAGTGCTAGGAGGGGCTGAAGATCTTGTGCTGGGGCATGAATCAAATCTGCATGTTATTGGCATGGAAGGAACTTCTTCACAAATTCACAAGCATCATGTTCCAATGTAGGCCAATAATATCTAGCTCGTAGGATCCTTTTGGCTAGAGCCATACCATTTGAGTGAGCACCACAAACACCACCATGTACTTCCGTTAGTGTTGTGCAGGCTTCGGTCTCATTTAGACATCTAAGGAGGATTCCATCATACCCGTGATGATAAAGCGTATCATCGACAATGATGTATCTGGAAGAGTGATGAACAAAGGGTTTGCGTTCATTGTGTGTAAGTTCTGGGGGTATGATATTATCACAGAGATAGGTGTATATGTCCTGGTACCATGGGGAGGCGGGACCTACGATATCGCACACCATATCAGTCTCAGGAATATCATATGTAGGGATTAGAAGTTGTTCAACAAGAAACTCACATTTTGTTTGGTCTTTAGGCATGTCAATCAGGGAACCGATAGTGGCTATTGCATCTACCATTTTATTCAGTACCCGAGGAATTTTCTCAAACTGTATGAAAGTGAAATATTTCTTGAAATCATCCACCATGCGCTTATAGGGTAACAGTTTATCATCTTTTGTGAGGAATTCATCATTAACTTGTTTGACTACTGATAATGAATCACCAAAGACTTTTAGGTGAGTTTTATGCCGCTGTTTTCCAATTCAGAGGTCTGCGAGGAGGGCTTCATACTCTGCAATGTTGTTAGTACATGGGAATGCTATCCTGAATGATTTTGGGATGTAGTCACCTTGAAGGGTAATTAATAAAATTCTTGCTCCTGATCCATTATGAGTGTATGAGCCATCAAAATATAGCGTCCAAGCTGGTACTTCTATAACTGTGTAGACTCCTTCATCTGGGAATTCACTGTCTAGCGGGTAGGCATCTACTAATGGAACCTCAGCCAATTGATCAACTATGACCTATCCTTTTATGGATTTTTGCTCTACATATTCTATGTCAAATTCTCTTAGGAGCATGACCCATTTGGCCATGCGGCTAGTCAAAGTGGTTCTAGATAAAAAATACTTCAGGGGATCAATTTTAGTGATTAATTTGACTGGATGGCTGAGCATGTAATGATAGAGTTTCTGTGTGTTGAAGAATAGCGCAAGGCAGGCCTTTTCCATGGGGGAGTAGTTTAACTCATAGCCGACCAATGTTCGACTGATGTAGTAGACTGCCCTCTCTTTGAATGACTCATCATGTTGTGCCAACAATGCCCCCAGTGTGACTGAAGTGGTAGAGATGTAAAGCAGGAGGGGTTTTCCTGGAATAGGTGGCATCAAGATTGGTGGATGAGCTAAATATTCCTTAATTTTATCGAAACCCATCTAACACTGTTGGTTCCATTGGAAAGTGGAATCTTTCTTCAAAAGATGAGTGAATGGCTGACACTTATCTGCTAGCTGGGCTATGAACTGATGGATGGACTGCATCTTCCCCTGGAGGCTTCTTAACTGCTTTAGATTGCATGGAGGTGGCATGTCCAAAATAGCCTTTACCTTGGTGGGATCAACTTCAATACCCCTTTGGGAGACTATAAAACCCAACAATTTTCCTGACGTAACCCCGAAGACGCACTTTTTTGGATTTAACCACTACTTGTAATGTTCTAACCATTCAAAGATCTTCTTCAGGACAATAGGATGCTCTACTCGTGTTGTAGATTTCCCTGACAAGTCATCAACATAATCCTCCATGATGATATGGATAAGGTCATGGAAGATGACCGTCATTGCCCTTTGATATGTTGCCCTACATTTTTGACACCAAAGGGCATAACATTGTAACAAAAAGTACCCCAAGGTGTTGTGAAAGCAGTCTTGTGTTGGTCCTCAGGTGTAATTCAAATCTGGTTATAACCAGAGAAGCCATCCATAAGGGATAGCATCTCATGTCCTGCTATGAGGTCGACCAACATGTCAATGTTAGGTAGAGGGAAGTCGTCTTTTGGGCAGGCCTTGTTAAGATCCCTGAAGTCTGTACAAATTCAAATGTCGCCATTTGGTTTGGAAACTGGTACTATATTGGAGATCCACTCAGAGTAGTCAATTGCTCTGATAAAACTTGCAGCTAGTAATTTCTCCAATTCCTTCTTGACTAATAATGCGACTTGTGGATGCATCTTGTAGAGCTTCAGTTTGACAGGCTTGGTATCTGGGTGAATGTCTAGATGATGAACCACTAAGGGGGAGTCTCTTCAATTAGAATGGATGATCGGGCAAATAACTAAATTCCTACAAGGGGAAGATGAACATCTCCATCTTCTAGTGCCTCCTCGAGGTTTTTGCCATTAGATGCGTCCTTTATTTTTACTTTTCAAGGTCAGGAAGCGCCTCAAAGAGGTTTTCACTAGATGACCGCTTTTTATTTTTCTTGCTCTTATTTTTGCAACTGGAGTGTTCATCCTCCCCTAATCCCATGAGGTTGACATATGTATCCGCAAACATATTGACAGGTGTACTAGTACGAATGTCCCAATCAATGAGCTTAGGGTGGCGAAGGGATAGGGTAATGGTGCAGACGGATAGGCATTTGAACATGGATGATAGGTAAGTGCGACCACCCCTATTCTTCTTTACCTAGGCCACTACCTTGGTAGTTATACTTTTCTGCAAACTTACTTGACCAAGGATATGCTTCTTGAAAATATTCCTTTAGAGGGGGATCTGGTTGGGATTCTTCTCGATATGCCCAATGACTTATATCTTCTTCTGGTGCATCTATCTTGATACTAGGGGACTTGAAAGTGGTGGTAGGGATGTTTTTACCACTGAAGGTGACAGTCTTGTCTTCCTTTGGAATAGCATGTGAAGGTTGGCCATACTCGTGTGGTGACGGGGGCATGGTAGCTACATTAAGAGCAATATGGATTTCGTATTCACCACACCCTTTATCAATGATCTAGACTTTTGTGATTGTAGGATCAGTGGTGGAAGGTGGAGTGGTTGTCATGATGGAGGGTGGATTAGCAAACAATGACTGGGATGCCCCCATTTCAACCCCAGGACAATAATGTAAATAGGGAAATGATGCTTCTAAAGTGTGGTAATATTCAAATGGTTGGGGGTCAGCATAGATGGTGACTTCTTGTCTGTTGACTAGGAATTTTAGGCACTGATGGTTTGTGGAGGGGACGGCTTGCATAGCATGGAGCCATGGACAGCCAAGGAGGAGATTATATGGCAAGTCCAGATCAAGGACATGGCACGTAATGTACTGAACCAGAGGTCCCACTTGGATAGGAAAACTGATAATTCCCTCTGAATTCCTTTCTAAATTATCATAGGCCTTGATCATGATGATTTGATTACTTAAATCTGCTTGAGTATACCCCACCTACTTTATGAATTTTAGAGTACAAAAATTGAGGGCAGAGCCATTATCTACCAAGACTCTTTTTATTTTATGACGAGCAACCACGACTTCGATATGCAAGGGGCGATTATGATTGACATCGATATTTGGCATGTCATTTTGGTTGAAATGGAGTTGATGAGATAAAGCCAAGTGTCCCACCAAAGCTTGGAATTGTTTGGGGTCGATGTCATTAGGCACATGGGTTTCCTGCAGGGCTCTATTGAGGATTTCTTGATGTACAAGGGAAGACTTAAGCAAATCCAAAATGGAGATATGAGCAGGGGTCTTTCCTAAGTGATCAAGGATATTGTACTGAGAGCTTATAGGAGTTGATTAGGTGGGTGCAGAGGCTACAGGGATAGTGATGCAAGCTCGTCGTGTAGTAACAGCACACTGAGGGTCTTTGGCTTTAACATGTATCATGGATACACAGGGTTCTACCTGCTCAATGTAATGAATGACACCCTCGTAATTAAGGGGTACATTCTTATAGCTCACATTATTTGTGTTGTTTTCTTGGGGATTACTATTAGATGTGCTTGGACCTTGATTATGGTTTGGAAAGGCATTTTGATATATTTGCAATTAAGCATTGGATGACAAAGCTTGACTAGGGTCAACCTTGATATCACCTTGATCAATGAGATCTTGGATGTAGTTTTTCAGACCCTGACACTTATTCAAAGAGTGTCCTTTGATTTTATGGAACTCACAATACTCATTTTCCTTAAACCATGTGAGCTTGGGTTTGGACTCGTCGAGTGGCTTGGTGATAGGGTACATGATGGGGTAGTTGATTTGCAACAACTTATTAAAAACAACACTTAGAGGTTCTCCCAATTGAGGATATTGATGTTTGGTGTTCCCCTGATTGTTCTGGTTGGCCTGTTGAGGAGGACGAGGTGTCCCCTGTAGTATAGAGATGGCATTAGGTACAAACGATTGTTGTTTTTGGGATGTATTAGCCACTTGGACATGTTTAGTATCTGTCACACCATCATTCATTGTATTCCTGTTCTTGTTCCAGAAACATGGTTTATCCCCAAATGACCTCTCTTTGTCATTACTATGTATTTTGATGTGTCCTTTGGCAACAAGGACACGTTCAAGGATGGGTTCCTTTTCCACTATCTTCGTGAAAGTGGTGACACAATGTAACCTAAAATTATGAGCCATGTCAGGTTGAGAGTTTTCCACTAAAAGAGTGACCATGTCTTTTTCTTTCAGAGGGGTCTTCATTTGACTTGCTAGTGCATGCCACCTTTGGAGGTAGCTAGTAAAGGTTTCCCCCTCACGTTGTTTCTCCTTGAGGAGATCTCAGGTGTCTGTGTCTTTCTCCAAATTGAAAGAGAAATAGGAGACAAATTTTTCTAACAAGTCTACAAAAGTTTTTATGGACCCTTTTTCGAGGGTCATGAATCAATCCAGGGTGTGGCTTGTCAGGCTTTGTGGGAATGGGCGCAAGAGATAGTTGTCATTGTGCATGACCTCTTGACATTGGGAGTAAAATTCCTACAAATGAGCCTTAGGGTCTTTGTTTCCCTTGTATTTGTCAAATTTCAGCATTTCAAAATGTTTAGGAAACAGGATCAATGAGATGGAGGGATCAAATGGATATGGGCATATGTCTTCGAATTTGAACGATTGTTTACCAGCCTCGGCTTGAAGATCCTTCAAAGCAGCTTTTATTTCCAATAGATCCGAGTTGACCGGTGGCGGGTTGGGGGGATATTGATGATAGGATGACAAAGGATCTTGCTAAGAGAGCATCAGATTGTTGAAATATGGATTTGGATAGTTGGATGATGACATGCCTTGCTGGTAAGCCAGGGGATTTTGTTGATATAGGGGTTGTTGTTGTGTGGTATAGTATGAATTTGTTTGATAAAAGTGTGGGGTAAGCTATTGAGGAGCTTGGATGGGATGTCGCATATTGGTTTGTTGGTGTTGAAGGTACTATTGTGATTGTTGGGAGGTCGCATAAGGCAGTTTTTGATGAAATTTCTACTGAATATGATAGTAGTAGTGTTGAGGGGGTTGTTGTTGTGATGTCAACTATTGTATGGGCCAAGATGGGATGTTGTGTTGTGGTTGAGCCTACGAACACAAAATGGATGTGAGAAAGGGGGATATGGTCTGAGTGATAGGTCAGGATGGATTTCCTTGTGGTTGGTAGGGTGGTTGTTGTGAAGAGACTAAAGCATTATGTGTGGGTTGTTGCTGACGAGATGGCTAAGGTAGCATAGAAGCATTTTGTAAAGCGGGTTGTTGGGTACCACTTGAAACGTTCAGCTGGGATGTGCCTTATGGAGGTAATTGAGGCAGAATGTTGGATTGGTGAAGCTATTGAGATGTATGTGAAGATGATGGTAGATTTGTGGCCCCAGGAGGCGGAAGCAATGCGATAAAGGGGGTGCCCCCAGTGTTGACTGTAGGTTGATTCGAAAGAGGTGGTGCTGTTAGTGTTAATGGAAAAGGTTGTGGAACATTTTGTGGCATACCATAGGCAAAAGGATTATTGGGATCAGGCACTTGAGGACCTACCATAACCGAGATTGGAGTGTGTGGGGGGTGGTTAACATGATAAAGAACAACATTTCCTAATTCAGGTTGATGCCAACCCTCAATTGGAGGAACATTGGGGATGTACAAACCCTCTAGTGTATTTTGTGAGAGTTAGGGTACGTTACAGGTGGAGCTCCTATATTTGGATAAGTCAACACCCGAGGGAGGTTTGACACCCTTCTCAATTAGGTGGGCCAAAATTTCTTCCCCATATTTTTCAAACAAACGGTCAGTCATTTGTACATTGGCGGGTTTACTAAAATGTTCTTCTAGTGTGAGTTCGGGTTGATTAGCCATACTTTCTTCATCATGTGGTGAGTTGTTTTGATTTTCAGTGTTGGAGTGGGATGAAGTACCATTATGAGGATCTTGGGGGATGTTAGGATCTTGAGCAATATTTGTACCATTGGTGGGATTTGTATTGTTGTGAAGGTCTTGAGACATGTTTGCTTGGGAATTTTGACCTTGTTGTTGTGCCATTTGTTTCTTAACTTGTGACCTAGTTTGAACGAGCATGCAAGTGTGCTATGGGTGGATTATAAATATTCCTTTGACGAATGATTTGATTGTGATTGGATGAGATCCAATTTTGATAAGATGAGAGGGGGGTTTGGATTTAGATCAGATGTTGTGTGGATAGATTGGATTGGATTGGACTTTGATTGGATTGGATTTTGATTGGATAGATTAGATTGGATTGGGTTTTGATTGGATAGATTGAATTGGATAGGATTATAGTGATAGAATAAATGTGATTTGATTGATTAGGTAATTGGATGATTTGACTAAACGATTGGGTTTGATAGATTTGGATGATTAGATGGGTATAATTAGATGATGAAAGATTTGAGAGCCCCTGATTTTAATCAAAGAAAGTTACCTTTAGTGACCTAGCATATTGATTGATTAAATGGATGATCATGACACTGAATCCACCTCAAGATAGAAATGGATTGATTTGGGCTGAGGATGATAACTTATGAAACTAAATTCACCTCAAGATGGAAGTAAATTGATTTGGGTCGTAGTTAACAACTAATAATCAAGCTCAAGTGCTAAGGTCAATTTGGGGCAACCATTTTGTAACACAAGGTTAAGGTGGTTTGATTATGGCTGGTGTTTATGAGATATGGGTTTGGTGATGTAAATGGTAAAATTTTGATTTTCACTAGGTGATGATATAGGCTTTCGAATGGATTATGGGAAAATTCAAAATGAGCAGATGAATTAAAGATGTTTGCAAAGAATAAATGGGGATTTATAATGGTTAAATGGAGGTTAGTAATTATAAAGTGGAAGTTTAGATTGATGAAATGGAGGTTTCAAGTAATAAAATGGAGGTTTTAGGATGATGAAAAAGGGGTGGTAATGATTAAATGATGGTTCAAAGGCTAAACAGACCCAAACAGGGTGATTTCAACTGTTTAGAGGGCAAATTCTGCAGTAAATCAGGGGTGTAATCACCCTTCTACGGAAAACCAGGGGCGTAGTCGCCCTTCTACAAAAAAAATAGGGGCCCAGTCACCCTTCTGCAAAAAATTAGTGGCGTAATCACCCTTCTACAGAAAATTAGGGGTGCAATCGCCCTTCTACGGAAAATCAAGGACTTGGTTTGATGAAAATGACTATGGCAAGGACTTTAAAATGACAATAACAAGGCCAATTCATCAAAAAGTTTATTGGTTTTTCACAAGAAGACACTTTCAAGCAAATACAATCCTATGATTAGTGTTAAGGGTATGGCCAATCTGGTCCTAATTTAGGATGCACAAGGTGTCTAGGGAGTCATTGATATACTCTCGGTACGTGAGGCACAACCATGAACACCAGCCCATCACAAGCATGAGTCAGGAACCCCAGTGAGATACTGAAGGGCTCAGACCAACTTTTCATGTCTATCTAGGTATCACCCTAGCTTCGACGCTCTGCTAATTATGACATGACTAGATTGGGGTACAACTTTCACTCTCCCCCCTTTATATACCCCATCAATACACGTGGTTGGAATCGTCCCTTGGGGTGATGAAATCCCCAAGCAGGTCCCACTAGAAAGAAAGCACTAATCATTTCCAACTACTCCCCAGGCTCACACGAAGTGCAAGGGGAAAGTGAAAAAAAACCAATGCCCTCTTTGGGTAACACAAAAAGATAAACATAGCAAATAATGAATATTACTCCCTCTAATTAAACTATATTCTTAGATTAATGTAAACAAGCAAGGATAGTTTAAAAAGTCTAAGCGAATGGACAGCCCTGCAAGCAAATGTTAGATGTTTTATCCCACTTTCTTCATCAACTTCACAAGAATATGCTACAAAAGTTAGAAAAACACCAATATCCTTGCAAGAATAATGTTAGGGGGTTAATACTTGAAAATAGCAAAAAATTGAAGCCAAAATGACAGTTTTACCTTTCAAAATGTGTTGCTTCGCGGTGACAAGGGGGCGTAGTCACCCTTCTGTAGTAAATCAGGGGCGCAATCACCCTTCTATGGAAAATCAGGGGCGCAGTCGCCCTTCTATGGAAAATTAGGGGCGTAGTCGCCCTTCAGCAGAAAATCAGGGGCATAATCGCCCTTTTGCCGCAAATCAGGGGTGTAGTCACCCTTCTGTAGAAAATCAAGGGCATAATCACACTTTTGCAGAAAATTAGGGGCGTAGTCGCCCTTCTACAGAAAAGTGTTAGCATAGAAATTTTGGAGCCAGGAGGCATAGTTGCCCTTCTACAAGAAAAGTGTTAGCCAAAAATTTTAGTGAAGGAGGGGGTGTAGTCGCCCTTCTATAGAAAAATAGGGGCGCAGTCACCCTTCTGCAGTAAAACAGGGACACAGTCGCTCTTCTGTGGAAAATTAGGGGCGTAGTCACCCTTCTGCAGTAAAACAGGGGCGTAGTCGCCCTTCTGCAAAAAATCAGGGGCGCAGTCGCCCTTCTGCAAAAAATCAGGGGTGCAGTTGCCCCTCTATAGAAAATCAGGGGCGTAGTCACCCTTCTACAACATATTCCTTCAAAAAACTCAACAACAACGAACGTTAAATTGAGGAACCCACTTGTCAGTCCCACCGGACGTGCCAGAAATGTGATACCAAAATGTTTAACCTATTCTAAGCAACTAAAATGCAATGGAAAAACATAAGAAAACACCTCAAGATTAGCCTAAGAAATTTGTAAATGCAAAGAGGAAAGTGTTAAATGAAGACAAATAGATATACCTTCATTTTCGTAGCTGAAACTCCTTGGTTGGCCCTTGATTTGGATTTGATTTGTATGCTCCTTGATGGCTCTTGTTATGGAAAAATGCAAGGCTTAACTATATGCTTGGATGTAAATGCAAGTGAATGAAATTGAAGGCTAGATGAGTGCACAAAATGACACCATTTAGTTGCAAAATGGCTAAGTGTTGGAAATGCCTTAGAGGATGGGGTATTTATAGAGAAACTTGACTAGAAAATTCAATGGTTGGGATTTATCCAACAAGACCAAGATGAAGGGCTAAGGTGAGTTGAGGACTCACAAGCCCTCACATCTTGCCATGTGGATTATGAGATGGCTAAGGGTGAGATGATGTGTAGGTGATGTGGAAGGGAGGTACATGATGTGGAGGAAGGACAAGTACCTTCCAAGTACCTTGGGGAGTGAGAAGATTTCCTTAAAAAGTAACTTCTTATCCCCAAGTGGGAGTGAAAATGACACTTGAAGAATTTTGGAATTTCTAAAAAATCTCCATGGGAAAAGAGAAAGAGGTTGGAGAAACAAATGTGAATTAAAAATTCACATTCATAGGAAAATCTAATGGATAAGAGAGGGTCTCCAAAAAGGTGGGAATTGGTCACATGTGCATGAGGTGACATATCAAACATTCTATAAGCTTTGTAAAGATAAAATGTGAATTAAAAATTCACATGGGGAGGAGAGAGACATAGGATGAATAAAAGTGAATTAAAAATTCACATAGGAAAGAGGGTCGATTTCCAAAAAGGAAATATGGAAAGATTGACTAAAAAGTGGTGCTAAAAGTGGTTAATGACTTTGATTAAAGTTGTGCAAATACTTGATTATGATAATCAATGGAAGATTAGTGACAAGTGGCAAATGTAGGAGGGTGTGACATTAATCCTTGATTAAGAGGATGCACACCCTAATTATGAGTTAATTGAATTAATCCAAATTAGAGATGGATTATGGAGGATGTGACAAGGAGAGAGAAAAGAAGAATTTTAAATTGATTTTAATTCAAAATGATTAAAATGACTAAATTAAGTAAATTGGTGTATTTATTTAATTTAGAGAGGAGAAAGGTACCAGAGAAAGTGTTTAATTGTTAAATTAAATACTTTAAGAATCTTATGTGGGAGTGTAATATTAATTAAATAAATTAATATTAACTGAATTGATGAATAAAGAGGTAAATTTGATCATATGGGCATGATCAAATTTGGGTGTCTACATTTACCTTTCCAAAAATTATACAATCATACCTCTCTTGATTGTCTACTTTAGTGTGAGTTTGATGCAAGATCACCCTCTCACTAAAGTGGGGACTAAATGTAGTGTAGAGAAATGTACTCATTTACATTTTCACACTTTTTTTGGGCCCTCCTAATTAAATTGGACTTAATTATGTATTAATAAGCCCTATTTTACATCTACAAGCGTAATAAATTACATTTTCCAAAGGGGAAACTTGACAATAATTAATGTTGGAATACATAACACTTTACCTTAAGCAATGTGTGTTCCAGGAATAGGGACCTGGGACCCATTCACCCATGGGAAAATGGCTTCTCCCTAGACCTTTGGACCTAAATTTAAATTATGTTTTTGGTGGTATTATAACATCTCCAAATTCATATTTCAATATCAGCTTGTGATACTTGAATTCTAGGAAATTAAGGATACATACCTATAAATATAAGGTAATTTCACTAAGTTTCACCTAGAATTTTTATGTGACTTCACAAGAGATAAAGTCTATGATCAAGGGAATTCAAAAGTAGATATATCAGATATTTTCTAAAGATTCAAGATCTATTCATCATGTCAAAGTCTTCTTGCATCATGCATGTTTTTGGAGCTAACATTTGATGTACATTTCAGGATCAAGTTCAAGCATCAAGATCCACATCCATTAAAGGAATTTCATGAAAGTTACAAAAATTCATAAAATATCCATTATCAAGGTTTCTACAAGGGTTTTTTATGAGGTAACCAAAGATTTTTTCATTCTTCATTCCCTCTTTCATGCATTATTTCATTTCAAGGATTAATTACCAATGTGGACACAGAAAAAGTATCCCTTTTTGCTTGCTTGATTTGGAAATAATTGATGATAAATTGGACTTAATGAGGTATTGATCTACTGTTGTGAGGTGTTTTAGAATTCCACACTAGGTCTTGGACCCTTGCAAACTGAATAAAATACATTTATTGATGTCTTGCAAAGGTGTTGTAAAGTCTTGTAAAGAATTTTCACACTTCTCTAGACTTAATGAATTGATTTTCCCTTAATTCAACATTATAGAATGTATTTAATTTCATTATCATATTAATATAGAAGGCTTGTAAACTAATTTGACTTTAATTTGGTGTTGTAATGTGTTTTACACATTCACATTGGATGTTCTGCCTTTCTAGGCTCTATGGACCCTATTTTAATGTTGTAAAGTGTATTTAATCACACTTTCACATTGAAATTTGTGTCATTGTCCTTATCCATCCTTTAAATCATCATTAATAGGCCCCTATGACCCCATATTGTGCATCTCGATGCATAATTTGATCAAATAACTAACATAGTCATCATATAAACCTAATTTTCTTACTTCTTGACATTCCAACTAGCAAAAGTGACCCCTATGGGACTCATTCACCATTAGGGGTGAATTAGTCCCATCTACGTGGGACCCATTCACCCTTGATAGCGAATAAGTCCCATTTGAGTAATTTTTGGGGTTTAAGCAGGAAAAATTAGGTTTTAAGCTTAATTTTTCTCCATATTGGCCTTAGGGATCCAATTAACAGGAAAACCAAGAGAATTTCCTATAAATACAAGCCTCCAAACCCTAATTCACATCTCTCGCCATTCATTCATCATTTTTCTTCCACTTCAAGTCAAGCAAGCTAGGGCTTCATCATTCTAAGTCATTAAGATAGCTTCTTTAGACATTCAAGGGAAAAATCTTTATCTTTTGTTGCAAAAAATCAAGATCTATCATCAAGGAAAGGTACTAATTCTATTATTTCATGTTTTTGTTACTTTATTTCATCATTTTGGTGTAATTACCTAAAAGGGGTTTGACCAATGCAAACCCCCATGCCCTAACATCCAACATTTCTCTTTCTTGTCTTATGTGTTTATAGATTTAGGCATCTTGAAGACTTGGAAATAATTGAGGATCAAGTTACAAATTGTTTGAAGACATATCTTCATTAACCAAGCCAAAATATCAACAAAGGTCACTTACAGGTCTAAATTTGGTAGTTTTAGAACCAGACACCTAGAGGTACAAATTGAGCAGACCACGAGCTTTAGATTCCATTTTTGAGTTTTCAAAAAGGAAAAAGGGGACTAATTCACCATTAGTGGTGAACGACTCACACTGTACTTATTTCTTGAATAATTTTGTAGATTTGGACACCCATTTGGCTAAAACACGCTCCAGTACAATTATCTAGAATTGGGATTGATTCGCCCAGAATGGCGAATGAGTCCCACCAAGCCTAAAATTCAACATCATTAGAATTTCAAAGTAATTTCTAGTCCTCAGTAAGTTTACAGGTGTACACATTCAGTTTTATAGCTTTCTATTTTGTTTTACTTGCATTTTTAAGTCATTTTCTAGGTCTTTTTGCATAGAACAATGTGTTTTCAAACACTTTGCATTTCTTAGCTTTGCATTAATAAATAATAGGTTTTATCAATTTTCTAAATTTAGATCATCTCATCTAGGTATTTTACATTCATATTACCTCAATCTTGAGTATGAACATAACTGATTTTGGTCCATTTCTCTTCTTTTAGGTAAAAACCATAGAAGAGTAAGAGAACATTAGGGTGCCAAAACTAGTGTTTACAACCAAAATAGGGTTTGACCAAGAAAAAACCCCATTCACTCAAAAAAAAAAATTCTCTCTTTTATGTGTGAATGGAGATTTAGGTTGAAGAAGGATTGAAGACCTTTTGAAGAGCAAGATTTGAAAAGTTGTTAAAGTTGGAAAAGTTGTCAAAGTTGTCAAATTATAAAATCTAACCTACAAATCTGAATTCTAACTTTCCAACACTAAAATATGGAAAAATTAGAAGCTACAAATCTGTGTTAGAGGCTCCTAAAAGTTGCAAAAAAACCTTGAGCAAAGACCCATTCACCCATGGGTGAATGAGTCCTAGCCAGTCTTCAAAAAATCACTTTTCATGATTGGTTAACATATCTCTACCCTTCTGAAATGTGAATTTGGTTTTCTAGTTCTACAAATATTCAGTTTAAAATTGTTGTTTCAAATGTTAGATTGCATTTTAGAGTTGATTTGATATTTTTAGTTTTTCTCCCAAAAGTGTTGTTTGAACTTGACTCTTGTCCTTCTGTCATAAGGAAGCCTGTAAATTCTCGCATTGGGTTGATTCACCTAAGGGTTGTTAGTCAATTATTTTTTGAAATCTTATTTCCTAATGAAATATTAAGAAATGGGTTCATCATAACCCTCTTGTTATCATTGATTGATGAACCTCATTTTTGGGTGTTTCATTTCGGTGAACCCAACTTTTGAGTATCATAACTTGCTAGTTTTGGAGTCCATTTTTAGCCCTAGATATAGGTTTTTCACTAACTTTCATCTTATTTAGGGTTCTTAACTTGCATTAGTTTGCATCTTATTTAGAGTTTTCGATTTACACTTTTGCAATCTTTAAAATCTAGAAAATTTTAAAAACTCAATAATTTTGCATTGTGCTTACATAACATTACATCATCAGTCATTTATATTAGAAAATTGAATCAAAATTGCATCTTAAATCAGGTCTTTTTGCTTGTCATTATGCACTATTTTTCACTTTCATTTAGACCCCATTTTCCAAAAATATAAAACTATAACCTCCTATCTAAAACTAGAATCTTAAAACCATAGAAATCACTTTAGAAATCTACAAAATAATTTTTAATGCACTAAAGTGAGACCCATTCGCCCATGGGTAAATGAGTCCTTGATCAAGGATTTTTCTAAATTTTTGAGCATAAAAACCACTATTTTTGCACTCTATATTTTTGGATTCATTTTGCTATTTCAGTTTCTAGAATTTTGTTATTCAAAATTATTCATATTAAAAGCTTAATTTGACAAATTTAGCACATTATTTGAATTCAAAATCACATCTAAAAGACATTATTTTTAGGTTTTAACATAGCATAATCATAAAGTTACCTTGTTTAAAATCTAAAAATAGCTTTTACAAACTTTCATTGCACTTTACATTCTAGGGTATTTGATTGCATTTTACCTATTATCCATTTTGGGTGCACCTTGGGTTTGTGAAACTTGTATGAGCTTCACAACTTGGTGTCTTATTTCCAATACTTTCATGAGATGTAGTTCGAGACTCATTTCATCCCGCAATACACTCGCTATGGATCTTAGTTTTTCTAACTCTTTCACTCATAGTGTTCACACCAGTGAACCCACTATTGATCATACCCTTAACACTTCATTTCCAATTACTTCCCTACCCACAACCAATGTGACTGATGTTGATACAATGACTACTAATATCCCTCACAAGTACCTTATAAGAATGGGTGTTCAGATTTAGAGAAACTGAAAAAAATTGTGAGTTCTAAATACATTGTTGGTAATGCCATTCCTATCATAGATAACATGAGGAGAATGATTGAAAATGAACAAGTAGTAGAGAATTTTTTTTATCTTAGCTCACATTATTGATAAAAATGTCTGTACCATGACTAGTTTTGCTCAAGATTTAGGTTATACTCAATGTCAAGGTGGAATTCCAATTCTTCCTTCCACAACCATAACCCTTATTCCAATATACACCATTCCATTTGTTACAACAACCATACAACCTACTACCAATGTCAACACTTCCTTAGGTATTTTCACTAGGAATTCCTTTAGCTTTGTGCATTCCAATCTCATATATCCTAATCCATCTCCCCTCACAAACTTACAAGTCACTTTCCCTCCAAATACATATATACCTACAACTTATTTGCCTCCATCTCACAATATTAACAATGATCTTGTCCTTAATACACTCTTGCAAAACATATCACCCCTACAACAAAAAATTGCTACATTAAGTTAAAATCCAAATGGCCAATGTCAAAACAAACCCCTTATCCTTAGAGATATTTAGAATACAAATTACACAAGGTATAGAGATTCATAGATTTGAGAAATATGGTGGGAAAGGAAATCTCATTAACCATGTTTATAAATATATAACCCTCTGCAGTGACTTCATTTTTTAGGATAAACTATTGGCTAAACTCTTACCTAGATCCTTGAAGGTATTGCTTTGGAATTGTTTTTCTTCCTACCTAGTAATTCAATATGTTAATTTAATAAACTTTTTGATGCCCTCTATAATCACTTCCTGTATAGGAGTGAATTTTCACCCCCTTGCAAATTACCCTTTTGCACCCTCCACCTTAGAAAAATTGAATCCAACCATGTAATTCTATGTCCTCATTTTGAAGTCCATCTACTTTGTGCTCTCTTTTTAGTGTGGGTATGGGAATTTTCGTTGAGGATGCATGTGTAGTGTGTAGATGTTTACATGGCGCACTTCTATCCTAATAGGATTCCTACCTTTGGAATTTGCAGAAGCATTAAGTTCTCCATTTGTAATGAAACACAACACTCTTACACCTTCCTATTGACCTTTGAATGAATCTTTTCATCCCAAACCTTCTTCAAATGGCTATCCTTCACTTCCAATCCATCTTCTTCACATTCTTGGTATTCTAGCTCCATTTTTCACAAATTCAAGCTTCTTGCCACACTATTGGCTTCACTATTCCAACATCACAACATTCTTTACGTCTACCACAAGAGTTGCAACTTAGTGTCTTGCAAAACTACTTTTGACATCATTGTAGATACATCGACTTTACCACAGTTATAGACTTACATTCTTCTCACTGGCCTTGAGTGCCTTTGGTCAATGGTGGTATCCCTTTCAAACTGTTACTTTGTTGTTTTATTTTAGTAGCATAGTGTTTCTCATAGGGTTCATTAATCTACTTTCCAACATTGTTTCCTTTATCATATTTCTATCTCTTTATCTATCTAATTGTCTGTGGAAGTGGAAACACCAAAATGGGGGTTTGATTGAGGCAAACCCTAAAAATGCCCCAACATTTTTCCCTTCTTTATTGTGTGTAGGTATGGATTTGTGTGGTTCTTGTTAGCGAACTAGACTCTTTGTGAGTTGCATTCTCTCCTTTCTTATTCTTGTCATTTTCATAGCATTGCTTTCATTATTTTATGAATTTTTTCATTTAGTGTCTTAATCATCACTCAAAACATCTTCAATTAAGCTATCAATAGGTTTCTTGTGCTTTTCATTATCCTTTTATAGTTTTTTTCTGAGACTTTTTCCCTTACACTTGGTGGTCATCGTAGACTTGGGTGTTGTGAGGTTTTATGAGCATCACAACCTATTCTATGACCTCTGGGTACATGGTTAGAAGAAGTGTGCAACACTTAGAAATGGAAAAGATGATGGCCACTTCCTATTTTACTACTAGTTTTACCATAGGCTTTATAGACAAGATGGGTTTCATTGATGAGACCACTCATGCGCCCACTCCTCTAGCATCCCCTGTAGCTTTTTCTATGGATGAGGATGATGCTATACACATTCTCATAGAAAACCTTATGGTGTTAGATAGGAGGTTGTTACACCTTGTGAATCATTTGGAGAAAGAACCGACTATGGCAAGGGTTGCTAAGCTTGTTAACAAGGTGAGATACATGTTAGGAAAGGATCAAATAGGTGTATAATTCTTATGTGGCTTCACCAATCTAATCAAAGCATACATCCCTTTGTATAATTCTAGATCGAGTACTACCCAGGGAATGGTGTTGGATACCTATGAGAGATAAATAGGTGTCTCGATGGATACCATGTCTATATGCATGGACAAGATAGGACCTTCAATCAGTGTTTCATCTTCTCCTCAAAAATCCCACACAAACAGGGTAAGTAGAATACCCTGTAGTTTTAGTTTCACCCCTCCTATTGCCCCTGGTGGTGGGGGATCCAGTGGAATGAGTGGAAGTTGCTTCAGTAGTGGTGGTGGCACTAGTGGTGGTGGCTCTGGCAGAAGACATGGTGGTTTTGGTGGAAGACATGGTGGTGGCTCTAGTAGAGGCCATTGTGGCAGTCTTGGTGGTGGCTCCGATGGTGGTCATGGACGTGGCTCCGGAGGTTGTTCCAAAGGAGGTTATAGTGGTGGTGGTTCAGGGGGAGGTTCCATTGGACCTTTTTTCATCTTTAGACCCTATTTTGAATGCTCTCATCTAGAATATGGATCAAATACAAAACTAGTTGGTGAACCTATCTCAGGTCTCCTCCCAACCTATCTTTTAGCCCTTCTCCCAACATAATGCATTGTTGGTGACAATTTTGAGCACTCCACTCCCCTAGGGAATGAAAATTCATAATTTTAAAAAGTATGGTGGTAAAGGGGATCCATAAATTCATATATCAATTTTTAATGCCATGTGCATGGATTTATTTCACCATGATGCTCTAATGGCTAAACTTTTACCTTGATATCTCATGGATAAAACACTCAAGTGGTAACATTTCTTTCCTAATAGTTCTATATTCTCATTTGACAAGTTCATCAATCAGTTTCTCCATGAATTCTAGGCTAACATTGGTCTGAAGATGACCTTGTCAGATCTCATCTGATGCAAGTAGTGAGAACATGAGAAGATAACTAATTTCATTGCATAATACTAGGTTCTCTTTTAACAAATCTTGTACCAACTACCTAATGACGTGCAGAAGGTATTCATAGAAAACTTGTAGTGTTCTTGGTAGGATAATTTTTTCTTGATGAAATATCCTTCTTTCACACATTTGTGTTATGTTGAGAGAGTACTAGAAAATGGTAGTTCAATTTTGGTGATCCTCCTCACGCTCCCGATCCAAAGGAAAACCCATAGTGTCCATTTCAGGAAAAGGAAATTCTTATGAATGTAGTTATCATGACTAATGATCAAGGCCTCAGATGTAACATAAAGTTTATGAAATTATCTGAATCTTATTCTTCTATTCTACAAAATTTATTGAAGGATAAGATTATAACAATAGAAAATCCTTGACCTTTTAAGGAGCCTTATCCTAATTGGTATGATGGAAATGCTTTATGCCAATACCATCATGTTCATGGGAATGATACTGAATGTTGCATGTGCATCAATGATGGTACCATCCATTTTGAGGGGAATAAGAAAAACATAAACAAGTTAGTGGTGAAGGAAAATATCGAGTTGAAGATATATACAAACCTATTTTTGTATCTCTGCAAACTTGATTATTGATCCTTCTGATGCTTCCCCTAATGCCTCAGTAAATGTAAATGTGGTTTTTTTTACTCCTACTCCTCCCCACAACCTACAACTAGCTCTCCAAATGTGATTTTCACCTTGTAGGACTTTGCTTTGAATAATAAGACCTCTCCACTCTACATTCCTACTCACATAAATGCAAAGATCATAACAAGAGTCCTTGTGGACCCCACAAGTCAAGTGAATATTATTACAGAGGATACATTGTGGCTAAATTCATTATAGAGGAAGAAATATGAGAAAATCAAATCTACTATACATATGCATGATTGCCTCTCTCTTGCTCTATATGGCTCTAGAACTCTTTCCGTCCTAGTAGGACCTAGGGCTTTGGTTACTACTTTCGATGTCATTCTAGAATCCAATATGTTTAGGGTGAATTTGGGTATCCCTTGGTTGGCTTCCATGAACGGAATCACTTTTTTTATTTACAAATGTTTGAATTTCTCTCACAAATGTGTCGTGCATGTTGTGCATGACATTTGATACCAACCATTGGTATCTTGTGGGGGTTACTCCTTAGTTCATTTTTGGCCTGCTCTAGTTGGTTCGTTCCCTCCTAGAATGAACCTACTTTACCAGAATTACATAAGGTACAAAACTAGGGGAAAGAGACAACCAAAAATGACTCACCTTGTAGCATAGCAATAAGTTACCTCTTCCTCTAAAAAGGGAAAGGGGAAGCTTGCTTGTGCTCAATGCCTCACCTCTTCCTCTCTCTCTATAGAGAAACTTTGGATTATTACTCCTAGCTTTCGCATAAGGATTCTAATGGCTCCTATTGTTGGTGGTTTCTAAAAAAAAAATTAATCTTCTAGGAAGCCTATGGAAATTTATATTTCCAATTCTCAACAACTAGAAGGGATTGGGTAATGATGAGTGAAAGTAGTAATGCTTTCCTCTTGTACTTTGGGCTCTGCAAGACCCAGGAGGGTGATCCCACAATATATTTAAAGACCTCAACACCTAATGACCAAATACATTGCAAATAATAGATGAATTCCCATACAATAGCTCAACAAATGGAATGTATCAAAGAAGTTGGCTACCCATTAACAACACTCAACATTCAAAGCATGAGAATGAAGAAATTTAACACAAAATGATAACAATTGTAATCCATTTAGAAGAGTTTGTTTATAAAAGTGATTTTTTGTTGAATTGACCAACAATATGCATTATTAACACTCACTTAGATTAGTACCTCATCCTAGGAATGGAGTCAATCTCAAAACATATATGATTTAACAACAATTTCACACATAGCATCGTTAAGATTTGATAATATTGCATTATAGTATCACATTCATTATAATCTCAACCATAACTTCTTACTAATATCCTAGATTCAATTCACAAGAATCTATAGCTTCATTCAAGCATTTCCATTAATTTTTTGAATTAAAAGAAAGAATAAAACTACACATACACTAGAAATGAATGAAGACAAATGACATAATCCTTGATCATATTATTCCTAATCCATGGAACAAGTACATAGGAGAGAAATGGCTTTGAATTTGCACTATTTTGTATTCAATTGTTTGTATGTTATCAAAGTTACATATGAATTTTTGAAAGACTCCTAACCTAAGACTAGACTCCAAAATGCTCAGTATTCTCTTTACAAAATTCTCTATGATCAATACACAACAATGAACCCTGTACTTCGGGCCTTGAATTCCTTCTTATAGAAACAAAGGATCAAACAAGCGTCAGGCTAGAGAGTACACATGTAACTATTCTTTTGGACCATTACAAAATAAATTCTCTTTGTAGTTATATTTGCATCCTCAAATGAAGGGAAATGTTACATGAGACAAATGCTATTTTTATTTGTTGTTGAAGATTAGGTCCCACCTTCCAAAAGGAATCCTTGAGCTGATTTGACAATATCCACATACACCAAGCAAATATGAAAGAAAGCATAAAGAATATAAGGAAAAAAATATGAGAAACTCGTCCATGTATAAAAACTTGTCATCAAATTCAAACTAGGGAGAAGAAAATATTGTATCCATACTTTAGCAAAAGCCTAATCTATTTTGGTTCTAGGCTATGCATTTACTTCTCCCATCTTTTATTTACCATGTCTGCAGACTTAAATTTAAAATTGCATTCCTCACTTCACAACCAAAGTTCAATCCTCTAACACATCCAAGTACTTATCCATCTAGACTTGGAATTCTTCTTTTGTAGGCTAGTTGAAGTTTATGATATAATCAAATTTCTATTTGTAAGATGAATACTTAGTGATAACCTAGTTTTCATCTTTATCAAATTCCTCTAGGAAAACTCCTGTATAGGCGAGCATAGCCATATTCTTCAGTTAGCATACCCATATCATTTCCCTAAAAAATAAAATCCGCTTGCTTTGCAATCACCTCATTTGTTTCCCTCCTCCAGTCCTACAAGGTTTTAATATTACCATCATCTTTTAATATGGAAGGGATGATACCATGATTCATTTCATGAAAACCCTTAAGAAACTCTCTGATCTTTGCCTCCAAAGGCTCTATCTTCCCCCTAAATTCCTAAATTCCATTCATAGTCTTGAGGGTTTCCTTGATATTGTTTGGTGCATTGAAACCATGCTTGGCTCCCACAACATTATTCTCAAGTCTTGCAGCCTTGGGATCCATGTCTCCATGAGAGAAATTGCCAATTCTTTATCAATATCAAAATTATTTATTGCATCCTTGATGGCAGAATAATTAGCATGAATGATAATTAATCTGTTGTTGACTCTTCCATTCAAATTCTCCAAAACTGTAGTGACAATTTTCATATTGCTAACAAAATTTCCTCTATCATGCTTGTCACATTTTTATTTATACTAATTTAGTCATTCAAGAAGTTCTTGCTTGCTAACACCTTCTTCCTATGGTGCCTCTGATATACTAGGCTCTTCAATTGAGATGCGAACATTTTAAATATTGTAGGGTAAAATTTACCATGAATAAATTGTTGGAGATATAGAAATAATAGGTTGGCTCTTGTGAAGTAGAAGGTGAGGCAGTATCAGTTCCTCTTGGCTCTCCTAATTGCAAATTATGCAATTTTTCTTTTAATAATGTTGATTCTATTTGTAGATCCATTGTTTGTTGTTGATTCTTTCCATAATCAATCAAAAAATCATTATACTTCTTTCTAAATCATTCCTTCTCATTAGTCACCGATTCCACTTTTTCTAACCAACTCTCTACCGTCAGTTGCGGTTCTTTTTTGGTATTTCTCCCTCATCTCTTTTATTGCTCTTGCTTGGATGACCAAGTCATGTAGTTAAAGATAAAGGCTCCTATGTTCTACAACATTATTCACAAATTCATCCTTCTTTTCACTCTATACAAACTCCATAAAGGCCTTGGAATGCTCAAAAGAATCATCATCCATGAATTTATTACATGCCTCTTCTCACACATCATTTTGAATATTCAAGCCAGTGAGATCATCCTTGCTTAATCTTTACCCAACCTACTATGGCTCAACCTCCATGGGTGGAGAAGGCATCCCTTGTTGCATTTCTTCTTGTGTTACCAACTACTCATCATCAGAATCATCCTTATAGTCTATAAACCAACTGATTGAACCTTTAGCTTCTTTTTAGGTGACACTTTTGATGGTGATTCTTGTCTTTTTGGAGATTAAATAGTAATGAATTCAAGTCCAGTTGACCTTGGAGGAGATGGGGGTGGCATTTTCGGAACTTGCGAAGGACTTATATTCTTCTTTGATTGAGAAGGGGTGGAAATAGTATATGTTCCCTTTGCCTTATTTTTACTATTTTGTTGCTCAGGTGGCTGGTAAGATGACCTCTCTTACATTATAGGGGTATCCCTCACCTCTTGTTCATCTATAGAAATGGCCTTTCCATTTTCCTAGACCAATCTCTCACCTTCTAAGTGCCCTACTAATTTTTCAAAGTTTTGGAAAACAAATCAATCCTCTATATTTCATTTGGAATTTCTACAAGGGTAGTGAATTGTGGATCATTTTCCTTGATTTTCCTTTGCAATTTATCAAAATCAATCCATTTTTCTTTTTTTCGTTCTACTTTAGAAAATAAAACATGTTCCTAATGACATCCCCAACGAAAGAAAAATTATGAATAAACATTGAGCTCCTATTTCTTATCTTCAATCATGCCATAAAACCTTTAGGTTGATGGTTTCTTGTTATTGCTCTTCTCATATTCAATGGTTTAAGAATATCATTTATATTATCCCATCCCCCTTTAATCATTAAAAAATATGAAAACCAACCATATGAAGGGAAGAATGCTCCATTTCCCTAATCATTTAGATGGATTTTTTACATATTCCCCAATACCATATTACTTCTAAAAATCCAATCCTTTTTGGCACATCTTTGGGCAGTAAGTGGGGTGAAAAAACTAAACCATAGAAACTCAAAATAGTGTAGGTAGGATAAGGGATAACATCCCCCTAGTTGTGTTCCACACCAAGTTCTTCCCTCTTTTCCTTGGGCCTCATATAATCAAGAAAGGCTTTAGGAATCCTTTCCATATTCATAATAAGTACTCCCCTCAATTTGGAGGCAAAAAAACTCTCAAACATAACATTATTAAATTTTATCTCATCTTTGTCCAAGACAATGGTCCAACATTGAACAAGAAGCTCCAAGTTACCTTTCCTCTATTCTAATGTCATATCTTAACCAAAATAACTAACCCCTCTAAACAATAACTTATGCATGAACAATGAGTATCACGATAATTTTACTCCATTTTTACCTTTCTTCAATTCAACTAGGCCCTCATGCATCCTTTTTGCTAGGTACCCTACATAATCATACAATATGAAGTATGTGGGGTCCTAGATATGTGCTATGATATACATCCAAGCTCTAGTTATGCCTATGACTGGGTCATAACCAATAATTTGATGTATGGAATAAAAGGTCCTTTGTAAATGTAGACACGTAAAATATACTGATTAACATTATGCATCTGATCCTGACTACTAAGATTGTTTCATCCTGAATCATCCCTTGGTCTAACGATTTAATCAAATCCCCCTATCTGATTAAATTCATCAATATTCCTCCCTTAATTAAATAAATCATTTTATCTAATTAAGTCATCGTTTTTTGTTAATTAAATCAATCATTTTGATCTAATTATCCCTATTTAATTAAATAATTTATTTTATTTGATTAAATCTCTTAAGTCTATCTATTAAATTAAATAAATTAAAACCTTATTTAGTTTAATCTAACATCATCTCTTTTAATTAAATAAATCAAAATCTTTATTTGATTAATCCTCTTATCATATTCTTCTTCTATTTGATTTAAATAAATCCATAAATTCAAGTCAAATAGGTCACATCATCTAACCCCCTTCATTAAATTAATTAACCTTGATTAATTTAATCTCTTGTCATGTACCATCCTCTAGGATTTACCACTTGCACATGAAAATAGATTTAATTAATTTATTAAATCCCTGTTTTCCTTAACAAGGAATCTTTTGGAATATTCTCCAAGTTTGAATTCAAAATTCCAAGTTGACATGTACATCCAACAAGGCATTTATTGCATCTTACATGTCCTTTTCCTTGAGCCAAGTGGCATTTAATGCATTTTCCCTTCCCTCTTGCAAGTCATTTCAACAAACTCAAAATTCAAAAATAAGCATTTATTGGCACAATCCTCAAAACATGCACATCCTTCATCCACTCATAGATTGAAAAGTGGCATTTTTCCATTGGATGAATGTTAGTCCCACATTGCTCAAATTTGGAAATTCATCCTTCAATATCATCTATAAATGAAGAGCTCCTCTCCTCATTTGATCATCCACAAATTATGCAAAGTTACCATGCTCAAATATCTATCAAATTCCATCCATCTTAGCTAGGTTATGCAAGTTTTTAGCTTGGAGCATTCATCCTTCACCAACAAAGTGGATCATTCATCAACACTTATCAACACACATCAATCTTGCATCATAGGAGTTGGGAAAGGACCAATTTTCACATCAAATTGGCACCAATTCCCCCATGGGATCAAGAGTTTGCTTGCTTAAATAGGATTCAATATTTATTTTGGTGTTTTCATTGTGTTCTTCATTTCTTTTTTCCTAATTTGAACTATGTTAATGGATTTCATGGGGAATCCTTGTTCTTGCTTGCAATTGATTATCTAATGTGTTTATTCTCATTGTTTGCAGGTATTAGGATTGGGGTTAGCACATTTGGCGAGGGAAAAATCTCATTTTCAATCACTTTTTCTTAAAAATTCTACATTTTTGTTTGTACACAGGAAAATTCCAATGCTAGAAGGTCAAAATCGCCATCTAGCACTGCTAGTTCTCTAGCGTCGCCATACAACACTGCTGGAAATTCAAATTGCGACGTTGAAGTCTTCCCACCCAAGAATTTTAATTTCAAACTATGTCGCTTGACCAATCTGACCTACAAGATATTTCAAAAGAATCAAATAGTGACGCTAAGAAAAAGTGTGACGTAGTTGAGCTCACTAGCCCTGACATAGAGCAATGCTGACTGATAAGCGGTGTTGTACAATGCTGCTGAGAAATCAAACTCTGACACAGTCACGGGTTGCATCGTTGGCAGGGAGTAAAAAGTTGAAATTTAATTTTAGCACGTGCATTTTGTCATATGATCAATTTATCTTCTGTTTTATGTTGTTTGACCTCTGTGTTTTGCAGAATCTAACTGGTTTTCTCTCTTGTAGGTTGGATCAATTGAAAATGAAAGAAAAGGAAGCATGATGACGTTACTTCACAAAATCAAAGTGTTTTTAAACACTTTATTGTTTGTTTAACACTTTTTTAAGAAATTGTTCTCTTTTTGCTTAGGACACTAATTTAGTTTGGGCTTTAAAAAGAATCTTTTCAATTTTGCACAAAGGTTTAAAATGAACATTAGGACTACAACTTACTAGAGTTTGTTTTTTGGTTAACAATTAAACAAAACAACTCTCATTTATCTTTTGGTGCTTAAAAGGAACTCACAATTGCTTTGTGGATTTAAAATGTTCAAACATGTGCAACTTTGTCTTTGTGAGGGCTTACTCAAATTAACTTCATTGAAAAAAGGACGTATGCGCTTCTCTCGCACTTTATAGCAATCTTGAGAATCAAAATGCCTTTTTTTGTGATTTTAGGTTGAGATAAAGCAATCAACTCCACACTTTGTTTTGGATTTAAAATTGAACAAAATCTTGTGCAAGTGTGAATGAATTTATTGCATGTTTTCTCCCTTTGTTTCTAAACCAGGGTTGATCAAACTATGAATAAGTTTATTTTCTTTTATTTATCTTAGAGGGCCTACCTTGGGGAAAAAGTACTCACCCAAGGGAATGACTCAAACAGTAACACTCTGAACTCGAGAGTATTTGCAGTCAGGATATAAATGTGGGTATTGGAATAAACACCAATATCATGTAGTTGGCTCTGACGAGATGGATCTGAAAGGGGACTCTCACCATATGGGTCAATCTCCATGAACAAAAATTCCTTATTAAAACCCATGTTTTAGAATTGCCAAAATCCTTGATCTATTTGTTGGTGCAAGAATGGTCATTCTGAAGCCACCCCACACTTTTACGGTCTTTTAGTAGAAATCAGAAGCATGCCATGGGAGTTTCATGGGTGTTGATGCTTGGCTGCCCTGATTTATGTTAATGAGCCATGGAGGGGAGCTAGTGGGGTCAAGCATCTAACCATTCGCTAAAGATAAGCATAGCTGGACTTTCCCAAGTGGGAATCCAACAAATATTGTCTTCCATATCCATAGGATTGTACTTGTTCTTGGTTACAAAATGCTTTGCTTGTTTGAAAACATTTGAAAACAAACATTAAACATCATCCTCAAAATTTCAAACCCTTTACAAGGAAAATACAATTGACCTAATTCATGTGTTATTGCTTGCCCTTGGGATTTCATCCTTAGAGGTTTTTAAGGACTTGAATTTACATCTCAATTTTCCTACTAAAGTTAAACAATAGGTAACCTTGCCTTCATTTCTTCAAAGTTTCACATAATATACCTTGTGAAATGAGAAGAAGTTGAGACATTGGACATCTAGTTTGAAACGCAATCAAGAAGTGTTTGTGGTAAAACAAAGTCATTAAGAAAAGATTAAAAAACAATTGGACCCCGCACATGTGTCTCCAATGATTTCACGCAAGATCAAGATCAAGAAACCAAAGGAAAAAGCCCTTAGTCTGAAAGCCCATCAAAAGTGTCTCTCAATGCTATACGAATTTAGACAAAGACCACTTTTTAACTTTTACAAAAAGGCTTCAAGAAACAATCTTGGTTTATACTCATTCTATACTACCAAAACCCAAATATTTTTAGAGAGTTTGAACATCTTGTTTAGAGAAAAACTTGTCCTTCAATACCAAGGTCTAGGAAACAAGTGTCTTTTTAGGTACACCCTAGGATCAAAATCAAAACTTCATCCATCCTTGAAACATCAAAAACCAAAATCATCTCATAAACAACTCTTTAAAAGTCTTGGAAAAATCCTTTATGTTAAACATTGGGCAAAGCATTTGAAATCAATCCAAAATCACCTTTTTTGATTGAATGTGTGTTGATGCATCCCTCTACACATATTTGATTAAATTATCAAAACTTGTGAACAAATTCATCCCTTGATAACATCCAACATCTTGGGATTTAAGAGTTCATTATCAGTATCATCTTGTTTGAATAGGAGTGTTCAGATGAATCCTTCTTCTCACACCTAGACAAATTATCATCTTGTGAATGATTTAACTCTAGGACAACATCCAACCTCTTAGAGTGTATGAGTCCACCAAAATCCAAATCTGAAAAAAATCAATCCTAAATCAAGTCCTAAATATTAACATTTTCCCTTCAAGATTCTCGCAAGAGTTCCACTCATCCATCAAACATCCATCTTACATCCATATCATTATCACCCTTTGATCCTTAAATTACCCTAAAATTTCTCTTTTATATCTAAATTTAGATCAATCCAAAAGAATTAAATAATTCACCTTTCGCATTCTTGAAGATTGATCCCTATTTTATGGTGCAAACTAGATCACAACACAAGAGGGACATGGAAGCAAACAAAGAAACATCTACTACAAGTGACTTAAGTCAAACCACTCCTAAAATGAATCCCATCGGGTCTAGAAATCTCATAGTTAACCTTCCTACATCTTCAAAAGACCATCAAGAGGAAGATCTTATCAATAACCCCTTCAGAATGACACATGAGGAAATCACTAAAATGCTTCAAAATTTGGAAAACAATAAAATTGTCAATATCATGATAAGACTCAACCCTTCACTATACACACTTGAACTAGCAAAGAAAGGGGCCAAATTACCTTTTGATTTTGACACCCCCATCCCAAAGCATCACCCAAAACATTCTGAAAATCACATCTTTTTCTCCAACTCAACCTAATGTTAATAAGGGAAATGCATTTCTTAATGCTATTCAAACACACCGTCTTGTCAATAATCAAGACTTGGATGCAAATACCATCTTGGAACAAAACATACCCAAAAATCCATTACATAAGTATGTTCCTCTCACTTTCCATCATGATCCATCATCATCATGCTTCTGCGCAACACCTCAAAGTTCCCTCCTCACAAATTCGCAAGAGGAAAGAGACATGTTTGAACCTAGGGGCATTTTTGACACCACATGATTTTCTCAAGAAATCACACCCCTCACATTTCCACCGCTTCTGCCATTGCCATCATCATCCACACCTCTCCTTAGCTTGGGACTCCCACCTTTACCAAATATCAATATCAATCAAACGAACATCCTGATCACCAATCAAAACATCACATCAAACTATCAAAGCTTTTCATCGATATCGCAACAACAAATGACAACTACACAAGAAATCATGATGTCATCCACCACTCCCATAACATTCCAAAGCATTGTCTCCCAAGGGCCAACCACATTGACAACACCATCCAACACTCTAACCACATCGACAACACCATCCACCACTCTAACCACCAACACGACAATACCATCCACCACTCAGACTACCAACACGACATCACCACTTACCACCACCACAAATGCCATTCCAAATCCACCACCCCCACCACCACCAACTTCCAGCATATCAAGCAAATACAACATGGCATTACAAGTTTCTTTTCAAAGGGGATTCTTACAAGTGAAAAAACAAAAATCCACACAACTAGCTGCTCAGCAAGTTGCTCAAGTTGTGCAAGCTGTCCAAGCATCCGAAGCCGCATTACAAGTTCAACAGGCCGCACAAGCCCAAGCATTATTGCAACAACAACCAGCTACACAAGATGCTCAAAAATCCCAAGCCACATTACAAGCACAAAAATCTGCCCAAGCCCAAATTCTATTGCAACAAAAAGTGGCACAATCCCAAGCTCAAGCTCAAGCGAAAGCCCAATATCAAGCACAACAAGCGCAAGCACAAGCACAACTTTTGCACAAAAACAAAAAGTGCAATTACAAGCATATTAGAAAGCAATAAAATAATATCAAGAGCAGCAAGAAGTAGCTGAATTAGCAGCCCAAATATAAGCGTTGTTGGAACAACAATAAGCACAACAGCAAGAAATCCTAGCACATCATCAACAACAACAACAACAACAACAACAAGCGTTGTTTATATAGCACCAGGTGCAAGCATACCTAGCTAGGCATAATGTGAAAATCCCATCAAATAAAACACCAAACAACCCACCCATCAAACCCACAATCGAAACACCCCATAACACCTTCATCCCACCCCCTGATCCACAAAATGATGTAACACAAATAAAGTTGCTCTCGCAACAAGTGCTCAATCTTCAATCAGGGAAAACCACAAAGACACCAAGTAACTTATGTCCCTATCCATTTGTAGGAGCCTAGTGATGAAACCATTCCCCAAGGGATTTGAGATCCCCAAGTTTGACAAATATCATGGGAAGGGAAACCTTGAAGATCACATCAGGGAATTCCAGGTTCATTGCATGGAAGTCGCATACGATGATACTTATCTAATGCAACTATTTCCTAGAAGTTTGGTTGGCCATGCTTTGGAATGGTTCTCTCACCTACCTACAGGCATCAGAATAGTCCAAGAAATTATAGATGCATTCATTACAAATTATGCATGCAACATTGCCATGGATGTTAGTCTAGAAGAACTCTCAGCTCTGAAACAAGGAAAGGGTGAATCATTCATTTCATTCCTACAATAATGGTGATCCAAGGCCAATCAGAGCAAGTGGACCATGCCTAAGGAACAACAATTTTTCACCATTATATCCAACCTTGAGGGCCTCTTGGAATTTCATCTCAAGGTACAAGGGATCCCCACATATGACCAGTTGATCTCCAAGGCACTCAACATCGAATGAGCCCTTATGACTCAACCCGCGGGATCAGCTCCATACCTCAAACAACAAAACAACCGCCCACCCTCCAATTACAACGACAAACCTTGCACATGGGAAAGGAACACAAATATTACTAATGATGGTGTCATCAATGCCAAGGTGGTCATTAGTGCTCCGTGCCAAAATACACCTGCACCACAAATCCAAATCCAACACCAAAATAATCATCAAGCAATACAACAACTAAAAATCAATCTAACAATTAACAATCTCAATGATCAAATGGGACCACCCCAATGGAACAAGAGTTACCCCAAGCGAAAGTACACCACTCTAGGGGAACCACTAGAAGCCATCATGAAGAAGCTGATAAATGAAAAAACTCATCAAAGTGACCACATATGAGAATTACCAAGAACCAGATGTGAAACCTCCTTGGTACAATGAGAATCAACTTTGTGACTTCCATAAAATAAAAGGGCATACCACGAACAATTGTATGAGACTAAAAAACATAATTCAAGATCTCATCGATCAAAGAATTATAAACATGGAACAACCAATAGGAAATAAAGACCTTAATATATACATGAATCTAATGCCTAATCACAGCAATAAAGGGAATAATAATAACACTGATAAAGGGAAAGGCACCCACACAAATGTGAATCATATATATGAAATTATTGTCACGTCCCTAGATGAATACTGCACAGTCATCACCATCAAAGGCGCCCATGCCGATTGTGGAGTCACCACAAGAGGTAGAAAAGTTACCATCGCAGGATCATCCTAGCCAAATAGAGTCCCTACATCTAGATCTATCCCTAATGGATATAACATCCTTGATCAACTCAAAAGAACGCCAAAGAAAATCTCCAACATGGAGTTGCTAAAAATATCATCTTCCCATAAAAAAATTCTTGAGGAAGCGTTGGCTTCATCCACTATCCCCGCAGATCTTGATGCAGAAAAATTCCAAGCTATGGTCGGAAATATCATTACACCAAATCTCCTCACATTTTCAAACCAGGATTTCCCCACTCAACCATCTCACAACCATGCGCTCCACTTAGAAGTCATAGTACATAAGAGAAAAGTCAAAAGGGTCTTGGTGGATGGAGGAGCGGGCTTGAATATATGTTTTCTCAACCTCATCAAACAATTAAAAATCTTAGAGGATTCTATCAACAAAGGAAAGGGTATCACAATAAGATCATATGATGATCAAGAAAGAGTGTCCCAAGGCACGATCAAACTCCCTATTCAAGTAGGGCCTGCCATCATGGAAACCACTTGTCAAGTCTTGGACCTCGACTTGTCGTATAACATCCTCCTAGAGTCACCATCCATGGAGATCCTGAACCTTTCTCCTATTGCAAAATCCTTGAAGAAAAGTAATAAAAAATCTCCCAAGTACCAAAAAATGATGAGGGCCCATCTACACCATACATTGATCTTTCCACACTCGCATCCACTTCTGTGATAGAAACACCTGCCACTACCACCATCCCCATCATCTCTGCATTAAGGTCATCATCCAAGATAACAATTGTGGAAACTACAAGCTCCCTAATAATGCTTTTGTGGTAGGAGAGTTATAAAAATCTCCTAGATCATGGGGACATCCACAAAAAAATGAAACCTCCACATCCCAAACATCTCCTGAAGACTGTCCCAACTTTACAAGTTGGGGAGATCTTGGTCGAGAATTTATTGAGGCAGATCCATCTCATATGCTATATCAACATGAAAGACCAATAGCTGATTTACCAATGGATGACAAAAGAAAGGGTCTAGAAATGATGAGCGAATGGGCTATGACAGAAATCAAAGACTTGGGAGAAACGACAATGGGCTTATAATACCTATCATTCTGGAGATAAAAGTGATAAAAAATCTTGGCCTTGGATGTTCCCCTCCGAGTATGACCATACGTGGCTGAATTCCTCCAATTAGAATGGTTAATAATCCTCCTCAGCAGAACTACGCTCACTAGTATCTATAGGTCACGTCATAGATAACTTCACATTTGATATAACTGAAGTTTGTAGTAGTAGTGATGATGAGGATCCTACACCCAATCTACGTAGGCTATTTGAGGATACCACTCTTTCATGATTAACACCCTATCTTTTGAATCCGACCACCAAAATCATGAAATCCACCTAGTATATCCCCAACTCATCAACTATGACCAACGAGGAGCACCAATTCTCAATACATTCAAAAATGATGAGGCACTCTCAGAATTAATTGGACTGCAGGATAAAATTCCATGTGGGGATCACAAAGCAGGGTTCCTAATCAAGCTAGATACACATGCTTATTATGGGGAAACGATTGAATCCCTTAGTCCTAAAAGTGAAAAATTCAAAATAATATCTAAGTCCTTGAGTGAAAACCACACTATGGCTCTCTCAGACTAGAAAAAAGTAAAAAGAAAGGACGCATCCAATGGTGAAAACCTCTCTAAGGCGCCCGAGCATGGGGGATTCAATTTTCCTTTTAGAGCTATTCATCAGGAAAAATCAGTAGTCCTACTAGAAAAATGTAATCCGGTCAATCTAGGAATAGAGGAAACCCCGCATATCACATTCTATGTGGAATCATTACTATCAAAAGAATAAGAGCTCCTAGCATCCTTCCTAAGATAAAGACAGATAAAATTTGCATGGAGCTATGCTGACATGCTAGGACTTGATCCAGAAATCATGGTTCACCACTTAGCAGTATACCCAGAAGCGAAGCCTATCAAACAAAAGCTTAGGAAAATGCACCCTCAGATCGCCCTGCTGGTAAAAATGGAATTAAAAAAGCTATTAGATGCAAGATTCATTCGACCAATAGATTATCTAGCATGGGTGTCAAACCTGGTGCCTGTTTCAAAACCATATGGGAGCATCAAAATCTGCATGGACTTGAGAGACTTGACTAAGGCATGTCCAAAAGATGATTTCCCACTTCCAAACATTGACATCATCATAGATTTGACAGCTGGACATGAAATGTTATCACTAATGGATGGATTTTCTAGGTATAATCAGATCATGATAGCTAAAGAGGACCAACATAAGACAACTTTCACTTGTCTATGGGGGACTTACTATTGGAATATGATGCCATTCAGCTTAAAGAATGCAGGAGCAACATACCAAAGGGATATGACATAATCCATAAGACGGTCGAAGATTTTGTTGATGAAATTATAGCCAAATCAAGAAAGAGAAAAAATCACATAGCAACCTTAAGTGCCATCTTTGACAGGATGGAAGAGTACAAGGTCAGATTAAACCCAAAGAAGTGCATCTTTAGCATACAATCAGGAAAGCTGCTAGGGTTTATAGTGTCAATGAGAGGTATCGAGGTAGATCCAACAAAGCTAAAAGAAATCCTTGAAATGAAAGCACCAAAAACATTAAAGCAATTGAGAGGTCTCCAAGTCAGACTCCAATCCATTCAAAGATTCATAGCATAGTTGTCAGACAAACATAACCCATACTCACACCTACTTCACAAGGGAGTAGCGTACAAATGGGATAACAAGTGTGAAGAGGCATTCAATAAAATCAAAGAATATCTACTGACACCACTGGTCTTAATGCCACCAATTCCAAGAAAACCACTAATCCTCTACGTGTCAGCAACAACAGCAACTCTTGGAGCTCTCCTAGCTCAACATGACAAAAATGGAACAGAAAGGGTTATCTATTACATCAGTAGAACAATGGTTGGGCATGAGCTAAACTATTCATTCATCGAGAAAGGATTCCTAGCAATAGTGTTTGCATCACAAAAATTCAAACATTACATGTTGGCACATAAAATAAAACTCATCACCAAAATCGACCCTCTCAAGGACTTACTGTCAAAGGCAATGGTCACTGGGAGAATGGAAAAATGGGTAATGATATTGTTGGAGTTAAAATGACACTAAGAGGAGGGGGTGAATCAGTGTCTTAATAGATTTGACCAATTTTCACAAATTTAAAAACCATAGCTCAAATATTATCTCAGTGTACTCTAATTAATGCATTCATGAGTTGAATGTAATCATTCAAAAATAGAATTGAGAAAAGTAATAACCAAACATAGAACAGAAATGAACAACAACACAGTACAACAAATGGAACACATTAGAACATGAAGACTCAAGATTTATCAAGTGGAAAACCCTCCTGGGGTATAAAAACCACTCCCTAAATGCCTTCCAGGCTTAGTCTTTTAAACAAAAGTTCACAATGCCTTATAGGCTAATTTTTGAGCACCCACTCAAGGAGCACCAACCCCTCTTTTAGAGATGTCTATCTCAAGGAGTACCAACCGCTCAAATTACACATTTGAACAATAAAATTTAAATCTCAGACGATCTTTTTATTTTCAATCAAGCTCATTATCTCTCTGTTTTATTGCAAAGTTCATTCATACAATTCCATATAGTCAAGGAATGATACTCTCAGAATTACAACAACAACGCTTACTATTTTCAACACTGATATTTATTTTGCATTTCAAGTATGTCGGTTGTGAAGAAATCTTCAAAAACATTTTTCACCAGATCTTTTGATTCTCTTGCTGATTCTTGAATATAAAGTTGAATACTAATAGACTGTCGATGATGATTAAAAATCAATAGTAACACTTATCCATAGAGCTGAAAATCATCCTATTAAATAAAAAATGCAACTACTCAAAGAGGAAACTCAATGAGTATGCAATCATGTAACGGTTTTGAGATCCGATGCAAATCCATGATGTCAGCCTACAACTGTATTTTGAAGTTTCCATAAACGGCCACAGAGTTTGAGTCTTGGTAAAATTCGCTGAGACAAGCAGATAGTTCTGTCAAAGGTAATTTATAACATAGTCAGTCATCCCCATAGATATCACTAAGACTCTGTGAAGTCGGTGAGACATTTCATAGACTATAAACTGTTATATTGAAATGTTTATCTTTACAAGCTTTCACTAAGACACAAGGATATCTCTCATCGATGTTCTTTTGTTTCGATCACAGTCACCATGACTTATCACTCTCGGGGAGACCTCTCGTAGAGCACACTAAGTCACATCGAAATCCCTTTTTACTCTTGAGAGTCACTAAGACTTTACCATCCTTTCGCTAAAAGTCTTTCATTCACTATTGCTATGACCAAACGATATCGGTGAGACCTCTTGTAGACTTCATAATGTTTTGCCGAGAGTCACTTTTCACCCCGTGTCTCTTAGACAATACAAAATCAGGGAGACGCTATATAGACTGCCCCTTGTTTTTCTAAAACATCCCGAGCACACCTTAGTTCGCCAAGACAGTATTAATCTCACACCGATGAGTCTTTGATAGAAACCCCTTGTGTGATGTTGTTGTAGCTTCAGTCTATTGGGGAGACATCTTGTAGATTGATTTAGTCATACCAAAATGTTTATCCATTCATCTGGTGTCACTAAGACAATCCAGATCTTATGCCGATGAAGACCCTTTATGTTCCATCAGTGAGACCGAAGGGCACTCGCTGAGACCTCTTGCCGAAAACCCTAGCTCTTACCGAAGAGATTACCCTTATGTTCTCGGTCAATGTAACAAATTGTATTCACCAAGACATTACATCGATAGCCATTAGCTTTATTGATAAGTCTCCATATGTATACGGTTGGTGAGGCACACTTGAATTCGCTATGACATTATACCGAAGAAAAACCTTTACCGATAAGACCTTTTTGTGCACAGTTGGTGAGACAAATGAAACGTGCCAAGACCTCCTACCGCAGATCATAACTTATGTTGAAGGGATCCCAAAGTGCATATGTCGCCGAGACATCTTGAATTTAGCAAGATGTTAGCCCGACCATCTGATTCATGTTGATTCAAACTGTTCCATGTGCACAAGTCGAGGAGACATACAGAACTTGGTGAGACACCACCCCAATAGCCACAACCTTTGCCAATACGATCATCCTTAGTCACTGAAACCATGTGAAAGTCTCACCAATAGACGTCCACATGCACTAGTTGGGGAAACAATATGTCTTCACTAAGACCTCAACTCGACAACCAAACTCATGCCAATATACTTTAATCTGAAGCGAGTCGGGGAGAGATAAGGAAATTGATAAGACCTTATCTCGACGGTATAACACATGCCAATAGAGAACACATTCTATCACCAAAACCAAAGAGAAGTCTTGCTGACAATAGCTTGTTCGATAAATTCAATCACCATGACATCTAAAATGTCTTGCTGATAGGCAACTCAGACATTTCAAAGTGGATCGAGCATACTCTGCCATTTTCACTCTGATATGAATAAGCCTGAAAGAGAAACATCCAAAACCAGTGATGTGCAAGGAGAACCATCCTGAGACAGATTATCAATCAGAACAAACTAAAAGAGATTTTGTCATCAAGGACAAACTGTAAACACAACTGAGATTCAATAGATACTATTAGAATATGACATTGAATATGTGGAGTGGAAAGCAATCAAAGGCCAAGTCATCGCAGATCAAATTATAGAAGCACTAATCTATTCAGAGAATCCTCTCATCTCAGAGTTTCTAGATGAATCTATTTTCAATCTCAACATAGCTGACCACTGTAAACTATACTTCAATGGCTCATATACATAGCATGGATCATGAACCGGTGTCTTCTTTATCACCCCACAAGGGGATTGTATACCAAGGTCCTACAAACTGACATTTCCCTGCACCAATAATATTGCAGAATACGAGGCTTTAACCATAGGTCTTAGAATAGTAGTGCGGTGGAACATTATAGCTCTCAAACTATACAGAGACTCTCAATTAATAATAAATCAAGTGAATGATGAATATCAGACCAAGGATGACAAGCTCACTCCATACAAAAAATTGGTGGAAACTCTCAAAGAATCCTTCATCGAAATAACATTTGAGCAGATTCCTAGAACCAACAATAGAGCAACAGACTCCATGGCAACAATTGGATCCTTACTAGATATCCCCCATAACGTTCCAAAATATGAATTCTTGATAGAGTAGCTTCTTGTGCCTGCATTTGAGGTACCAGAATTAGATTTTTTGTGCAAAATCGTTGGTCCTGGTGATCCTTGCTACCATGACATTTATACATACCTTCGAATAGGAGTCATACCTACCGACTTACCCTCAAACCTAAAATGAACCTTTGTAAAAAAGACATTCAGATTTGTCATCCTAGGAGATACCCTATATCGTAGGAGCATAGAAGGAACCCTACTGTGTTGCTTAAATGTTGAGGAGGCATTAACCACTCTAACTGAAGTACATAACAGTATCTGTGGTTCATACTAGAGTGGAATGACCATAGCAAAGAAACTGTTGAGGATGGGGTATTATTGGCCCACAATGGAACGAGAAGCACATGACAATGCTAGAAGGTGTCTATAATGTTAGCAGCATGGGGATCTCATCCATGCTCCAACTCAAGAGCTTCATCCTATCGTCACACCATGGCCCTTTTCGTAGTGGGGACTTGATCTCATTGGAAAAATCACTCCCACTTCATCTAACGGCCACAAATTCATCATAACTGCCATGGAGTATTTTACTAAGTGGGTGGAAACCATACCCATGACATATATAACTGGGAAGTAGATATCAAATTTCATCTTGAACTATCTCATTTGCCGCTATGGTGTCCCACAAGCTATTATCTCAGATAATGGGACAATTCAAGAATAAGGAGGTTCATGACTTATGCAAAAAATTCAAAATCCAACATCGCTTCTCCACCCCATACTATCCCTAAGGCAATGGCCAAGCAGAAGCTACAAACAAAACCATTCTAAAAATTCTCAAGAAAATAGTCAATGATGTAGGTCGTGACTAGCATTTGTAGCTTAATCCCGCCCTTTGGGCCTATTGAACTAGTATCCACACACCCATCAACGCCAACCCTTTCTCCCTAGTCTACGTATCAGAAGCAGTACTCCCCATTGAGATCGAGCTCCCATCACTCAAGATATCACTACAAAACCTCATCACATATGAAGAATACATAATATCAAGACTAAATGAGTTGGAGCTATTGGATGAGGAACTTATAGATGCCTTGAATCATTTGCAAGTCTATCAGAATAGACTCAAAAGGAGCCACAATAAGAAAATCAAAAGCAAGACTTTCCAAGTCAGAGAACTGGTATTAAAAGAGAATCAGAAGAATGTACCAAACCCAAGTAGCAAAGGAAAATTTGAACCTAATTGGTTGGGACCATTCATTATCACAACAAGTTACAAGTCAGGGGCATATCTATTATCAACACCTGAAGGAGAACCTTTGCAAGAGCCCATGAATAGCTCTCATCTCAAAAATTTGTATGCCTAAATCTTTCAAGGTATAGAACCAAAAAATCCAAAAAAATTAGAAAATTTCCTAAAAAATGGTTACTTTGGTGAAATCCTAGCAAACAGGCATCTTGGTGACAACAAAAAAATCAAAAAAGCAAAAAAATCCAAAAAAAAAAAAGGATTGAAAATAGTAAAGAAAAAAATTGACCTCTAGTGAAAACCACTTCGGTAGCACTTTGGGTAGGCACCTTGGTGAAAACCTAGAAAACATGCACCTTGTGTAAATAAGCACTTTGCGTCCATAGTATCTTTATGACTTTCTCTACATCATTCATCCATTATGCTTCCATCATCCATCACATTCAGATCTCCATCCATCACTCATCCACTCGCATCTACACCATAGCTTGGTCTTGTTTTCGTATCATGATCCCTCCTAGTACTACTTGGCCCATCCTAAAGGTCAGCTTGTCCCACCTTTATCAGAGTAGACTATTGCATCACACTAGGGGAATGTTCTTATCAAATTGGATTTGTGTATATTCTTGAAGCCCTAAAACATCAAAAAATAAAAAAAATCAAAAATCAAAAAATCAAAAAACATCAGAAAAGCAAAAAATCCAAAAAAATTAGAACATATAAAAAATCCAAAACAGGTCAAAAATTTAGTCAAAAATTAAAAAAAAAAGTCATCTTGTTGAACTACATCATCTTTGAGCATTGAACGTAGGCAAGGTTGATCTTTGATCATCCACCAAGACACTTAGGTCAGTCCTTTAGGAGTTTGTCATAGTAAACTAACATCTCGTCATGTATATCTTCATCTATAAATCTGTCAAGTCATCAGTCAAACTACATGGTCTTTGCATGTATAACATAGGCAAGGATAATCTGTTGATCAGCCCCCGAGGCCCCTAGGATAGTTCTTTAGGTTAGTGTCCTTGTCAAAATCTTGGAAAACCCCAAAAGATTGGAAAATTTAAAATCAAAACATTTGCAAAATATCAAAAATACAAAAAACAGCCTCAAAACATCTCAAAAAGATAAAAAACATCCAAATATTTGAAAAAATCCATTCGTCTCATGTCGATTGCACTCACAATAACACCACCCATAATAAAGGATCACCATCCTCAATCTTTGGTAAGATAATCAAAATCAAGTATAGCAAGTGAAAAGTGAAAACTCAAAACATCAAGTCTTAGGTCTAAGTCAACACATAAACAAGTTGGTTAACTCTTCGCGTTGATAACTTATCATCCAATTGGTCCCATATCAATCATTTCAAGGAACGCTTTACATAAATGAAATGACGTGCTACCATCCACTAACATGTCCTAGGATGAAACCTTCCTACAATGGGCATTATCTTTTGGCAATAAGTTTCAGTTCTTATCCTTCAAAACACATCCTCTTTTGGTTAGCAGTATTGAAGAACATCAACTTGTTTGTTTGCTTTGTCTTTATCCTTTTGATTTATCTTATTTCGCGCATTCCAAGGACTTCTCAATGATATCCAAATAGAGGACTTAGAGAAATAGGAATGGGGGCAATAATCATTATCTTTTTTCTGTTGTGCTTGTTGGACGTTCTTGTAATATAACCTTGGAAAATACTTGCTTTGATAGGTATGTATGGAGGAGGTTTTAGGGAGCTTGTTGACTATTGCATTGATAGGTTATACCTTTCTATGTTTTGGTCCAAGGTGTTTGAAACTTCTAAATTGCAACCTAGAAAGGTTTCTATATGTCAAGTGTGAACAAGGATACTCCTATCTGTTTGTCAAGTCAAAGTCCATCACACTAGGTACCATGCCATCCTGGTTCTCTATACCTTGATGCATCGTACCATGTGTGTTATCAAACATAAGGAAATTGGCCCTTTGAAAATCCCAACTCCTCGGCAAGTAATCATCATCATTTGCATTTTCATCATCTTGTGTCTTGTTGAAATGACTTCTTTTCATTTATCCCTTCTTGCTTATCACGCTAACAAGGTACTATGACAGTTGATCATCATCCTCATCGTCATTGATCCTGCATCCACAAAGCATTAGCATATTGCATAAGAATATCATATAGGAAATATATGCATTGCATTTCCATCATCATATAAACATGGCATTATAAGAATTCTTCATAGATAAGCACATCCATTGCATGGAATCACATTACATTCATCACATCAATCATCACATAACACTCATTTGCATAAACATTACCACCTATGGCATAAATCATACATAAATCATACATAAGCAATATAGATAATCCATTGCATACATACTTGCATAACATCATAAAGTCATCTCACACATTACGTTCATTTTGCATTGTCATATCATTGCATATAGTGTATCACATTAAAATACATCACATACATTATCATTTAACATGTTTAGGATAATAATATTTTTTATTCTAAGCATCTTAGAAAACCATCTCATTTTGCATTATATCATATAAAACATAACCATAGCATTCACATTGCATTAATCATCCATGTCATCTCATAAATAGCATTATGATAATTCTTACATTTCATTGATCATTCCACATCAATATGAATAGGAACATACAAAACCCATTTCATGCAAAACATACATCCATCCATAATCATTTCATATATAGGCAGGATTCACATCATTTCACATATACAACATAGATCATCTTCCATATCATTTTGCATATTGCATATTACACATCATATCAGTTCAAATCATTACACATCACATAAATACATATTCATATCATAAATTGACATAATATAGATCTGTTAGTCATAATCATTACATAATGCATATATCATCAGAAATAAATGCATCCATAAATACATCATATAGCACCATAACATCAGTACACAACATATAAAAATAGAATCATCCATACATGCATAAATAAATGACATCACATCGCATCACATCAAAATCCTCATCGACTCATATATATATCATCAATAATGTAACTGTCATAGTAAAAAATAATCTGACCATTATACATGTATGTCAAACAGTACAAAAGGCCCATCGGGCTATCAAAAAGGAGACCATAAGGCATTAAAAGTATCATCTTGATCAAGGTCTATCCTCATGTATTCTTCCCTCACCCCTGTCACCGTGACCCTTTGCCGGTCTATGGATGGTTCGCTCCAAGTACTCTAGGACCCATGCTGCTCTAGGTGCGGCCTCATGATAATGCATCTGATAGTACTTGGCGTCTCAGACAACATCCTTGTAAGACCGAATAGACAATGTACCCTTAGAGGAGGAGGATGCCATGTTCTGCAACTACTGTCTCCAGCCCACCTCTGTAGTTTCCTATAACTTTGTAGCCCATCTTTGTTGTATGGCCTAATCCATCTCAGCCCTGAGCTAATCTTTCTCAGTCCTAGCCTGATCCCTCTCAACTTTCACGGTCTGGACATGAGCTTACAATTGTGCAATCAATGCATCTCATGGATCCACCTGCTCTGTTGGATACACTATTGGCTATGCTCATGGAGGTTGTACTTGAGGCTAATCCTCAGCCCATGGTGGTACACCTAGTGGCACCTGCTCTTGATCTAGAATTCATACATCTTCCTAACCTGGCTGAACTGGGGTCCCGACTGGCTGCTCCTGTCGTGCATCATCCCTCTATCCTGATCCTCCCCCTCTACCTCTCACTCTTCAACGATCGGGGACTACGCCTAGAATTGTCAAACATAGGGGAGGTCAGAACCAATCCTTGTATGCCTGTGTCACACCTAGATATGCAAGCCCCTGATCTTAGGCCCATGGCCGAGCAACTAACTGCCTGAAACTAACAACAACCTCTAAGGCAAGAATATACCGCCCCCATGAAACCTATGACATGGTGGGGGTGAAGACGACCACATAGTCAACTTCTGGTTGATCCTGGGGCTCATTGAACTAATGTTGCACATGCCTCGGTAGATATCTCTCGTTCATGGTATGCTCTTGCCCCTGCATAAATTGGTCCTAGTAGGTGTAGAAAAGCTAATCTACATCATCAGCCCATCCAGGCCGACCAAGGTATGGATGCCATATGAATACCTGCATCTCTTTCAAGACCCTCCTCCAGTAGGGGATCTTGTGCTCACCTGTGTGTGTAAAGGAAACACCACCTCTGTAGCACCACATGAGGGGATCATCTGGCATCATCAAAACTGTAACAATCCATGGTCGGAGGATAGCAATGTGCTCCCATTCCCATACATGAAGAAGTGTCACACCCTCTCTGAGTGCTCTACTATCCATGTAGACATACTCATGGAGATCCCTGTAAATAGAGGCTAGAAGAACCGGCCTCCAAGCAAAATGGACTAGTCTATCGTGAACCATCCGCTCCTAGCAAAGTCCCTAACAAGGACTGAAATATCAGCCCTATTGGTCTAGGGCAATGAGACCCAAAATAATTGATCCAATAACTAGGTAGAATGGAGGTGCCAGGGCCTTGTGTCTCTCAAGCTCAATCCGCCCCTCAAAAATAATGATGTCCTCTATGGTGAGGACTTTATGGTAGGCATTATGCCCCTCATCCATATCAAAAATGACTCACCGACTATGAATCGACAATCGTAGGATACACCAAATTTCCTCCAAGGTGACAGCGGCCTCATCAGTGGGAAGGTGGAATGACAAGGTCTCATTGTGCCATCTCTCAGCTAGCGCTAATAGCATCCCTAGGTGAGTGTGAATGGGTGCTGCATAGGCGATATACCATAGCCCCATGTCTCGAAGCCAAACCTAATCTCTGTCGCTCAGGTTCTGCAAATACTCAAATAGATCTCATGACCTGTGCTCTCTGAAGTAGAGCTCCCTTGCCACATCTTGCATCAGGAAGGGTCATCATGTTAAAAATTTTGAAAAAAAATTCATTGGGCGTCCAAGAAACCTCTCCGGCATCATAATCTGTGAAGGTGTCACAGTTTGATTTTTAATCAAACTCCAATGCTAGGGCACAAAAGGTTGAAAGCGCACCGCCACAATGCACTTTCCTTCCCAATGACGCACTTTGAAAACATATAGGACCTTCGCGTTGTAGTTTGTAAACCACCATGTCGACCACGAGCTCAGTGTCATAGTTTGGAGTTTATTTTCAAACTCCAAACTGCACCGTCACAGCACAATTCGACATTGAGCTGCATAGTTTAATTTTTGAGCGGCACTATATAGCGCTGCTGTAGAGTGACCGACTTTGAATGCATTAAATGAAGGCTAAAAATGAAAAATGAAGCTCAAGGATCACTTAACGGTGCCCCAATGTTGGGTGGCTGCTGGTATGTTCGAACTTGATTAGAAATATGCATGGGAAGCTATCATTATGCCATATCATTAGGAGGTCATAGCTCAAATCGCAGGGTTGCTAGATGGCTATGTGTGAAAATGAATTGAAAGTGACCCCTCAAGCCCCTTTTAAGCTTGAAAATTAGGGTTCTTTCACCCTAATTAGCTATCCTGCTAGGGTTTTGGACTCCCGAACTTGTTTTTGTCTAGTTGAGGCCTATTTTACATCGTTTTATTGCGTTTAGACACATTTTTGGCCTCGTGGAGCCTTTTCGGACCTATCAGACACCTTGTCCTCTTTTTTTTGTGAGATCACCCAAAAATTGAAATTTCTGTCCAATCTCTTGAGGGGGAATATATTGGCATGTTTTCTCTCACCAGGAAGTAGTGGGGCAAGATTTTTGAATAACAATTTTTTTTGGGTTTGATCAAAATCGTTTATTCTTTGAACCAATGCAACAAATGCATTGCTTCAAAGAGGGGAAAAATGTAGACACGTAAAATATACTGATTGACATTATGCATCTGATCCTAACTACTAACATCATTACATCCTAAATCATCCCTCAATCTAACCATTTAATCAAATCCCCCTATCTGATTAAATTCATCAATATTCCTCCCTTAATTAAATAAATCATTTTATCTAATTAAGTCATCCTTTTTTGTTAATTAAATCAATCATTCTGATCTAATTATCCCTATTTAATTAAATAATTTATTTTATTTGATTAAATCTCTTAAGTCTATCTATTAAATTAAATAAATTAAAACCTTATTTAGTTTAATCTAACATCATCTCTTTTAATTAAATAAATCAAAATCTTTATTTGATTAATCCTCCTATCAAATTCTTCTTCTATTTGATTTAAATCAATCCATAAATTCAAGTCAAATATGTCACATCATCTAATCCCCTTCATTAAATTAATTAACCTTCATTAATTTAATCTCTTATCGTGTCCCATCCTCTAGTATTTACCACTTGCACATGAAAATAGATTTAATTAATTTATTAAATCCCTATTTTCCTAAATAAGGCATCTTTTGGAATATTCTCCAAGTTTGAATTCAAAATTCCAAGTTGACATGTACATACAACAAGGAATTTACTCCATCTTACATGTCCTTTATGTTGAGCCAAGTGCCATTTAATGCATTTTCCCTTCCCTCTTGCAAGTCATTTCAACAAATTCAAAATTCAAAAATAAGCATTTATTGGCACAATCCTCAAAACATGCACATCCTCCATCCACTCATAGATTGACAAGTGGAATTTTTCCATTGGATGAATGTTAGTCCCACATTGCTCAAATTTGGACATTCATCCTTCAATCTCATCTATAAATGAAGATCTCCTCTCCTCATTTGATCATCCACAAACTATGCAAAGTTACCATGCTCAAATATCTATCAAATTCCATCCATCTTAGCTAGGTTATGTAGGTTTTTAGCTTGGAGCATTCATCCTTCATCAACAAAGTGGATCATTCATCAACACTTATCAACATACATCAATCTTGCATCATAGGAGTTGGGAAAGGGCCAATTTTCACATCAAATTGGCACCAATTCCCCCATGGGATCAAGAGTTTACTTGCTTAAATAGGATTCAATCTTTATTTTTGTGTTTTCATTGTGTTCTTCATTCCTTTTTTCCTAATTTGAGCTATGTTAATGTATTTCATGGGGAATCCTTGTTCTTGCTTGCAATTGATTATCTAATGTGTTTATTCTCATTGTTTTGCAGGTATTAGGATTGGGGTTCACACAGTAAGTAATTCACTAAATAGTTGATGGGATAAGGTTACTTCCCTAAAGGACCCATGACTACCTTCCTACCATCCATAGATGCCAAATAATTCAGCAATATTCAGGTTTTGAATGAATATTTGACCTTCTAATACTCTGTCCTGAGAGCTTTCTCATTAATTGGAACCATGTCTTCATTCCGGTCTATGAGGTTGAAGATTTTAGTAATTTCTTCTCTTATGATCTTCACCATATCTTTACCATCAAAATTTCTTAGAGTCCTCATGATTGGATCATAGTTTCTGGCCAATACCTTCAACAAATCAACATCCATATAAACATTGGTTACAATTAGCTTCCCCAAGTCTAGATTCTTGGGGTTACCCACAGGAATGCCACAATTCCTATTCCCAAGCTAGCAATTGAAAATTTTTACACCCATTGTAAGGCAATGTAGCATCTTTGATAGCAGCTTGCTTATCTATGAGTCCCTCAACAATTTGTTTCCCTTAGAAAAGAAATTGACCTTTGGGTTTTTTAGAAGTCAAGGGTTTTAATTTCTCAGTGAAGTCTTGGACTATAGGTCTAAGGGGAACTTTTGAGGTAGAGGTCTCTCCATCAGATAAGGATTCTCTTACTTTTGAGGCCATGATTCTATGGTTTACAAACTTGGTTTTCTTTTAGCAAATTTGGAAATTACATCTTATGCAAGGGCTTGACTTTGAAACTAACAAGACTAGGAAAGCTAATTTCCTTGAATTTACATCAAACCTTAAAAGAAATGCATAAACCAAAAAACCATACTAATAGAATGATTCAACGAGGACAATTAAATAAATTTCTAAGGAATTTAGAAGCAAAATAGAAATTTAACTTATTGGTTTTGCAACACTTGAAAACCCTAATTCCATCATTGAACAAGCCTGAAAATCATAGCACAAGCTCATTCAATGTGTGGAATGCTTTTCACAACCTTCAATTATGCTTTAAAGTGAGTTTTAATGGATTTAAAACCTTCTAATTCAGTAGCTCTACATCTTTTCTGCCATTATAGTTTGCTTCCATGAACCAAAACAACTCATTTTCCTCCAAACTCAATTTTGAAAGTTGACCATTGATCTTATGATGAGATGGCTAGATAGATGACATAGATTCATTAAAAAAAGTTTGAAAAAGCTAATGGTAGCCTTCAATTATTCTAGAACAATCAAAATCAGGTTGTGTGGACCCAAGATCCAAGTCATTCATGGGCTCCACCATCTTTACCATTGCTAGGAAAATCCACACGTCAACTTCCCCGCTTCCCTATTAGTCTTAACTTGCGTGCAGCTTTCAATAGTGAGGAAGCAGGGAAGGGCTTAGATTAGATCTCAAACCTTCAACATGTATGTTCTGTAGTACAAGGCTGGTTTCCCATGCACATATCCTTCAGATATAACTAATGACCAAGATTAAAATATCTCATTCATTTTTGAAACACATGCTTACAAATCTTGTTAGTAGCTAGAACTTTATTATTTATACCCCTTTGTGAAAATATTTCATTAATATTAAATTACCTTTTGTAATGTTCCTTACACCACTCTGACCTCCATGTGGCACTCTCTCGCTTCCCCGTTGAGAAAGGGGAGATAGAGGTGGGTCCCCATAGAATGGCGATGAGTGATCGAGATTGAACCACGTCACCTCATCTTGACCATCAATCTCAACAAACAAAGAATTTTCCACCTTCAAAGCTCAGTAGGTCCTGCTGTTAAAGGGACAGATGTCCTCAGCCCGCTAGGTCGTGTCATTATGTTAATGCTTATTAAAATCAAGTGAGGGTGTAGGGAATGACCCAAATGTAGCCAAGTCATTCAATATCCACCGGTGATCGATTTCATCCTATCACCTACTGACTTTAAAAAACATTAGGCCTTCCATTGCATAGTGGCACATGGAACTTGCCCACCAGCCTATGAGAATATTATAATAGGAAATAAAATTGAGCGGGGGTGTGAGGAGCAGTCAATATTTGATCGTGGTGATCAAAAAACTTACATTAAAATGTTAATTTTTCATGTGCACATGTTAGTTCTTAAAAAGGGGCCCAACTAGGAGGATGATAGGTGAGGACATGAAATATTAAGCTGTTACATCAGTCTGGCACTTGAAAATTTAACTCATACTTAAGACAACATAGCAAATATTTTGAGGATCTGTAACCTGCATAACATAAGACAATATTTTAAATAAAGTGATAGATAGCGACTGCGGTTGCTAGGATTAGTGGCTAGTAACAAGATAGGTTTAACAACATAAGTCATGAATTGAATGATTGGGAACCAATGATAGGGAGTCAACTATGCAACATAACAATTTTAAAGGATTTAGACTTAGGATTTTTTGGAAAGGGTTTTAGCAACACATAAACCATAAAGCATGATAGTAAGCAAAACAATAAGCCCTAATTCATGAGGATAGATAGATTCTACAAAAAAATTGAGTGTAACATAAAGCATTTTTAGGGGTTCCACTAATGGCTCCTATTTGGGACATTTGTTCCTCTAGAATAGAGTGAGATCACAAAATCCCTGGTTGAAGTAGACCAAACAGAGAGAACCAAAACCAAGAACTACCCAAACTCGATAGTCAAAATCAGACTAGATGCAACCAAAGTAAACACACCTATATACACAATATATAAAACATACAATGTACATGGAAAATAACATATTTCAAGAGAAATATGGATTCAAGAGTTGTCCATGTACTGTAAATTCAAGAAGTGTACCTATTAAATCTTGTATGAAATATGAATATCCACCATGAGTGTTGCTAATGAAATAAGGGTCGAGCCACAATGCCTTAAACTTTCCATGTTTTCCCTTATCCTCAAATCTTGTATTCTGCATCAACACCATGTATACTACTCGAAAATTTCTTGAGGATGCTTTCGTGTCATGCAAGTTCTTGACTTGCAACTAAAAATTGACATTTCTTTTTTAAACATCTCTCCTCATTTCATATACTTCCTTTAATGCATCAATCCTATGTTTCATCTCATCACATGCATCTTCATCATACTCTTGGACAAACTTATACACCTTCATCATACTCTTGGACACATGCGTCTTCATCATACTCTTGGAAAAACTTATATATCTTCATGAGGTTGTTTTGAGGTAACCTAGCTATAATTCCATATGCTAAGTCAAAAGGTGCATAACTAGTGGCCTTCTTGATAGTCACTCTATTTTCCCATAGTGCCAACTTCAACTTAGAATCCCAAGCTCTCTTATTCTTCTCAAGAATCCTTTTGATAATCTTTATCAAGATTTTTTTGATAGATTTTGCTTGACCATTAACTTGAGGGTGATATGGTGAAGAGTAAGACATTTGAATTCTATGCTTTGATAAGAAATATGGGAATTCCTCATATTTGAAGCACATAGCATTTTTTCAAGAAAAAATATTTAGTTACTCCAAACCTGGTCAATATATTATCCATCAAGAAATCTATGACTACTTTCTCGTTGCTCTTTTTGTTGGAAAGGATTTTTCCCACTTTGTAAAGTTGTCTATGGCCACAAGAATCCATGAATTACCTCCACTGGACTTATTAGATATCTCTCCAATGAAGTCTATGCCCCATTGTTGAAACAGTGCCTCAACTACAACTGGTCTAAGGGGCAGATTGCCTAAGAATTTTAACTTCCCAGAAAACCTTTGGCATGCATCACATGCTTTTACCAATATGTGTACATCTTTAAAAACTGTAGGCCACCAAAATCCAACTCTTAAGACTTTGTGAGTAGTGGTTCTAGCCAAGTAATTCCCACCACATACTCCATTGTGCATATCATTTTACAATTCATAAGACTTGTTTTTGTCAACACATTTTAGCATTACACCCTCCAAGTTTCTCCACCATAATTCACCTATTATGATCACATAGTTAATGACATGCAACTTGAGAGTCATTTTCTCATTTTCAGTTAATCCTTTTGGGAACTGCATTTTATGCAAGTAGTAGATAGCATTCTTATACCAATCACCAACCTTCATGTCACAAATGTATGATCTATCAAAATCATCTTCAATATTTATCTGATTGGCATCTAGGTTAACTTTACCCATTAACTTATCCAATCCTTGACCTCTCACCAATTTGGTGATTTAGAAATCAATATTAAATTCATGAATTCTCTTTATCCATCTGCATCTTCTACCTGTGACTTCTTTTTGGGTGAAGATGTCTTTCACAATTGCACTTGGAACATAGGAAAAAACTATTCCTCCTATTAGATAATTCCTAAAGTTTTTCAAAGCCTTAACAAGTGCATGTTCTTGTTTCTCCATTAAATCATACTTTTATTTTGTAGTTTGAAGTGATTTTCTAAAGAAAGCAATAGGTTGTGTAAAGCCTTCTTGATTCTTTTGTAGCAGGACTGCAACAATGGTGTGGAATGATGCAAATGAGAAGAATTGAAATGGCTTGGGATAATTAGGAGTCCTCAAGAGTGGGGCCTCCTTAATTGCATATTTAATTACTTGAAAAGCCTTACTTGGCTCTTCATTCCATTCCACTTTCTCACCCTTCCTCAACATATTGGATATAGGATAGGTAATCTCAGAAAAAATTATAATAAATCTCTCAAGAAGTTAATTTGGCCAAAGAATGATTGGATTCCTTTCACATATTTTAGTAGAGGAATCTTGTGAATAGCAGCTACCATCTCAGCCCGTCAATTCTCACCCCCTCTTTGCACAAAATATGTCCCAAAATTTTTCCTTTAGTGACTCTGAAGGCACACTTATTTGGGTTGAGTGAGATGCCATATTCTAGGGCACTGATGAAAATATTCTCCAAGTGCATATAGTGATCTTCTTTCTTGGAGTAAACAGTTAAACCGTCTTTGTAGATTGCCAAAAAAAAATTCAAGGAAATTAGAAAAGGTTACATCCATAGTCCTTTGAAAGGTAACACATGCATTGGTCAAGAAAAATGGCATTCATACATACAAATACATGCCCAATGGAGTAGTAAATGCAGTATTATATTGCTCAGAATCCTTCACTTTAACCTAGTTGTTACCAAAAAATCCATCCATCATAGACAATAATTCACAGCTAGACACCCTTTGCAATATGGATTCCATATTTGGCAATGGATAGTTATCTTTTAATGACGATATATTCAAATTCTTGAACACAACACACAATATTACATCACCATTTTTCTTTCTAACTAGCACTAAGTTAGATACCCAAGAAGAGTGCCTAATAGGCTTTATAATGCTAGCATCCCTTAGCTTGACTAACACATTTTGCATTTTTGGAGCTAAGGTTGGATTAATGGGTTTTTGCTTCTTCCTAAAAGGCTTGGCATCTTCTTTCAAGGGTATCTCATGTTGAAAAATTTCCTCCCTATATTCTTTTAGGTCATCATATGAACAAGCAAAGACATGCATATATTTCTTTAGCAAGGCAATCAGCCTTGCCTTAATCTTGTGCATCATTTTTCTGTCCACATAAACCTTTTTAGGGGAAATTTTAAGTCCCCAAGTTTACTTCTTCTAAGTCCTTTGGATGGGTAGTAGTTGTTTTGGAATTGGTTTTGTCTTGATTGTCAAAGACTCTTTCTAATTCCACAAGGCATTTGGGAATCTTGTTTGTCTTTAGTTGAATAACATCTCCAAAGACTATGTCTTTCCCATCTATATTTTCAACAAAGACCCCAAAGTCAATCTCCTCTCATATTTATCAACACACTTCAAAAACCTCAAGATGTCTTCATCATCATTGAAGACTTGCTAGTTGTGCACTGTATCAAGAATTTATGGTCATTTTTGTACCTCAACTTTAGAGATACCAACAAACGTTATTTCATCAGGCCTAAGTGCAATGTTTGCAAGTAGGTCTTCCACTTTTTTTTGACCTCTTTCCATCCAGTCAATTCCAAATGCATCAAATTGTTCAATGAAATCTCATGTGAAATTCCTATATTGCTTTAACCTCATGTTTTTACATGCATATTTGGATCTAACTTTAGATATCACTAACTCAGAATCACCTATTACCATTAGTCTTTATCCCATGATTTTTTGTTAGCCTCAATCCCAATAGCAACGCCTCATATTCTACCACATTGTTTGTGCAAACAAAAGACAATGTGAAAGAGACTTAAATGTGTTGCCTCTAGGTGAAACCAACAATATACCTTCATTTGACCCTTCTTTGGAACTTGCACCATCAAAATACATTTTCTAAAGGCCATCTTTATCAGATGATCTTGCAACCTCATTATCAATGGGTTTAAGCCACCTTCCACTTTCTCTTGGTAACTCTTCCACCAAGAACTCACTGATGTTAGTATCTACAAATGAACTATATTATCCTTAGGAGCATGCTCAATCATATGTGGTACCTATGATTATCTTACCACTTTGACATCTTTGCCATCAATGGGGAAGGTAGCACAAGACATGTCACGTTATATACTACCCCCATGGAAGCACTCCACTTTCTAGACAACAACATTCCATATTTGGGTGGGATATCTACCACAACCACACTCATTTTGAACTCCTTTCTTGGGAATGCAACCAATCTATAGGGAATCTCATTTATTACACCAATCATAGGGACTTCCATTGAGTCCATAGCATAACATTTTCCATGGGTACTATCAAATTTTAATCTCATTGCTTCCATGATCTTAGCTAGAATTATATTGTTAGATGCTACATAATCAATCATATAATTCTTCAAAAAGTTTTCATCAACAAATTGTGTAAGAAAAAATGGATCTATGTTTCCAGGATAAGCTATCACTGAATTTCCTAGAAAATTTTGAGGTACCTCAATGCTTACCCCCTCAACCTCTTTCTCTTTCTTTTTTTTCCCTTTCCACTCACCCTGGGTGGAGTATACACCACTGGTTCATTACATGTTGTAGTAGCACCATTGATAAGGGATACTGCCTTTTGTTTATGCTCATCAATTCTCATCATCTCAAGAAAAGGAACAAAACTTTTACTTGACTAAGAAACTAAAATGTATCAACAAGAGTATACTTGGAAAAACCAATTGGAATCATACCTTGTTCCATATTGCTCTCCTTCAATTGCTCACTTGTTGTTTAAGCTTTAGGCTCAACACCTTTCTTTAAAGATTAAAATTTTTGCATTTGATCTTTTGTCTTCACAACAAGGGACTTGGATTCTCCATCTACTTTTGGTTTGTCAACTTTCTTGGCCCAAATTTTATCTCCCTTACTTTCCTTGGTTTTACGTCCATCCACTTTACTATCAAGTTTTTGGTCTTTGATTTTAACATTCTACCCTTTGATGGAGAGGTCACCATCCTTATCTTGGTCACCACCCACCGTTCCAATCCTTAGATGATATGAACGTATAGCTTGCACAGCTAAGGCTAATACATACCTTCCAATCTCTTCATTTGAAGGCCTCCTTAGAGATACATTATCTTCAACTACTTACAATGCATTCACTTCATTATCATTATTATTATCTTTGTTAGAAAGAACTTGTTGGTGATATGTGATAGCTATATGTCTTTTTCCATCCACATCAAGTTCACGAGACTCCACATCATATGACCATTCATTATCAACAAAATAATAACTACTCATGATCATATTTACTTCAACATCATCCTCATGAGACTGATCATAATCTTCTAGCACACATTCTTCAACTTCAACAAAGTGTGGAATTGCACATTGGTGATGAGAATGTGGCAACTGAAAAACCATGCACTTCAATCAATTGTGCAATTACACATTGCTTTTCAATTTTTTGGAATTGTTGCTTGTTGTTCCCAAGCCCCTTTTTAATCTTAGCCACAATGGATTTTTTATCTTTCAGAGTATCCATCACTTTATTAAATTTTTTATCATAAGGGAGACTTGAACTAGAAGCATTTTCATGTTTTTCTTTCTGATTATTTGGATTTTTCAAAATCTTTACATCTTCTCTTCTTCCCACTTTTCTTGAAGCTTTCCTATTAATTTCAATATGCAAAGCAATCCTAAATTTATCCCTCAGAGTCTACGATTCTTTATCTCTTAGGCTATAGTCCATTTTGGTATCAAATGCATTGAAGTAAGTGGCAAGGCATACTGAATCATTCAACCTCAAATTTTGTGGCAATCTATTCATATATTTCTAAAATTTGATATTAAAATTAGACACCATTTCATTTTTTCCTTTGGTGATATTATTAAATCCAATGAGAATAAAATAGGAGTTAGTATTATCTCCATATTTTAAGCATCTGTACCAATATTTAGCATCCTCTGTTAGAGATTGCATGAACAAATTCATGACCACATCCTTGTGTTCCACTTCATAATCATCTATCATATTTAAAAAAACTCTCAAATGATCCTCTCTATAGATTGCATTATTCCCAGTGAATTTTCTCAACACAACCTTGATATCATTGTCAATGGGATTTGGGCATCCAGGGATACCATCAAAGCACAGTTGTCTATACCTATGAAACTAGTTATCTCTATGCTCATTGTTCTTTTTTGCTTCTCCAAATCCTCTTTTTTTATCCACATTTCTATTTGTGAATTGGATGTGACTAGTATCATTACTACTACACATTCTTAACATTATGAGAGGATTGATCAATATGACCAGTAGTTTTTGCATCACTTGAGGAGGTGGGATTTATTGTGGAATAAGAAGGATCTTGTGAGCTAGATGCCACAAAACCTTCTATTGAACATGTAGTCTTCAAGAAATCAAGCTTCCTTTTCATTTCAAAATTTCTAGCCATGACTTCCATTTTCTCTACTTCCTTCTTGAGAGTCTCATTTTATTTCCTTAATCTATCCATCTCAAATTTTGGTTTTGGGGGAATAAGAGGTTTCTCAGAGGTGTATTTCTCATTGATAACCAGGTTGTTTACAAGATATTTTCCTTTTTCATTTGATGGGTTGGAGACATTTTCATTAGGATGTGGAGCAGAAGAAGAGGGAGTGTATACAATTTAAAGTTTCCTCATGCTCTCACAAGAAGAAATGAGAAGAAATGACAATTTTGAAATCTTCTATTTAATATTTGTTTTGATTATTTCAATGAATTCATTGCATGCATTTGAATTTGATGTGATGTTTCAAATCTTGCTATTACAAGGCAACGATGAATAATTGATTCCCACCCTTGAATAGGATAATCTTGATTTGGAAGATGAAGTGAAGGCCATGGAAGAACAAGATGATGTTGTTCCTCCCAACTCGTTATCTAACAATGTTGAGAAGAAGGAATGTATATGGTCAAAAGTGTCAAGGTACCTTGACATGGAAAAACTAGAAGAAACTATGAATTCCAATTCTTTTATTTAATGTTTTTTTTTATTATTTTAATGAATTAGTTGCATGCAGCTGAATTTGAAGTGACATTTGAATTCTTGCTATTATAGGGAAAGGATGAACAACAAAGTCCTAGCCTTGACCTAATTGGCCATGTCACTGCAATTGAAATGGGAGAGGCTATTAGAGATGGACATGTAGATGGGGAGAGAATTGTGCTACAAGTGGGGTAGGGAAATAAAGATGGAGATAGGGATGGGGAGAGCACTATCTTCCAAGTGGGACAGGGTAACAAAGATGGAAATCAAGACGAGGAGAACACTAGTTTGCATGTGGAACTGGGTAATAGATATGGAGATGGGGATGGATAGAGCACTAGCTTGCAAGTGGGAGAGGGTACTAAAGATGGATATGGGGATGAGGAGAGTGCTAGGCTGCAAAGGGGAGTTTCCAATAAAGATGGAAATGGGGATGGGGAGAGAACTGGCTTACAAGTGGGAGAGGGTAATAAAGATGGACACAGGGATGGGGAGAGCACTTGCTTGCAAGTGGGAGAGAGTAATAAATATGGACATGGGGATGGGGAGAGCACTGGCTTGCAAGTGGGAGACATTAATAAAGATGGACATGGGGACAAGGAGAGCATTGGACTGGAAGGGGGAGATGACAATAAAGATGGAGATGGGGACCAAGAGAGTAGCTATGTACTATCTATATCCGTAACAAACCCAACACACTTCCATGCTTCTATTCTTATTTCTTTATGAATCTTTTAATGTTCCTTGAATTATGCTTCACATGAACAATGTTTCCATCGCAGCCAAATCCAGTGGATGAACAAATGATAGAGTTCAATGGCATCACTTTTAAGGTTGGTGATCACGTTGATCTTTGGAGGCAGCATAAATGGGTTGCCAAAGGCATTGTACATGTTGTTGAAATGCTCAAACCCACTACTTTAAGCACCCAAAAATTTGTGATTCAACATTGTTTAGGCCATTGCTGGTGAATGCTTAGTGCCTTTTGCATGTCTTGGCGCAGAGACCGTTGAAGAGTGCATGGGTGGCTTTGTGGTATGGAAGCTATCTGAGATGAATCATTTTGTTCCAGAGGTACACATAAACGATATGTTGTTGTATATATCATACTACCTTATATTGTTTCCATACATACATTAATTGTGATTAATTGTTTGCTATAGGGTGAAGGTGTTAAACTTGCCAAGGACAAAGCATAGCCTATGAAGAAATCTATTGTTTCATGTTCATCATCTATGAGGGTTTGTGGAATTAGAATCACGCCCCCTAAAATACAAAAGGACCCTAAGAAATGTGCCATATATTATACATGCGTGAACTCAATTGCAAAGAATAGGCAATGTAGGATATGATGAGGCAGGCTTAGAATATTGATTTTGCATTGTGGGTCTCATTATTTGATTATTGAACAATTATGGTGTAGATATATACCATTTTCATATGTTTGAACACTATGTTGTTATACATTTCATATGATACTTTTCATGTCCCTCTATAATTATTTGATTATTCAACAATTATGGTGAACATATATACTATTTTCATGTTTTTGAACACTTTGTTTTTATCCATTTCATATCATACTTTTCATGGCCCTGTAACTTTTTCATTATGAGAAGGAATGTAATGAAGCCCACTTTCAATTTTTATAAAATTATTTCGTTAACTGTATATGGCATATTTCCTTTTTCCATGTGATTGGAACAAATTAAATGCTAGCATTGTTTGCAATGTTGGAAAACACACTGTCCCTCATCAGTTATTTTGTTATGATAAATATTTGTTTCATTACGACCAATAATGCAATGAAGTCCACTTTGAGTTTTTAGAAGTATTTTCTAGAGTGGAGATGAAGATTTCCCTTTTCCATATGATTGAAACAAATAAAATGCTTGCATTGCTTGCAGTGTTGGAAAACACACTGTCCCCTCTTAGTTATTTCCCTACGAAATTTTTTATTTTTGACGCTCCAAGAATGAAGTGAAGTCCACTTTGAATTTTTATAACAACTATTTGGTAGAGTGGAGATAGCATATTTCCCTTTTTCATGTCATTGTAACAAAGAAAATGATTGTATTGGTTGTAGAGTTGGAAAACACACTTTTACCTATCAGTTATTTGCTTCTAAAAATTATTTATTTCGTACGCTTCCAAAATGAAATGAATTTCACTCTCAAATGTTAGAACGACTATTAGGTAGAGTGGAAATGGCATATTTCATTTTTCCATGTGATTGGAACACATATAATGCTTGCATTGATTATAGTTTTGGAAAACACATTGTCCCGTGTTAGTTATTTCCTTATGATAAGTATTTATTTTTGACACTCAAAAAATGAATTTAAGTCCACTTTCATATTTCATGAACTTCCTTTATTTTATATGCTCCAAAAAATTTAAGAAGTCCACTTTCAAATTTTATAACTAGTTGGTTGAGTAAAAATGACATTTCCTTTTTCCATATGATTGAAACAAATAAAATGCTTGCATTTCTTGCATTGTTGGAAAACACATTGTCCTATGTCAATTACTTCATTTTGAAAAGTTACTTATGTATGTCAACTTACTTACAAATGTAAGCACATGCAATGAGCACTTTATATTATGGGGTCTGTAACAAAATAGTGTATTGAAGTTCAACTCCATATTCTATAACAACCCTTACTTTCAGGAAACATTCGATTTCAATACCATAATACGTTTACAACACAAGATGCACAAACAAAACTTGCATGATGGAAAACACACAAGGTTGTCCCTCACTTCTCAATTCTTCTTCAAAAACAACACTTTCTATTAGCAAATTGTATAAGCACTGTGTATTGAATTTCACCTTCATTTTATATAACAACCCATTACTTACAACAAACATTCCATTTCCATATCGTAATATGTTTCAGAAACAAGATGCAAAAAAAAATTGTAGGATGGAAAACACAGGGTTGTCCTTCACTTTCCAAATCTTTTTCAAAGAAAATAGTTAGTGTTATTAACAACATATGAACACAATGTATTGAAGTTCACCTTCATATTTTATAAGTACCATTGCTTGTAGCAAGCATTCCACACAAAAAAAAAGTTACAAGATGGAAAACAAAAAGGGTTGTCCCTCACTTCTCAAATTTTCTTCAAAGACAACACTTTTTGTTATGCAGACTGTAACAAAACACTATATTCAATTTCACCTTCATATTTTATAACAACCCATTACTTGTAGCAAACATTCCATTTCAATATTGTAATATGTTTCAAATAGAAGATGCATAAAAAGACAAAAATTAGTGTTATGCACACTATAATAACACAATGCATTGAAGTTCACCTTCATATTTTATAAGAACCCTTGCTTGTAGCAAACATTCCACACAAAAAAAAGTTGCAAGGTGGAAAAAACAAAGGTTTGTCCCTCGCTTCTCAACTCTTCTTCAGAGACAACACTTTTTGTTATGTGGACTGTATTAGCACCGTGTATTGAATTTCACCTTCATATTATATAAAAACCCATTACTTGCAGCAAACATTCCATTTTAATATCATTATATGTTTTGAAAACAAGATGCACAAAAAAAATTGCAAGATGGAAAACACACAGGGTTGTCTCTCACTTTTCAAATCTTGTTCAAAGAAAACAATTAGTGTTATGCAAACCATAGGAACACAAAAAAAAGCTACAGGATGGAAAACACAAAGGGTTGTCCCTTGCTTCTCAATTCTTCTTAAAAGACAAAACTTTTTGTTATGCATATTATAACAAAACACTGTATTTAGGTTCACCTTCATATTTTATAACAACCCTTACTTGCAGCAAACATTCCATTTCAATATCGCTATACATTTGGAACACAAGATGCACAAAAAAGGTTGCGGGATGGAAAACACACAAGATTTCCCCTCACCTCTGAAATCTTGTTCTAAGAAAACAATTTCTATTATGTAGAATGCAACAAAACTATGTATTCAAGTTCACCTTCATATTTTATAACAACCCTTACTTGCAACAAACATTTCATTTCAATATTGTTATACGTTTGGAGCACACTATGCACAAAGAAAGGTTGCAACATGGAAAAAACACAGGGTTGTCCCTCACTTCTCAAATCTTCTTCAAAGACAACACTTTCTATTATGTAGACTGTATTAGCACTATGTATTGAATTTCACCTTCATATTATATAACAACGCATTACTTGCAGCAAACATTCCATTTCAATATTGTTATACATTTGGAACACACTATGCAAAAAAAAAGGTTGCAACATGGAAAACACACAGGGTTGTCCCTCACTTTTCAAATCTTGTTCAAAGACAACAATTAGTGTTATGCACACTATAGGAACACAATGTATTGAAGTTCACCTTCATATTTTATAACCTCCCTTACTTGCAGCAAACATTCCACACACAAAAAAGTTGCAAGATGGAAAACACAGATGGTTGTCCCTTGCTTCTCAATTCTTCTTCAAAGAAAATAGTTTCTGTTCTGCAGACTATAACAAAACACTATATTCAAGTTCAACTTCATATTTTATAATAACCCTTACTTGCAGCAAACATTCTATTTCAATATCATTATACCTTTGGAACATACTATGCACAAAAAATGTTGCATCACGGAAGAAACACATGGTTGTCCCTCACTTCTCAAATCTTGTTCTAAGGAAATAGTTTCTATTATGCAAAATGTAACGAAATAGTGTATTCAAGTTCACCTTGATATTTTATAACAACCCTTACTTGTATAAAACATTACACTTCAATATCGTTATACATTTGGAACATACTATGTACAAAAAACAGTTGCAAAATGGAAAACACACAAGGCTGTCTCTCACCTCTAAAATATTATTCTAAGAAAATAGTTTGTATTATTCAAACTATAACAAAATAGTGTATTAAAGTTCACCTTCATATTTTATAACAACCCTTGCCTACAACAAACATTTCATTTCAATATCGTTATATGTTTGGAACACACTATGCACAAAAAATAGTTGTAGAATGGAAAACACACAGGGTTGTCCCTCACTTCTCAAATATTTTTCTAAGACAATAGTTTATTTTATGTAGACTATAACAAAATAGTGTATTCAAGTTTACCTTCATATTTTATAACAACCCATTACTTGCAGCAAACATGATGCAGGAGCATCTTGACAACATCATGCTTCCTTGAATTAATTTTGAAATTTGATGCAATTTTGGGTTCTCAACCTTGTAACAAGGTTCTAGAGGTCATTTTTCATGTGATAAGGTTACTAGGAGGTCAAGGTTTATTTTTTTATGTAAAACTTGAAATGAATATAAAAATTTTCATATAAAGATGTATATGTTGCAAAGTTGCAAAACTTGCAAGATTGAAAAAAAAATGCAAATGTATGGAAGATGAAAGGTCGGGTCACTTGGAGGTAGTTGAAAATTAGTTAGAAACTAAAAATTCATGTTGGAATTCCTTTAAAAAGGCCTTGTATGCATGTTTTATGGGGTGGGTGATTTGAGATAAGAATTTGAATGAATGAAATCACTGTTTTATGCATTATTTCTCAGAAAATCTTTGTATTTCTACTTTGTATGACCCTATACAGGTAGGAAATAGTTTCTAATTGATTGTAAGTGAAATATCATTCAATCACCTTCCTTTCAATCTTTGTTTCATGCAAATTGGTTTATCTTGTGGAAGAAATTGATGATTTTGTTGTAGATGGTCAAACCCTGAGCTAGGGTAAATAGTAGCATGAAAATCTTGTGTATCTTTCAAACTATCAAGTAAAAATTCCTGATATTTGGTAGAAATAACATTAATTGCATATAATTACATATTCTAGAGGTTTTGGATAAAAAATATAATATTTATGAGTGAGAAATTAAGATTTATGACTATAACTATCTAAGAAAATAGAGTTCTAAGGAATAGTTAAGTAATACAGACCTAGGGTTTGGTGAATCACTCAAGGAAATGGATGTTTGATGGACTAATAAGCATGAGAAGGTCTAATTTAGCATTTTCCAAGAATTGATTAAGGGAAAATGAGTTTGGAGATGACTAAATCAATAAGCCCTAGTGTGTGACAAGCCTAATTAGACCTAATTTGGATGGTATAGTCTTGATTTGAGCATCTTTTCTCAAAGTAACCAATAGATATCTTTTGATATATTTTGGAAACCCTTAAAATATATCTAAAAGTCTAGTTACATTATGAAGATAAGGTCTGCATTGAGATATTTCTCTAATAGTTCATATTTGGAGTGCTACTAGCTTAAAGCCATATTTAAGAGAAAATGAATTAAGATGATGAATAAAGGTCCTAATACTGGATGATTTGGGTCACATTGAGTCTCTAATGAGTTTAAAGAAGATGATTAAGTTTTTTTGGGTTAGAGAAAGTGAAAGCTCAATTTTGTACCTTTGTAGAAGTCATTATTTTGTGTAGTTTTCTTGTGAACTTGAAGCAATAGAAAGGATTGAGTCCTTGACTGTAAAATTTGTAATCATGTGAGTGATGGTTTCTTCCTTTGCACTGCATCAAAAAATTCCATTTCAATATCCTTAAATGTTTGGAAGATAAGATTCACAAAAAAAATTGCACCATGGAGAAAACATAGGGTTGTCCCTCGCTTCTCAATTCTTCTTCAAAGACAACAATTTCTGTTATGTAGACTGTAACAAAAAAGTGTATTCAATTTCACCTTCATATTTTATAACCCATTACTTACATAAAACATTCCATTTCAATATCCTTATATGTTTGGAAGACAAGATGCACATTCTATAACAATATTGAAAATCAACTTCATATTTAATAACAATGCCAACTTGCAGCAAACATTACATTTCAATATCATAATATGTTCAAAACCAAAAATGCACCAAAAAGTTGCAAGATCGAAAACACATAGGGTTGTCACAATGTTTTCAATTTTTTATAGATTTGATCTGAGATAAACAATTCACATCACATGGTCAAATGTAAAAATATTTCGAGTCAATATTATAAAATATGAAGAAAATTACAATCCACATTTAATACTGCTAACACTAAGAACTACGTCAACTATTTACAAACATGTATAATCTCTACATTCTCAGCATTTGAAAGGATTTGGCACACTTTGATTGTCAAGGTGGAATTGATAGCATACAACGTTGGCACCCTATAATTTGCATGTAGCATCCTAAATGAGGGTCTGACATGGTGGATCTCGAACCTGGAAATGTAGTTGAATTTGAACATGACCAATAACCATTCCTCCACAGGACCCATGTGAGTACTAATTAAAGATTCCCCCTTGAGGAATATCATAAGCATCATGCTTAGGTGGTTCATAAGATTGTGCTTGCATATTATTTTTGTTGGTTGAATGCACAACTTCTAGATGCATCCAGTTAGGAAAAGGACTCGAATTTATCGGTAAAGAGACATTGGCCAATCACATAAATTTACAATCTCTATTTCAAGATTAGAATATTGAATGTGCATTCCCATTTTTTACCACACACCAAATACACTATTAAATAAGTGAGCATAATTATGATTGTTCAAATTTGTGTGATTTGGCCCTTTTGTATTAATTCTCCTTAACATCTTTTCCTACAACCTGTACGGGAGGCTCAATTCCTCAATTTGAGCAAGAATATTGAATGGAAGATATGGGTAGTAGTTGGTCAACCAACTATCTACCCATGTTTGTAAACTTGCAACATCTTCTATACAACTACAACAGTAGATACTGAAAAGCCTGAAATGAAAGACAAAATAAATTTTTAGAAGGTACACCTACTTTCTCTAATTAGAAAGACATTGTCAATGCAATGGAAATAATGAAAAAGAAGCGAGCAAAGTGGAAGATATAGATAATGTTTTCATTGAAGATATTGTACCTATTCTTTAGAACTTAACAAAGCAGTATGTGTAGTATCTCCAATGGGCATATGACAATGCATGACTAGAACAGTAGGAACAACAATGCCTGAAATGAAAGACAACAAAATTTTTAGCAGATACAACAAGATTATCTAATTAGAAACACAATCTAAATTCTCACTTCATTACATTTTTGGACTGTAGGAAAAATTAACATCTTCATGACGAAATAGGTGACAGGGGATAGTGTGTTTTTGAATAGTGCAAATAATGTGAGCATTCTATTTTTTTCATTCACATGAAGAAAGGCCAAAAGGACATTTGGAATGCATGAAATAGTTGCTCAAAAAATTCAAAGTGAAAAAAAACTTTTCATAATGAACTAACTGTGTAGGGACAGTGTGTTTTCCAACATGGAAAATAATGTGAGCATTCTATTTGTTGCAATCAGATGAATAAAGGAAAAAAGGACATTTGGACTATATGAAACAGTAGCTCAAAAAATTGAAAGTGAAGAATTTTTTTTCATAATGAACTATGTAGAGATAGTGTGTTTTCCAACAATGCAAATAATGTGATCATTCTATTTGTTGCAATTAGATTATTTTAACTAATGAATTGTACAAAATATTTTTTTGTAGTTTATATTCATATCGTTGATTACATTCATTACATTGAACATTTTTCTAACTCAAAGCATTACTTCACATTGCATAACTGATAACTAGATGTTGATAGATGACAAAAATTTCAATTACAATATAGTTTTTTACAAATTCAACCTAAGTAGTTATGTAGTTACTTCACATTGCATAACTACTAACTATAAGCAGTTGTCAATTGCATTAGCTTGTCATGGCATTCCATGAGACCACATTTCTTTGAGGCATTTTTAAAAATAGTTCACTACCTTGTTTATGCTACCACATTTTTCATACATGTCTACCAAAGCATTTTATCAAACAGTTCACTACCTTGCTGCTATGGCTAAAATCCTAAAGCAAGTGCTTTCTAACAAGCTATGGATGCTTAGAAAAAATCTATCAAAGCATATAGTAAGCAATAGCATAGATAGGTGCACGAAGATAGGTGATTGACAAGGTCATAATCTAGGAGTTGGTGGATTTCAAGTTAGTTTGAGTCATCTATCATAAATAAGGTCTAGATGGACCATTTTATATGTAATTAGGAGTCATGAGGTTCATTGGTGCAGTTTTTGTAAAAGTTGTTTAAAATATGTAAAATTGTAAAATTGCCAAAAGTTGCAAAAATGCATCTTTTTATGAATTCCATGGGTCAAAGTAGTTCAAGGGCTGGAATAAGGCCATAATGACCATCATGTCATATTTTTGGTTTATTGAAGGTTATTGGGGTCATTAGTGCTAAAATTGTAAAGCATGCAAAATCTTACATTTATTGCCAACTAGTTTGCATGTTTCAGGTATAGATAGTGGGTCTCCATAATGTAACTGATGGAGTTAGTGGGATTTTTACATGGTAAATATTTTTAATTCCTTTTTAAATTCCTTTTAGTAATTTTTAATAGAAGATAATAGAATAATATTGAAAAAATTCAATGACAAACTCTGTTCTTGCTTGAAATTTTTGTATTTTACACTAAAATATGCTTTTTTCTTGACTTTATAGAAAGTTGTACAGGTGCTATATGTTGAAAGTTGAGGTGTTTACATAGCTTAATACTTTGTAAAAATATTATACTTGCTGATCTAAATATGTATTCTTTGTTACAGATTCTTTGTGGGTGATTATATGATTAATTCATTTTGTCATTTCTGGAATGAAGATAGAAGTTGTAGAAGAATTAGATAGTATATTAGAAGATACACAAAATATAATGTGGAGAAACCATTTTGGGAAAAAACTCCACCAAGAATGAATGTATTATTTAATCTCTAAAGTAGATTACAATAATTCTAATCCTTCCTTGAGATGATTCTTCTTCCTTCAACAAATCTTCTTCACAACCTACAATAAAACTTATACTATCTCTCTTCAACTTGCTTGAGATATATACGCAATAATCAACCTTGTAAAATTCAAAAGAGTTATAATTACAAATCTCAATCCCTATCTTCTAAAATGTATACCTATCACTTCCAAGTAGAGTTTAACTATGAAGAACAATGCCAAATCATCATCTTCATTTAGGTGTCCCAAACTAAAGTAGTAACTCAACCTTTATTCTGTAAAAATCTTCAAGACTTTATCCTCAAAGTAGGCGCCCAAGAGTGGGCCTACTTAACTAAGCCTTCTAAAATATCTTAACATGAAAAGGAGTTAATTCCAAGAAGCCAACTTGGGCACCCAAAGTGGGTCCATGTCATTTTCTATTAACTAAAACATCTCTCTCCACCATTCATGCAAGAATGGTCATCCCTTGTTAATTGAAGGAAGTCATCTATTATTTGTCATGCAACTCAAGTCATTAGTCATGAATTCTAAGTTAACTGAAGTCAACTAGCATTCAAATTAAACTAACTGAAGATAACTAAACCATAAATGAACTAAACTAAACTGAACTAAACTAAATTGAACTAAACTAAACTGAACTAAACTAAACTAAACTAAACTAAACTGATTCTGAACTAAACTAAACTAAACTAAACTAAACTAAAAACTGAACTTAACTTCATGCATGTAAACATCAAACCCTAACTCCTAGAATCTTTGCATGCATTCAAAAGTGTTATCTCTTACTCCAAATAGTTAACTAAACTCAAGGTGGGTTCCACCTTCCATTTGGGTGCCCCATGTGCTCCTATTATTTAGGAACTAATCTTGGATGCCCTCATATGCTCCTATCATTTCGAATTAATTGAAAATTTTAATTAACATAATTATTTAATCCAAAATTAATCTCTCTCTAATCCTAGTGTTTGAGAACACTTTCCAAGGACTTAGGAGACAAATGAAATAAATAATGTTTAGGATTGCACTTAAATGGCATCCTACTTCCAACATTCTCCCACTTGAAATTATACATTGCAATTATTCTAAACAAGGATCATTATATAAATCAAGTACAGAACTTAAGGCCAATGGCCTTCTTGCACCAACTAATCAATCCATGCCAACTTCAAATGCAACCTGCATAATCATGAAGCCCCAAGAAAATGATTAAAACCAAGAGAACTTATCTAAAGGAATTGGTTTCATAAGATAATCTGTAACATTAATTAAAATTTTGACTTTCTCAATTAATACCTTCCCACTCTCAACCATTTCTCGTAAAAAGTGATACTTGACATCAAAATGCTTAGTACAAACATGATACATAGGATTTTTGGCTAAATACATAGCACTCTGACTATCACATTCAAGTTTAACTTACCTGCAATTAAAACCAATACCTTTCCCAAGTCTCTGTATCCAAACTGCCTCTTTGGAGGCATGTAAAACCATCGAGTGTGTTGAACTCACGTTCAACCAAGGTGTAGGCTCCTCGGTCTTCTCTGTTGAAAATAGCTTTTCTTACTAGTAACTATTCCAGCATATATCTCTTACCATAAGAGAACTTAAGCCTCACCTATTTCTCCAAGTATCCATGAGGACCTATAACCAACCAATCCATGCCAAACTCCAAATGCAACATAGCACTATCATGAAGTAATCAAGCAAATGATTAATGTACCCAATACTTAAGAGAACTACACAAGATCAATGTCAAATCTCCAATCTTGAACATAAACATAACATCCATGATCTAACCATCTCCTCCTAGGATATCACATGCACCATAACATACTTAAACATCCTAGTCTCAAGAGAACCATGCCAAAATATAAATGCAAAAAGAGTAAACCATGACATATTAGCAACCACTCTAAACCAAGAAAACATATCCCTAATCACCTGAAGATAACCTTACCAATGATGCATCCATGTCACTTCCAAAAAATCCCACTAAACCATGGTACTAAGTCACACATGGCATCATGACTACCATATTCTTCATGAAGATCACTATATCCTACCAAAGCTCCCACTGAACTATGATATTGAGCTATACATGGCAACAAGAGAAACATCAAACCATCACTGTCAAAAGCATATGGAATTTCAGACGTTTCCTCATGATTAAAATTATCATAACATGTACCATGCCACAACTATAAACCTCTAGGCAAGAGTATACCATGACATAATAACAAAACCATCCTACAACCAAGAATCCACCTCATTTCCAAATGCTCCCACTGAACTATGATACTAAGCAACCCCATGGCATCATGATGCACATAATCAAAACCACATTTCTGTCATAATCTCACACCAAACCTGTGAATCCAAACTCTTAATGACACATGATAACCATACTCTAAAGCAAGAATATATACCTCTTTGTAACAAACTTATTTTCCAAAATTAGCAATAACAAAAAAATAGTAAAAACTCCTACTATAGCCAAAAAACCTTCAATCTTTTAAGAGAAAGGCATCCCAATACTCTACCTAGACTCATCTTTGATACCAAATGTTGAAAATTGAGGTGTTTATGTAGCTTAATACTTTTTAAAACTATTATACTTGTTGATCTAAATATGTATGCTTTGTTATAGATTCTTTGTGGGTGATTATCTGATTAATTCATTTTATCATTTGTAGAATGAAGAAAAAAGTTGTAGAAGAATTATAAAGGATATTAGAAGATACACAACATATACTTTGGATAAACCCTTTTGGGGAAAAACTCCACCAAGAATCAATGTATTATTTAATCTTTGAAGTAGATTACAAGAATTCCAATCCTTCCTTGAGATGCTTCTTTTTCCTTCAACAAATCTTCTTCACAACTTGCAATAAAACTGATAGTAACTCTCTTCAACTTGCTTGAGATATATACACAATAATAAACCTTGTAAACTCCAAAAGAGTTACAATTACAAAGCTCAATCCCTAACTCCTAAAAGGTATGCCTATCTCTTCCAAGTAGATTTTAACCATGAAGAACAATACCAAATCATCATCTTCATCCATTTGGGTGTCCCAAACTAAAGTAGTAACTCAACCTTTATTTTGTAAATATCTTCAAGGATTTATCCTCAAAGTAGGCACTTGAGAGTGGGCCCACTTAACTCAACCTTCTGAAATATCTTAATATGCAAAGGATTTAATTCCAAGAAGCCAACTTGGGCACCCAAAGTGGGTCCAAGTCATTTTCTATTAACTGAAACATCTCTCTCCACCATTCATGCAAGAATGTTCATCCCCTATTAATTGAAGGAAGTTACCTATTATCTGTCATGCAACTCAAGTCATTAGTCATGAATTCCAAGTTCACTGAATTCAACTTGCATTCAACTAAATTCAACTAAAACTAACTGAAGATAACTCAACTGAACTAAACTAACTAAACTAAACTGAACTAAACTAAACTAAACTAAACTGATTTTGAACTAAATTGAATTGAACTGAATTGAACTAATCTAAAGTGAACTGAACTAAACTGAACTTGATGCATGTAAACATAAAACCCTAACTCCTAGGATCTTTACATGCATTAAGGAGTGTTATCTCTTACTCCAAATAGTTAACTGAACTCAAGGTGGGCTCCACCTTCCATGTGGGTGCCCCATGCTCTCCTATTATTTAGGAACTCATCTTGGATGCCCTCACATGCTCCTATCATTTAGAATTAATTAAAAATTTCAATTAACATGATTATTTCATCCAAAATTAATGTCTCTCTAATCCTAGTGTTTGAGAAAACTTTCCAAGGACTTAAGAGACACATGAAATAAGTAATGTTTAGGATTGCAATTAAATGGCATCCCATTTCCAACACTATATTTCTTAGAGGTTGACTTGATATGGTGAAGGAAAAAAATAAGGTTATTTTGGTTCCATTCTTGTGAAGATTCGCTGAGATTTATGCATTTGAGAGCAAAAAGATTGTTTGTAGGTCTATAACCAGATTTAAGGGTCTTAAGGCCTTCATATTGTAAAAATGGCCATTCCATCTATTGTATGAACTATAACTCAATGGAATGGCCATGGTAGTTTTTAATAGGTCTAAAAATATGTTTTGTGAGTTTGCAAGATCTGGGAAGGTGTTGTAGGTGATTTTGTGTGCTGCCATGCATGACAAAAATGAGTGGTTTTAGGTGAAATATGGTGGTTTTAGTAAGTGAATGTCTACAAAACTTGGGGTAGAAAATTTTAAGTTTAAATTAGGTTTGTGCAAGATTAAATAGTCATTTTTGAAGAGTTTTTAGAGAGTGGGAAGCTTGGGAACATTGATTTCCATAAAAACCTCATGAAAATGGCTCAAAATGAGGGTTTGGTGAAATAGTGTCTTGGGAAGTGTATCTTCAAAAAATAATTATGGATTTGTTGGTTTTAGTGACTGGTTATTGCTGCCCCATCAAAATTTCAAGTTTTGGAAGAGTTTAAATATGAGTCTCTTTGTAAAATAGGCCTATTTTGGGGTCTAGGACAATGAAAACGAGCTAGTTTGAAGTGTTTGTTCCAAAAGAACCTATTGAAGTTTTGTATTATGTTTGAGTTGTGCATAATGGGTGTTTGAAAGTGTCAATATTTGGGTGATTGAGTAAGTTATTGGTGTGTAAAGTTGAGAAAATAGGTCTGCAGACCTACTAGAAAGTGTAGTCAGCTGTGTAAGTTGCACCCAAGTTTGAGTTTGAGAGTCAAATCCATGTTTGAATCAATTTTAGTTATGGAAAAAATCCTAAAACAGGTACTTTCAAACAAGCTATGGATGCTTGGAAAAAATCTTTCAAAGCATAATATTAAGCAATAGCATAGACAAGGCAATGAACTGTTTGAAAAATGCATCAAAGAATGCAATTCCATCACCATGAGACCAGATTTCTTTGAGGCATTTTTAAAATAGTTCACTTCCTTCTCTATGCTATGACATTTTTCATACATGTCTACCAAATTATTCTATCAAATAGTTCACTACCTTGTTGCTATGGCTAAAAGCCTAAAAAAGGTACTTTCAAATAAGATATGGATGCTTTGAAAAAAATTGTCAAAGCATAATAGTAAGCAATAGCATACACAAGGTAGTGAATTGTTTGAAAAATACCTTGAAGAAATGTGGTATGATGGTAATGGAAGGCCATGACAAGCCATAGACAGGGCAATTAACATTGTGAAAGTGGACTTCATAACATTCTTGCTCGCAATGTTACAAAAAATATTTCAAAATGAACTAACTCACATGGGACAGTGTGTTTTCTAGCACTCCAAATAATGTGAGCTTTTTTTTTTGCGCAATGCACATATGGAAACACACAAGTGGAGTAGGATGTATTGGAATGCATGGAATGAAGAAGGGAATTTCTATGAAAACACTTGAAAAGAAGCGAGCAATGTGAAAGAGATAGATAAAGTTCTCAGTGAACAAATTCTTCTTGCTCTTCATAGGTTGATGAAGGACTGCGTGCATTATGCTTACCTACAGATGAAGGTTCACTAAACTATGCTTGTGCAATCCTTAGTAAGTCTTGAAGAAGTAGTAGAGTGAAGGCATGTTGTCCAGCATCAGCCTATCACCGTAGGAAAATTTTTATAAGGAAGCATGGTATTGCATAAGGTCATACCAAAAATTGGTCTTACGTACACATAGTATTAAATTTGAACCATACCTTCCACTGGGTTTACACTCACGAAAGACAATCACCAATGAGGAATCCTTTCCCTAGATTAGAATGTTGAAGTGAACAATAAAAGCCAAAAAAGAAATTAGAAATTTTATGACCTGGTACAAGCACATACTAGAAAAAGAAATCTGTAATACCATTTCCTATTACAATATAGAATTTGAAATGGTTTTTCTCATAGTCACCTGTATTAGATGTTGTATCCTTTGCCACATCCATAGTAGATGCACCTAAAGTCTCACATTGCATATTGACATTCACATTCAAGCTATTGTTTGCGGAGAAGGGAAAGGATTCATCCAGAGGGGTTCGATGATCTAACTATTCTATGGTAGGCTTTGTATGTCAAGTTGCATGTCGATGACAATCCCTACTTGCACTAAACCATGGATGCATGCAAAACAATGCTAGTTGCAGCTTTATCATGATTGGGAATAAATTCAAATGGTAATCCATTTGATTGTCATAGGTCTTGTAGAAACCTCTCCACACATTATGTGTATGATTGCACCTATTGTAGACATTATGGCGATGTACACATCACTTCGTTCAAAAGTTTGTTTATGTCATTCCAAAGAGACATTTTGAGCACATGTTCATCATATACATGAGTGATAGAAGGAGCTTGTGTAGGGGTGACAACGTTAGGATCATTTTCTTCTACGCCCCTTGTGACAACGTCTCATTCAAATCTATCCCTTTATCAATTGGTTGACCTTCCCCATCTAAATAACCATATAGAAGAAACCTATATTAGGCAATAGAAAATGAAAAACACAATTCAATCCCATAAAGTAACACAATTCAAATTTAAATTCACTTACTATGGACCACCCCTTCAATGGTAGATGATCTTTTAATCAAGTAAGAAACCTTCAAGACATGTTTGCAAGTGTTCCCTTGCAAACTCCAAGGGCACTCACAAACAAAAAGGTGTTCCCCAAATTTCCAAACAAGGTAGTGGTCGGACCTACTTTGAATTTTCACCCAGTACCATCTAGGATTTGTTTCATCAGGAATATAGTGATCATCTGGAATTGCCTTGGATCACTCCAAACTAGATTGCATATTTAAACACTTTTGGTTTGTCAAAAAACCATAATGCTGCAACTTTTCCATTTTCATATAGAATGGTTCCATTTTATACACAAGTGTGTAATACAAATAGTCCATTCTCCTAGTTCATTTTTTAGAACAATCACACAAGTACCAATTTTTAAGTGCACAATGGTATGACTCAATGGCTGCATTTATATCCTGGTTGGCATGTGGGAATAGTCTACAATTTTTCACCCACATGGATGCGAAAAAAAATCCAATAGTCAAGTAAACCACAATGTATTAGAGGTAACATCAAAGAATGTGAATGGTGTGAATCCTGCGAGGTGATGGAAATTTTCAAATCACTAATTCAACCTTCTCCTTTGCACTAGGTCTTCTTGAAGTACTCAAAAAATTAAGGCTGATCATTGAACTCCTAAAAGAAAGAGTTCAATAGTTGAGTGACACTATCTTCATTTTCATCAATTTCCATCATGATCATTCCAAAACTATGGAAGATGTCCATTTCCCTTTCCTTGGTTGTGTACTTATATACATTCTATAGCCAAGCCCTTTTGACATGCCAAAGGCATAGAAGCATATGACATTGAAAGGAAACCCTAACAGACAATACAAACGATATTGTTTACCACTCATATGCATGAGAAAGTGGGATTTAAAATAAATAACAAATGAGAAAGGTACACAAATGAACAAAGGGATGCACATACTATATGGTTTGGATTTTTGTAGTTTCATCATCGGTAAAAAATGCATTGATTTAGTGTGAGCATTGTTAGGTTTATAGCCAAAAAGATCATTGAAAACATGAAGAACTATTTATCAATGTTTGTAACGCCTCGCCCCATATTTGTTAGTTGCAAACATGGAATCCGTCGAGATGACTGAATTGTGCAAGTGGCTAACCATCCTATCTAGCATCCATGGAGTTTTAACCCTAATAAAAATGGGTGTATTGTTCCCATTGGGTTGTTGAAAGTAGAAGAAGTTGTCAAAGTCTTGTCTATTCCATAGTAGGATACTTGTCAAATCTACTTTGTGTTTTTGTATGTGAGTAGAATGCACCTTTCGCTAGGAATTCATTACATCCTTTCTTGTAATGAATTGATCTCTCTTTGACATCATGCCATATAAGATAGGATTGTTGATGTGTACATCCATTATTGGATTGACACTAACATCCATGAGCAGAAGGATTTCAATATAGATTTTTTACTCTATGGATAGACTAGTGGAAAACATAAAATGCTTATCTTCACTTGTGTCATGAATTCCATGGAAAAATTGACCATTTTTATCAACGTGGAACATTTCTTTGAAGATAATATAGGAAACATCAGGTTTTCCATTCATAACCTTTACCATGAAGTGGTATTGACAACCTCACATTTGTATAAACATCTTATGTGGTTTATTCTTTGGTGGAGGCTAGTCTTTGTTGTCTACAGGACCGTATTGACACTAGTAGCTATGAAAAAGGAATCATCTCATCATGTTGAAGCAAGAGAGAATAAAATATTATTGGAGCATACAAATGAATGTTGAAATATACAAACCTCTGATACCAAATTGTTTTTCCATAAGTTTTGTCATTGTGGGGACATGTGGTGGTAGGTTCTCTTTTTTTCTTGTATAAAAATTTTGTTTCAAAACCTTCAATGAAAATCTCACTGCAAATGAAATCATCAAGTTTCGTAAGAGGAATTGATGCAACAAGGTTAGGGACTGCATCCTTGTTGACAAAAATAACAGCCCATTCCAAATCGGAAGAGGAAAAAGGAGAGACTTGTACATCTTGCACCTACAATTCATCTTGCTTCTTCCATTTCAAACCTCTCCCCATTCTAGGAAAGGACAAAATTGGATGAATATTTAAAATTACTGTGGATTGTGTCAAGAAAAATAAAAATCATTCATTAAACATAAATAAAATGTGCTTGCATTGTTGTCACCCACATGAAACCAATAGGAGATTGCTGACTTCAACTGAGGAAAATTAAAAGTGATAGATTGAATCAAGATACACATAAAATATAACACAAACACGGGATGGAAATCAAATTTTCCATCTCCATGTACAAGTGGACATAGGAAACAACAACATAAAATGACAAGAAAAACCTGTGATGACAACCTTGGATGCAAAAAAAAAGTGCATCCATTGCTGCCAACAATGCCAAAATTATAACATGTTTCTTGCATCTATTGAAAAAAATATGAATCAGTAATGGAGAGAATGACGAAATGAAGAAAGATGTTAAATGTCCTATCAACCATGATGTAAGCCAATGCAGGTTGGAAAACACAGTGTGTAGATGAACCTCCATGCAGACATAAAGACCACAAGTAAATTTGCAACCCCACTTGTAAATATAACAAATATTTTAGAGTATGTGGGGTGTAAAAACCTATTTTACCTAAGGAGTCATGTTGTGATATTCAACCTTTTGTTTGGTGTGACATAATATGAGTGGTTCAACCTACAACTTTGTATGTGGCATAGGAGTGTAACATTTATAACAATATGTAAATACTTATACAATATAAACAGCAGATGTACTATCATGGGAAGATACATTGGTTTTGATGCATATGTATGTGTCAAAGGAGAGGAAGGGTTAGAGGGCAACCAAAACCTTTGATGACAACCTTGTATGTAAAAAGAATAAGTGCATCCATTGCTGCCAGCAAAGATAAAATGATAACATGTTTGTTGCATCTATTGAAAAAATGATGAATCAGTAATGGAGAGAATGAGGAAAGGTATAAAGGTGTAAAATTTTCTATCAACCATGATGTAAGTGAATGCAGGTTGGAAAATCAGTGTGTAGATGAACCTCCACACTAACATAAAGACCTTAAGTAAATTCACAACCTCGCATGTAAATATAACAAAGATTTCGAAGCATCTGGGGTGTTCAAACCTCTTTTACCTGAGGAGGCATGTTTTGATATTCAACCTTCCATTTCACATGACTTAACATGAGGAGTAAAATACCATCTAGAAATTAATGAAATAAACAAGTGAAGGTTGAGCCACACAATCAGTGGTTTAACCTAGAACTTTGTATGTGGCATAGGAGTTTAATGTGCATAACAGTATGTAATTACTTATACGATAGCAACAATAGATGTATTATCATGGGAAGATATGTTGGATTTGTTGCGTGTGTAAGTGTTAAAGGTGAGGAAGGGTTAGAGGGAAACCAAAACCTTTGATGACAACCTTGTATGTAAAAATAATAAGTGCATCCATTGCTGCCAGTGATGCCAAAATGATAACAGTTTTGTTGCATCTGTTGAAAAAAAGATGAATTAGTAATGGAGAGAATGAGTAAAGGAAGAAATGTGTTAAATTTCATATCAACCATGATGTAAGTGAATGCAGGTTGGAAAACATAGTGTGTAGATGAACCTCCAAGTTGACATAAAGACTGCAAGTAAATTCACAACCCCGCATGTAAATATAACTAAGATTTCAAAGTATGTGGGGTGTACATACCTCTTTTACCCGAGGAGGAATTTTGCAATATCAAGCCATCCATTTAGGGTGACTTAACATGTGCAGCAAAGGTGCATCTAAAAAATTCATGAAATAAGGAAGTGAAGGTTGAACTACATGATGAGTGGTTCAACCTGCAACTTTGTATGTGGCATATGACTGTACTGTGCATAAAACTATGTAATTAATTCTATGGTTGCAAGAATAAATGTATTATGGAAGATACCCTGGTTGTGGTGCGTGTGTATGTGTTAATGGAGAGGAAAGGTTAGAGAGCAACAAAAACCTTTTATGAAAACCTTCTATGTAAATAAATGTGCATCCATTCTTGACAGCAACACCAAAAGAATAAAAAGTTTTTTTACATCTGATGAAAAAATCATGAATCAGTAATGGAGTGAATCAAGAAAGTCATAAATGTGTAAATTTTCCTATCAACCATGATGTCAACCAATGCATGTTGGAAAACACAATGTCTACTTGAACCTCCAAGTAGACATAAAGACCACAGGTAAAATCATAACCTCACATGAAAGAAGACTAATATGCCATAGTATATGGGGTGTAAAAACCTATTTTTCCTGAGCATGCATGTTGTGATATTGAGCCTTCCATTTGAGGTGACTTAACATGACCAACAAAAGTGAATATGACAATTCATGAACTAAAATAGTGCAGGTTGAACAACAGGATGGGAAGTCCAACCTGCAAATTTATATGTAACCTATAAGCCTAATGTGAATAATAACATGTAATTACTTCTATGCCTTCCAACAATGTGAAAATAAAAATAGATGATCTTTTCATTTGGTTATTAAAAAATGACTCAATGAACATAGGCTAGAACATGTTATTTATTTGTGAAACATATGAAGAATTCGAAAAGAAATTTTAATTGTAAACCACAATTCCAATAAACTGTGAAGCTCACTTGCATTGAAAACCATAGTGAATTAGATAGATATTGTGTTGACTTAGGAGATTCTTTATTCTCTTGATTAATTTACAAAGAAGAATCTATAGTATGTGCAAACGAGAAGAAACAATGCAAATCTGGACATAGTAGGTTCTATAATTTATGAAATTGGAAAGAAAATTTCTTTACAAACACTTGAACACAAGGAAATTAAACTTAATGAGATATTTTTTAACTAAAGAGATTCTTACCACTCTTGAGAAGTTGCTGAAGGAGCATGTGCAATGGAAAAATCGCAATGCAGAAGTGGATAAAGTCAAGAGATTTTGTATTTGCATATGAATTTATCTAAGTAGAGAAAATGAAAGATGATCCTATAATTGGATTTCAAGATGTGAAGTCAAACATATGTGAACATAAAACTAAACATGACCAACAAAATAACATCAAACACAAAAGCAAAAAATTCCACCCTTCGGCTTACAACAAGAAAAAATATAGAAAGTACAACCAACAGTGTTTTCCAACATGCCTATAGTTTATTAATTAGAGAAAGTTGAAATGCAATTTCTAGTCTATCTAATACTTGTTATATATTTTGAAGATGTTCCCTTGATTAACTTTATATTGTGTAAATAAGAAAAGGTTGTCATTTAAAAAAAAAAAGAGAATCAGTTGGCTAGAGACATGAAAGTCATATGTGAAAAGGTAGAAAAGTTTTGTAAATAGCCTATCAAATAGAAAACATTTGCATTCTTTAATAAGAAAGACACTCCCAAAGCTAAGAAAAGAGTGGCTACAAATCTATAGAAAAGTATTGAAGACACTCAAAACTCTATCCAAAAAATGGACGTTGCTTTCCTAAGGGCTGATAAGGAAGCAACTGCTCCAAAGCTACAAATAAGATGTACTTATAACTAAAACCCAACACTATGTTTTCCCAATTACAATTATTTTGTGCAATTTTTTTCAATCATAAAAAATTTAAACACAACAATGGAATGCATGATTTTTAAGAAATTCATATTGTCTTGTAACATTCCATGTTGTAAAATAGTAGGTGTTAAGAAGAAAGCAACCCACCATGAGAGAACCCTTTACATTTAAACAAGAAGATTCAAATAACTGACACCCAATATTGTTTTTTCCTATTTAGAATTATTTTGTGCACCTTTCTTTCAATCATGTGAAATTTAAACACAACAACAAAATGCATGATTTTGAAGACATTCATACTATTTTGTAACATTCCATGTTGCAAAACGATGGGTGTTAAGAAGCAAGCAACCAAACATGAGACAAATCTTCACATTTAAAAAAGAAGATTCAAATAACTGAAACCTAACATTGATTTTTCGCAATTAAAATTATTTTGTGCACTTTATTTTCAATAATGCAAAATTTAAACAAAGCATGTGCAAGATCATCATGGAAAAAATAGGCCCTTAAGTGGCAAAAAATTCAGAAAAATCAAAGTTAGGAAAATTGACCTAAAAATTTGAATAAGTTATCTAGATTATTTCAAAAATATGTAAGAATAGAATCTGTAGAAAATTGAATATAGTTTTTAAACTACTAGGTTCATTTTTTTTTTTAAAAATCTATTTGGTGAAAATTTGAAATTTCAATGCAGTAGTACTTAAATTTCAAGGAAAAAATAAGTAGGTGTTTGTTTGGCCACCCTAACCACAATAAAATGATAATATTTTTTTATTAAATTTTAGATATAAGTAGAGGACTCATGTCCCGATGTGATGCATATTTTTTTGTAATTTTTTTCCAAGTAAAATAATTAATTATGAATTTTTTATTACAACTTTTAAAAAATATAAAAAAATGTATGTCTGACCACATTAACTTGGTAAAAAATTCATGAAATTCATTTTTTTTTAAATGTTATAGTATGTGAAGCATAGAATGTGACGCATGTTTCAGATTGAAAAAAGTGATATCGTTTGAAAATTATAGATATTTTTCAATTACCCTAAAAATCAAGACTTGAGTCGTAATTAAAATAGAAAATGATTAATAATTATTTATTAAATTCAAAGTAAAGAAAAATTTATATTGGTGGAAAGCTAATAATCTCCTTTAAAAAACCTTTTCATTTCATCAATTTTGGGTAAAAAAAAGTTGTCAGCCACATACCCTACACAAACCCATCATATCACCACTTTTTGGCCCATCATGATCTTGCACATACCCAACACAACAATGGAATGTGTGATTTTAAAGACATTCATACTAGTTTGTAACATTCCATGTTGCAAAACTATCAGTGTTAAGAAGCAAGCAACCCACAATGAGACAACTCTTAATAGTTAAACAAGGAGATTCAAATAATTGAAACCCAACACCGTGTTTTAAAAATTACAATTATTTTTTGCACTTTATTTTTTCAATCATGTGAAATTTAAACACAACAATAGAATGTGTGATTTTGAAGAAATTCATATAGTTTTGAAACATTCCATGTTGCAAAACCATAGGTGTTAAGAAGTAAGCAACCCACCATGAGATGACCCTTGACATTTAAACAAGCATATCCAAATAACTAAAACCCAACTCCGTGTTTTCCAAATTACAATTATTTTGTGCACTTTTCTTTCAATCATGCAAAAGTTAAACACGACAATGGAATGTGTGATTTTGAAGACATTCATACGGTTTTGTAACATTCCATGTTTCAAAACTATAGGTGTTAAGAAGCAAGAAACCCACAATGAGATGAACCTTGACATTTAAGTTACAAGGAGATTCAAATAAGTGACACAACATTGTGTTTTCCAAATTACAAATATTTTGTGCACTTTTATTTCAATCATGCAAAATTTAAACACAACAATGGAATGTCTGATTTTGAAGACGTTCATACAGTTTTGTAACATTCCATTTTGAAAAACCATATGTGTTAAGAAGAAAGCAACCCACCATGAGACAACCCTTGACATTTAAACAAGGAGATTAAAATAAGTGAAATCCAAGACTGTGTTTTCCAAATTACAAATATTTTGTGCACTTTTTCTTTCAATCATGCAAAATTAACACAACAATGGAATGTGTGATTTTTAAGACATTCATATGGTTTTGTAACATTCCATGTTGCAAAATAGTAGGTGCTAAGAAGAAAGCAACCCACCATGAGATAACCCTTGAAATTTAAACAAGGAGATTCAACTAACTGAAACCCAACACTGTGTTTTCTAAATTACAATTATTTTGTGCAATTTTTTTTTTCAATCATGTGAAAGTTAACACAACAATGGAATGTGTGATTTTGAAGACATTCATATGGTTTTGTAACATTCTATGTTGCAAAACCATAGGTGTTAATAAGCAAGAAACCCACCATGAGACAACCCTTGACATTTAAACAAGGATATTCAAATAACTGAAACCCAATATTGTGTTTTCCAAATTACAAATATTTTGTGAACTTTTCATTCAATCATGCGAAATTAAAACACAACAATGGAATGCATGATTTTGAAGATATTCATATGGTTTTGTAAGATTCCATGTTGCAAAATCATAGGTGTTAAGAAGCAAGCAACCCACCATGAGACAACCCTTGACATTTAAACAAGGAGATTCAAATATCTAAAATCCAACACTCTGTTTTCCAAAATACAATTATTTTGTGCACTTTTTGGTCAATAATGTGAAAGTTAAACACAAAAATGGAATGAGTGATTTTGAAGACATTCATTCGGTTTAACATTCCATTTGCAAAACTGCAAGTGTTAAGGAACAAGCAACCTACCAAGAGATGACCCTTGACATTTAAACAAGGATATTCAAATAACTGAAACCCAACATTGTGTTTTCCAATTTACAAATATTTTGTGCACTTTTTTTTCAATCATGAGAAGTTTAAACACAACAATGAAATGTGTGATTTTGAAGAAATTCATATGGTTTTGTAACGTTCCATGTTGCAAAACTATATGTGTTAAGAAGCAAGCAGCCCACCATGAGACGACCCTTGACATTTAAACAAGGAGATTCAAATAACTAAAACCCAACATTGTGTTTTCCAAATTACAAATATTTTGTGTAATTTTCTTTTATTCATGCGAAATTTAAACACAACAATGGAATGTATGATTTTGAAGACATTCATATGGTTTTGTAACATTCCATGTTGCAAAATCATGTGTTTAGAAGAAAGCAATCCACCATGAGACAACCCTTGACATTTAAACAAGGAGATTCAAATAAGTGAAATCCGACACTGTGTTTTCCAAATTACAAATATTTTGTGCACTTTTCTTTCAATCATGCAAAATTAACACAACAATGGAATGTGTGATTTTTAAGACATTCATATGGTTTTGTAACATATAATGTTCCAAAACAATAGGTGTTAAGAAGGAAGCAACCCATCACGAGAAAACCATTGAACTTTAAACAAGGACATTTAAATAATTGAAACCCAACACTATGTTTTCCAAATCACAATTATTTTTTACACTTTTCTTTCAATCGTGTGAAATTTAAACACAAAAATGGAATGTGTGATTTTGAAGACATTCATATGGTTTTGTAACATTCCATGTTGCAAGACCGTAGGTGTTAAGAAGAAACCAACCCACCATGAGACAACCCTTGACATTTAAACAAGGAGATTCAAATAAGTGAAGCCCAACACTGTGTTTTCCCAGTTACAATTATTTTGTGCTACTTTTTTTCAATCATGCAAAATTTAAGCACAACAATGAAATGTGTGATTTTGAAGAAATTCATATGGTTTTGTAACATTCCATGTTGCAAGACCGAAGGTGTTAAGAAGCAAGCGATGAAGCTTGAGACAACCCTTCACATTTAAACAAGGAGATTCATATAACTAAAACCCAATATTGGGTTTTCCAAATTAAAAATATTTTGTGCACTTTTCTTTCAATCATGTGGAATTTAAACACAACAATGGAATTTGTGATTTTGAAGATATTCATATAGTTTTGTAACATTCCATGTTCTAAAACCGTAGGTGCTAAGAAGAAATCAACCCACCATGAGGCAACCCTTGACATTTAAACAAGGAGATTCAAATATTTGAAACCCAACACTGTATTTTCCAAATTACAATTTTTTGTGCACTTTTTTTCAATCATGTGAAAATTAAACACAACAATGGAATGTGTGATTTTGAATACATTCATTAGGTTTTGTAACATTCCATTTGCAAAATTGTAGGTGTTAAGCAGAAAGCAACCCACCATGAGACGATCCTTGAAATTTAAACAAGGATATTCAAATAACTGAAACACAACATTTTGTTTTGCAAATTACAAATATTTTATGTACTTTTCTTTCAATCATGTGAAGTTTAAACACAACAATGGAATGTGTGATTTTGAAGAAATTCATACAGTTTTGTAACATTCCATGTTGCAAAACCATAGGTGTTAAAAAGAAAGAAACCTACCATGAGACAACCCTTGACATTTAAACAAGGAGATTCAAATAACTGAAACCCAACACTGTGTTTTCCAAATTACAATTATTTTGTGCACTTTTCTTTTATTCATGTGAAATTTAATCACAACAATGGAATGCATGATTTTGAAGAAATTCATACAATTTTGTAACATTCCATGTTGTAAAACCATAGGTGTAAAGAAGCAAGCAACCCAGGGTATGTGTAGGATCATCATGGAAAAAATAGGCCCTTAAGTGGAAATTTTTTTAGAAAAATCAAAGTTAGGCAACTTGACGTAAAAATTTGAATAAGTTATCTATATTATTTCAAAAATATGTAAGAATAGAATTTGTAGCAAATTGAATGTATTTTTCTAAACTACTAGGTTTATTTAAAAAAGTCATTTGGTGAAAATTTTAAATTTCAATCAGTAGTACTTAAATTTTAGAAAAAATAAGAAGTGGGTGTTTGTCCGACCACCCAATACAATAAAATGATAATATTTTTATAATATTTTAGACATAAGTAGAGGGCTCATGTCAGGATGTGATGCATATTTTATTGTAATTTTTTCCAAGTAAATAATTAATTATGAACTTTTTATTAAAACTTTTTAAAATATAAAAACTCATCTGTCTGACCACCTTAACTTGGTCAAAACTTCATGAAATTAATTTTTTCTTTTTAATCATATAGTATGCGAAGCATAGAATGTGATGCATATTTTTTATTCAAAAAATTTGATACCATTTCAAAGCTATAGGTGTTTTTCAATCAGCCTATCAATTAGAACTTTAGTCATAATTCAAATAGAAAATGAATAATAATTATTTATTAAATTCAAAGTAAAACATAATCTATATTGATGGAAAGCTGAGAACCTCCTTTAAAAACCCTTTTCATTTCATCAATTTTGGGATAAAAAAAGTTGTTAGTCACATACCCTACAAATTCCTATCATATTGCCACTTTTTGGCCCACCATGATCCTACACATACCCCCCAACTTGAGACAACCTTTCACATTTAAACAATGAGATTCAAATAGCTAAAACCCAACACTGTGTTTTCCAAATTACAAATATTTTGTGCACTTTTCTTTCAATCATGTGAAATTTAAACACAACAATGGAATGTTTGATTTTGAAGACATTCATATGGTTTTGTAACATATCATGTTCCAAAACCATAGGTGTTAAGAAGGAAGCAACCCACCATGAGACAACCCTTGACATTTAAACAAGGAAATTCAAATAAATGAAACCCAACACTATGTTTTCCAAATCAAACTTATTTTTTGCACTTTTCTTTCAATCGTGTGAAATTTAAAAAAAAAAATGGAATGTGTGATTTTGAAGACATTCATATGGTTTTTTAATATTCCATGTTGCAAAACTGTAGGTGTTAAGAAGCAAGCAACCCAGGGTATGTGCAGGATCATCACTATGTTTTCCCAATTATAATTATTTTTTGCACCTTTTATTCAATCATGTGAAATTTAAACACAACAATGGAATGTGTGATTTTAAATAAATTCATATGGTTTTGTAACATTCCATGTTGCAAAATCAAAGGTATTAAGAAGCAAGCAACCCAACTTGAGACAACCCTTCACATTTAAACAAGGAGATTCAAATAACTGAAACCCAACACTATGTTTTCCAAATTACAAATATTTTGTGCACTTTTCTTTCAATCATGTGGAATTTAAACACAACAATGAAATTTGTGATTTTGAAGATATTCACACGGTTTTGTAACATTCCATGTTCCAAAACTGTAGGTGTTAAGAAGCAAGCAACCCACCATGAGACAACCCTTGACATTTAAACAAGGACATTCAAATAACTAAAACCCAACACTATGTTTTCTAAATTATTATTATTTTGTGCACTTTTCTTTCAACGTGTGAAATTTAAACACAACAATGGATGTGTGATTTTGAAGATATTCATACTATTTTGTAACATTCCATGTTGAAAAATGGTAGGTGTTAAGAAGCAAGCAACCCACCATGAGACAACCCTTTACATTTAAATAGGGAGATTCAAATAACTGAAGCGACACTATGTTTTCCCATTTACAATTATTTTGTGCACTTTTTGTTTTAATCTTGCAAAATTTAAACACAACAATGGAATGTGTGATTTTGAAGTCATTCATACTATTGTGCAGCATTCCATGTTGCAAAAGCTGTGGCTATTAAGAAGTAAGAAACCCATGAGACAACCCTTTACATTTAAATAGGGAGATTCAAATAACTAAAACCCAACACTCTGTTTTCCAAATTACAATTATTTTGTACACTCTTTTTTCAATCATGTGAAATTTAAACACAACAATGGAATGTGTGATTTTGAAGACATTCATACTATTTTGTAACATTCCATGTTGAAAAACGGTGGGTGTTAAGAAGCAAGCAACCCACCATGAGACAACCCTTTACATTTAAATAGGGAGATTGAAATAACTGAAACCCGACACTGTGTTTTCCCATTTACAATTATTTTGTGCACTTTTTGTTTCAATCTTGCAAAATTTAAATACAACAATGAAATGCGTGATTTTGAAGAAATTCATACTATTTTGTAACATTCCATGTTGCAAAACTGTGGGTGTTAATAAGTAAGCAACCCGGCATGAGACAACCCTTCACATTTAAATAGGGAGATTCAAATAACTAAAACCCAACACTATGTTCTTCTAATTACATTTATTTTGTGCTTTTTTTTCAATCATGAAAAATTTAAACACAACAGTGGAATGTGTGATTTTGATGACATTCATACTGTTTTGTAACATTCCATGTTGCAAAACTGTGGTTGTTAAGAAGCAAGCAACCGACCATGAGACAACCCTTTACATTTAAAAAGGGAAATTCAAATAGCTGAAACCCAACACTGTGTTTTCCCAATTAAAATTATTTTGTGCACTTTTTTTTTTCAATCGTGCAAAATTTAAACACAACAATGGAATGTGTGATTTTGAAGACATTATACAATTTTGTAACATTCCATGTTGCAAAACCATGGCTGTTAAGTAGCAAGCAACCCACCATGAGACAACCCTTTACATTTAAATAGGGAGATTCAAAGAACTAAAATTCAATACTGTGTTTTCCCATTTACAATTATTTAGTGCACTTTTTTTCCCAATCATATGAAATTTAAACACAACAATGGAATGTATGATTTTGAAGAAATTCATGCTATTTTGTAACATTTGTTGCAAAACCATGGGTGTTAAGAAGAAAGCAACCCACCATGAGACAACCCTTTACTATTGAGGACTTTTTGAACAAGTTCAAAACTATCCGCACTATTTTACAGGATTGTGGCAAGGATAAGTCAGACACATAGTGCATTTACTTGATCCTTTTGAAGCTTTGTGGTCCATTTCAGATATTTGCTTCTTCCTTCTATTCCACCATGGATGGCTTGGGTGCTCATTTTACCATGCCTACCTTTGATGTGTTTTGTGAGTGTTTGTCTCGTGAGTAGTCACACCTTTCTCAGATAGATATGCTCTAGGATCAAAGAATAAAGCATTGGTTGCTCAATCATCTAAGGAGAAACAAAAGTAGAAACCAAAGCCCAAGAAAGATTCTATAGGTAGTGAGCATTCCTACAAACCACCTCCTAAGTCTAATTCCAAACCACCACTTAATCCAAAATAGGGGAAATCTTCGAAGACTAGTGATTCTTCCTCCAAGACTAAGATGCAATAATGAGACACTTGTAGCTTCTATGGCAAGGAAGGACATCTAGTTTTCGAGTGTTGGAAATGATTAGAGGATTTAGAGGAAGCCATGCAGTAGCATCACATCTCCTCACCTCAGTCATCTTCTCCTTCCATAGGGAAAGGCCATGCTCTCACTGCTCGAGCATCGATCTATGGGTCCACTTGGATTTTAGATTCTGGTGCTTCTCACCATATGACTCTAACTCAATAGTTGGTCACTTCTCTTGGCTCTTGAGGTACTTCATAAATTGTAGTGGGTGACTCTACATAACTTTCAGTCTTGGGTTCAGGTTCTATCTCTTTGGATGGGGGTACTCTACAGGATGTTCTGGTTGTTATTGACATCTCGACAAACCTCTTGTCCATTTATCAGATTTTCCATTCTAGCTCTGGTAAGATAGTTGAGTTCTCACCACATGATGTGGTTATTCAGGACCTCCATGACTCTGATTTGGTTGTGGCTACTGGGTATGCTGATACTGTATCTCATCTTTATAGATTTGATGGATTTGAGCCTTTTGAGGGTACATGTTCATCTCTTATAGCACATGCAGATTCAATGAGTAAGCTTTGGCATGAGCGTTTGGGCCATGTCAATTACAGATATCTTCAGCAGATGAGTACACAAGCACTTGTTCTTGGTCTTTCACAGATTTCCTACACAGACGGTTTTTGTCATGGTTGTGTGCTTGGCAAGCATCATAGGGATTCCTTTCCAAAGGGAAGAGCCACTCGTGCTTTGGCACCCTTGGAGTTGATTCATAGTGACCTCATGTCATTTCCCACTCCTTTTTATGGGGCCAAGTATGTACTCACATTCATTGATGACTTCTCCAGATGCATATGGGTGTAATTTCTTAAGTACAAGTCTGATGTCTTTGATTCCTTTCAAATCTTCAAGACATTTGTAGAGAAGCAGTCTGGCCTTTCTATTCGGTGGATACATACAGATAATGGGGGGGAGTATGTGAATCAGGCTTTCAAATATTTTTTTATTGAGCATGGTTTGTAGCATCAGCTTATTGTTCCCTACACCCCTCAGCAGAATGGTCTCACTGAGAGAAAGAACAGGACTTTACGGGAGATGGTGAATTGTATGATTCAGTCTAGATCCATGGATCCATCCTTTTGGGCTGAGGCAGTTAATTGTACCAACTATATTTAGAATCAGATGCCTCACAAGGTGATTCGACATATGAATCCTGAGGAGGCTTGGTCTCATGGCAAGCCTGATGTTTCATCATTTTGAGTATTTGGTAGTGAGGCATGGGCATTTATTCCTGATGCTCAGAGGAGAGCCATGGAGTGGAAGAGTTGACCCCTCATTTTTGTCAGCTACTGTGAGGATGTTAAGGTGTACAGGTTATTTGATCCTAATTCCAGAGAGGTCTTGTTTCAATGGGATGTCCAGTTTGATGAGCACCTTCTCACAGTGGATACCCTGTCTCTAGTGTCTACTTCACTACCTACTCCTCCCACTGCAGCTCTTCAAGATTATGTTGAGGATGATTCTAATGATGATGTTGATGATCCCCCATCTCCACCACCACTTGTTCCACCTCAGATGCCCAAATGAACTCACTTTATTGTTGAGGCAGCAAGATCTATGGCAAGTGATCCTTCAGACACTCATCGCACCCATTCTCATACTGCGAGTTCTAATCTTTTGAGTCATGTTCTTTCAAAGGATCCTTAAAAGTTTTTAGAGGCAACAGGTCACCCTGAGTGGGATAGTGCTATGGAGGAGGAGTATTCTTCTTTGATGAGGAATAGTACTTCGGATCTTTGTCCTCTTCCTAAGGGCAGAAAGATGGTTCAATGTAGATGGTTGTATCACACCAAGTATGTTGTTGATGGTTCTATTGATAAGTACAAAGCACAACTTGTTGCGAAGGGTTTCTCGTAGGTTGAGGGTATTGATTACTCTAAGACATTTTCCCCTGTTGCCAAGATGAATTCTATTCACTTTTTTTTATCACTTGTAGCTTCTAGGGGATGGCCCATTTTTTATATGGATGTGAAGAGTGTGTTCTTGCATGGTGACCTATAGGAGGAGATCTATATGGAGCAACCTCAGGGATTTGTGTAGGATGATTCTTTGGTTTGCAGACTTTGGCATTCATTATATGGTCTCAAACAGGCCCCTCGGGCTTGGTATGAGAAGATGGACTCCTTTTTGCTCTCCACTAGTTTCACACATTATCATTCTGATCCCATGGTCTATATTTAGAATCTTGAGGGTGAGATCCTGATTCTTGTGCTATATGTTGATGATCTCCTCATCATAGGTAGCTCATCCTCTATGATTTAGCATGCTCAGTGAGCTTTGATTGAGCAGTTTGAGATGACAGATCTTGGTCTTTTGCACTATTTTCTTGGTCTTCAAGTGATTCATTCTTCTGATGGGATCTCCATTTACCAATAGAAGTATGCTCTTGATATGCTTCAATGATTTTGCATGCTTGATTTCAAGCCTACCCCCACACCTTTTCAGTCAGGGGTTGTTTTGACTACTACTTTCCCCACTCCTTCAGTAGATTCTACACTTTACAGGTAGTTGGTTAGCAGTTTGTTGTACTTGACTCACTCATCCTGATCTTTCCTTTGCGGTTAGCCTTGTCTCTCAATTCTCCCATGATCCTCATGAGAGTCACTGGAAAGCTGCCAAAAGTATTTTGAGGTACATTCAGGGCACCATTTCTTAAGGCATTCACTACACATCAGGGGATCCTCACATTGTTGGCTACACTGACTCAGATTGGGCTGGTGATGTCAACAATCAGAAGTCTACTTCTGGCTTTTTTTCTGTCTTGGCTCTAGTCCTATCACATGATCTTGCAAGAAGCAGACTTTTCATGCATTATCATCTACAGAGGTTGAGTACCGAGTTGTTGTGCTCGCTAGTTAGGAGATTTTATGGCTTCGACAGTTGATGACTGAGTTTGGTTTTCCTCCTGATAGTCCCACTATTCTTTGGTGTGACAATCAAAGTGCTATACACATTTCTCACAACCCAGTTGAGCATCAGCAAACAAAGCACATTGAGCTTCATATGCATTTCATCAGACAGTTGATTTAGGATGCTTCTATCTTGGAGTATATTCCCACTACCGAGTAGGTTGCAGACATCTTCACGAAGCCTTTTGCATCACCGTGCTATATTTAGTTGCACTCTATGCTTGGGGTGAAGGAAGTTGTCCTTGGGGGGTCTTTATGAGGCCTTCCTTCCTTCAAGTTTCTTTCAGCATGTTCTTCTATCTCTTTTTGGAGAGGAGTTTTTTCCCACTAGGTTTTCTCCTTTTCTCTGTTTCATAGAGATTTCCTTATACTTGGGTACCTGATTTGGCCTTGTTGTTGAGACCCATTGTTTTTTGCTTTCAGTAGCTGCTTCTAGGTTTTAGCTTCTCCCTAAGTCTAGCTTAAGGGGGAGTGTTAGAGTAATTGGTTATTTACTTGATTAATTAAACAATATTTGTTTAATTAATTAAAGTTCCCTTTTATCTCTTTTACACTTAAGCTAACATTAGGTGCATAATAATTAATTATTTTATTAATTATTAATATGCAAGCCTATGGTTTTCCTTTTTGGGGTTTTTTGACCTATATGTGGTTAAAACTTTTCTTTTGTATTATTCTTTGTACACATTGGTAAATACAAAGGTCCACATGTTTGAGAATTTTTACTATTTTCTGTGTTGCTTCTCTTTGCTTCTCCCTGTAATAGGTATTCTTAGTTTGCATAGATCATTGGGCTCCTATGAAGTTGTATTTTCTCAACTTCTACATCTTAGCATTTAACTATTCAATATTTAAAAATCTTTTGTCTTAGTTCTTATTCGGTTAATTTAGGTTGATTCAATTTTGGTGTGTGTATTTTGTTTGATTAGCCTAGATCAATCATTAGAAAATATTTATTTTTTCTTTAAATTTTTGTTGAACTTAATGTGAAACCACTCATGCTTTTTCCCCCCAGGATTTGACCTTAGGGTTATAGTTGAACTAATTCTAGGATATTTTAGATTTGACCTTTCTATACAACCATTTATTTTTAATTCTAGGGTTTGATTTACATATTCTTATTGCACTTTTAATAGAATTTGGATATTTCATTTTGACGCATCTCTTATCCTATTGACCCACCCTAGCATAATATATCACATGGATCTTTTAAAGATCTTGCTCCTTGACTAATTTTGACACATATTTTACTTTTAACCATGTTTTTATCTTTAATAACATATGATAGGTACATCCTTGTTACACTTGTGACTTTCTATACTTTGTATAGGAATACTATTTCCATAAAGGTGTTATTTTAAACCATGCATTATTATTCTCCTTTATTGAATTGGCTAGTGCCTATCCTCTTCTACTAGGAAAATTCTTACCCACACATTTTGTGATATTTTATGATAATGTTTAGCATCAATCAACTATATATATTATGTGAGACCTTCACTATAATTACTATTAATGGTATCATATCTTCTTCATGTATACATGATATTATTAGACCTTGTGATGTTATCTCTCTTACATGTCATGCTAGTCCTACGTACATAGATTCATTTTTTGAATAAATTACCTTCTGTCACACATGATGATGATTCTAGAGAGTTGATCATTTTTTTATATTTCACTTTTGAATATATATGGATTCTTATGACCCAACATTTCACATAATATTAGATACATAGATCACTCTAAAGTGAAACTAAGGAAGTATTAACACCAATAGAATGAAAACCCCCATATACTAATTGGAAGAGATGAAAGGTCCACTAAAACTATTAGTCATGATGTAATGCATGAAGGAGAAGAAATAACATCTGAAATATACAAAAGAAATTACCTACAACTAAAAGAGGATGTGTAAAATAAGACACACACGTGTATGAGATGACAATCACTAGGGCTTGTTGTTGTCATCAAGGGATGCTCACTTGAAAAATATGTGAAGGAAAAATTAAGGCACTATACAAATCCCCTTGGTAATTTATAATATAGTGAGAGTACACAATATGACACCAAAGGATATGTGAAATCCCCAAAATGAAAACACAAGAGTGGCACTTTATTTCAATGGGTCTAAAAATATAAAAGTGAATCCAAAAGTTTCCTACAATATTCAAATAGGAAAAAATGCTAACCCAAATAAATTCATCCTAGCAGGCATGCAAATAAAAAAAATGCAAGTGTTAAAACATCCAAGTAATCAACCAAAATGTGAAACTATAAAAAAAATGTACCTAGGAAAAAATATGGAAAAGGCACATGGAAATCCTCAAAAACTAGCTTTCAAACAATATCTCATTTTCTAGAATCTGATATCATGTGCTCAAGTTATGCTAAGAAATTAAAAAGTAGCTACTTTAAGGAAAATGGGAGCTAGGAGGGGGTAGATATGGGTTATTTGTACAATTGATGTCAGCAGATGAAATATGATGTTGAGATAAAATATTCCTAGTGATTGCCAAAAAATAGCCATTTCACCTGAAAATGGTGATGGTGAAGGAATATTCTCTCAAATGGTCAAAAAATCTATCACCAGAAAAATTATCAAAAAACACAAAAAATCATCAAAAAATGCTAGAAAAATGAGATCATCAATTATAAAGTTTCAGTCATGTAGGAAAAAATAAAATATCTCTAGAAAAGGTGACATAAATTAAAAACACTTGCTGAAAAAATATAGCAAAAATGGAAGGAAATTGCAAGAATATTTAACAATGGTTGTTGATGATGAAGAAATTGGTTGTTCTTCAAGCAAAGAGAAAAAATTGAAAATAAAAATTGAGACCCAAGAAAAAATAGCACTGAAGAAAAATAACACCAATAAGAGTGAAAATGCCTACCACTAGGTAGGAATACATTTTTTGTTGAGTGAGAAAAAAAATTCTGATAGAAAATATCCAAAAGAACCCCCAAAAATTCCACCAAATTTACTAAAGGTGGCAAGTTGATAGAACAAGTTGAAAATAACAAAAACTCAACTCAATATTGCTAAGAAAACATCAATTAAAGCCCAAATCCCTCAGAGAAAATATAAACCACTATTGAAAAAATGAAATTGCCATATAGATAGATAAAAACTATAAAACAAACAAAATTTTGTTGTCAAGTCACTATTCGGATAAAAAACACGTACATGGATAGAAAAATAGGTCAAAATCAATGCCCAAAATCACATGGATTAGAGTAAATTGATATGCATGCTCATTACATCACTTAAAAAATAAGCAATTAGGCAACACGAAATAGCGGCATCTAGAAAATGAACAAGGCCACCAAGAGATAAATGTCAATTAGGAGCTAAGTGGAGGTCCAAGCAGAGAGAAAAAGCACCAACAAGCAAACAAAATGACTAAAAACTAATAATCAACCAAACCCTAATAACAAAGGTGTCAAAAAAGCTAGGCATGATGAGAGAAAAAAATATTGAATAAATGCTAGATCTACTAAGGACATACCTTCCAATCAGCAAGAAAAAAAAATTCCACATTATCAAATCCAACCAAGGAAAAATATATGTCAAAAAATTAAAAAATAACAAAAAAAAATTTACCTCTAGAAATTGCAAATGTATCGGAGGATAATGTTTTTCACCAAGAATTTGTATACTGTCGTACAATGTAGAGATTTTAGCACCTTGAAATCTATGCCCTAGGAAAAAATTTGTCAAAGATTATGACCTCTAATTTCAATGAAACAATAGACGATCTTGAGGTTTTTGGGCCTTCTTGATGCAACAATGAGGTCTATTTGGCTCCATGAGGCATCAAAATTTTCCCAAGTATAAGTCTCTTAGAAATAGACAGAAAATTATACATATAGATTTGTGATACCATATTGAATTTGATCCCTCAACTCCACACCTCCCATAAATCACTTGCAATCAAACACCTAACATGCAAATAGGGAAAATCCAAGCTATGGAGGACAAATGCAAATTGACCTAGAAAGATGATTCATATTAAATGTGCAAACCTCACAATCTATGAATAATAGTACAAAAAGTCTTTATAAAGGAAAATAAAAATCTAAAAGAGTAACCCTAGAGAAACCCTAGGTGAGAATAAGATAAGAACGTGACATATGTCATCATCCTATGAATTAAGACACAAAGATTAACATGAATTAAGTAAGCTTATGTCCTAGAGTGAAAAGGGACCTATTAGGTAAAAACCCTAGACTCTAACAATTCCTCAGTTTATTTATTTATCATTTAACATTTTCTCATTATTAGTTGGCATTTATATTATTAAATGTTTTTCTCCATCAAAGGAGGGTGTGAGATTTCAATTTTGCACTTTTTCCACATGTCAGTGCCTTAAAAATGAGTTATTTCTTATCAAAATATTCCCAATTAGTGGTATAATATGGAAGGCTTATTTTCAAGGATTTTATGACAAATGTAATAGTTAAAAATAAGGGTGATTACTTTTGACATGATAGCCAACATCTATGATAAATGAAGATAGATTACTTACAAGGTGGGATTTACATACCTTTCTTGGAGGTTCCACATGTGTGGGGGGCATGATAATTTGTGCCTTCACTTTTATGAGCTATTTTTGGTTCTATATGACCATTTTTTGCACCTAGTTTTGGCCCATGGTATTAGCACCTGGTTTATAATACTATTTATGATATATTACATTATATTTTCCTATAAATCAGGGCTTCGGGATAGTATTTTGTATGTTGAATTTGTAGGTGCTAAATCTCTACTATCTAATGTTGTCAGATTTATCCTATTATGTATGTTGGTGAATAATCCTATGAAGACTTGCTCTATATTTATATTTTAACCAATGATTTTCTTCAAATTATTATATTGAGTTGCTTTAGAGTGTTAGTTTTTCTCATAAAAGACTTTTCCCCATATATATCAGTGTGTTTTGGTATATTGCATATATTAGTTTTATATGCATTTCTACATTATTTTTGCAGTAAGTTAAAATTAAAATTTAAAAGATATGCTTATTCTCCTTTTAAGGTTTAGCGTAGGAATTTATTTTCACAACCTTAGCTTCCTTACAAGAAGCAATAAAGCTTGACTAGTTTTGGCTATAGTTGTGGATTGTTGTATTTTTTATTTAATTTAATTTTATGTGGGATCTTAGATGATTGATCCTACCTACGTGTAGGTAATATTGTAGGACTAAGGTTTTGGTTTAAGAAACAACAATAATAAATTCAATAATTTATAACCCTAGCATAATAAATATAATTTACAAGTTAGCAAGTATGAGTGGATAGTTTTTAAAGCGTAGTCAATAGTTTTGTAGTGCCGAAAAATGTCGTCGGGGACATTTTTGCACTTGTTTGGGCCCTCCTTGTGTAATTGGGCTTAATGTTATCTTGATTTAGTTTTGTAATGTGGTTGACACATTCACATTAAGTCTTGGGCCCTTGTGAACTAATGGATTTAAATGGTACCTTGCTAAAGTGTTGTGAAGTCTTGCAACTCACTTTCACACTTTTCTATGGTTTTATTAATTAACTGAACATAACAAACCTCTTTTTAATTAAAATAAACCTTTTAACCTTACCTTATTTAAAGTGTTTTAAAATGTTGTAACACACTTTCACACTTTTCTAGGCTTTCCATTAATAACTGAGCTTTCTTATGCTTTAATTGGACCTATTTTGCATCCACTAGCCCCATTTAATTTATCTTTTCGAGGATAATCCTGACATCGATATTATCCAATCATAATTCAGGTGTCCCAGGTATGAATGGCCCATATAGTGATCTAGGACTCATTCCCCACCTTGGGTGAATGGGTCCCACCTAGATCTTTCAATTCCGAACATGTTTTCTCACATTTCTAAGCACTTTTGGTTTTTGGTCTCATACATTATGTCTAATGGGACTCATTCACCATCTTGGGTGAATGAGTCCCATGCGGCCCCCAAAATCAAAATTAATTCAAATTATTGGCAGGATTTTGTTCTTCTAGATCTAATGTCAACTTGTAGTGTTGTAATTTTGAGAAATTTTGCATAATTGATTATAATACAAGGTTCTTTCACTCATTTTCACCCCAAGAATTCAAGTGAACTTAAAGGAGATATGATGGACCAAAAAAGTGGTGATATGATGGGTATGTGGCTAACGACTTTTTTTTAACCCAAAATTGATGAAATGAAAAGGATTTTTAAAGGAGATTCTCATATTTCCACCAATATAAATTATGTTTTACTTTGAATTTAATAAATAATTATTATTCATTTTCTATTTGAATTATGACTAAAGTCTTGATTGATAGGCTGATTGAAAAATATCTATAGCTTTCAAACAATATCACATTTTCTGAATCCGAAACATGCATCACATTCTATGCTTCGCATACTATAGGATTAAAAAATAAAAAATTATGAAGCTTTGACCAAGTTAAGGTGGTCAGACATATGAGTTTTTATGTTTTTTAAAAGTTGTAATAAAAATTCATAATTAATTATTTACTTGGAAAACAATTAAAAAAAATATATGCATCACATCAAGAAATGAGTCCTCTACTTATATCTAAAATATTATAAAAAAATATTATCATTTTATTTTGGTTAGGGTAGTTAGACACCTACTTCTTATTTTTTCCCTAAAATTTAAGTACTATGTACTGCATTGAAATTTCAAATTTTCACCAAATAGATTTTAAAAAAAAAAAAACCTAGTGATGTAGAAACTACATTCAATTTTCTACAAATTCTATTCTTACATATTTTTGAAATAATATAGATAACTTATTCAAATTTTTATGTCAAGTTTCCTAACTCTGATTTTTTTGATTTTTTCACCACTTAAGGACCTATTTTTTCCATGATGATCCTGCACATGTACCTTGCTCATCCTTATAGAAAGTTTGAGTTCACAAGCATTCACAAGAGAATTCAAGAACATTCAAGGGAAGATTATCAAGCATTTTAACGCAACATTCAAGCATCAATCATCATGTCAAGGGTGTCATGCATCATGCTTGTTATTGTGCTAACAATTGTGACGTAGGGTTTATGATTCAAGTAAGTGTTCCATTCAAGATCAACATCATTCAAGCAAGAATCAAGATCTAAATCCATTGCATCAATCTCAAGCATATTTGCATCACTTTATTTCTAAGGTTTGGTGAGTTGCAAAATTATCATTGTTCAGTCATCATTCTCTATTTCTATTTGATTTCATTTCAAGGATTGATTTCCAAAATAGGGTTTCACCAAGGAAAACCCCTATCCACTAACCCAACAATTTTTTTCCCTCTCCTTTGTGTGTGATTTATAGGTCTAGGTTGTAGATTTCATAAGGAGCAAGATTGGAGAAAAGTTGCAAGACACTCAAAGTTGTTAAAGTTGTCATTAATTAAGCCTTGGAGACATTGGAGAAGATCTGCAGGTTGCAAATCAAAGATTTGGATTTGGAAACCAATCAGGAAAGACATAGTAGATAGAGAAGAGCAAGATCAACCTTTAAAGCTTTATAAAATCCCAACTAGACTTATTCACCACTTTTGGTGAATGAGTCCTAGTTCCAGTCAATTTTCAAGATTTTGTAGATTTGGATACCCTTTTGGCGGATTCTCGTTCTTGCATAGTTTTCTAGATTCTAGACTGATTTTCTCAGCTTTACAAATGAGTCCCAATCAACATTAAAGTTATATTTTCCAATGTTTCATATCTCCATACATCCATTTCCAGATTTCTAGGTGCACACATTCCATTTTGTAGTTTCCTATTTCATTTCATTCACTTTTCTAGGGCATTTAGTGTTACTTTGCATTCAATTAGGGTTTTACATTTCATCTCGCATTTCATTTTATTTTCCAATTCAAAACTTGGTGGTGAAATCCTTATTGGATCATATTTAGCCCCTAGAACAACCCTCTTGCAAGATCTCTTTCTCTTTTGCATTGAGATCTCAAGGGTTTGTTCTTGAGTGAAAGTTAGTGAAAATTGCCCTTTTAGGTCCTAAACCCTAAGAGGAAAACCATCCAATTTTCCACCTTTCAATTTTAATAGGGATATCAATGAATCATTAGAATTTGCAAGAGTATATGAATTCTTCAATTCAAAAAACATACATGTTATGATGCAATTACTATCCAAATTTTGAAACAATAACTTTTACATTGTTGAAGGGAACACTATGATAGTTTGTTATGACAATATTCATCAATATGATAGAGGACATGAAATTTATAACTATTGCATAAGCCTCTACATATTCTCTTTTTAATATATTGTGGTAGTAAGATTTTATGACTAAGACATCATGATAATCTTAATAGTGGCATAAACCTCTACATATTCACTTTTCAATCTATCATGGTTGTAAGAGTTTATGAATAAGACATGATTATAATCCTAAAATTCGAATAAACTTCTATATCGAGTAAATTAAAGTCCATTAAGAGGGTTCCTATAGAGGTTGTGAAGGACCCATGGAAAAAATTTCACAATGAGAAGATCTTGCAAACTATTGTTTTGTTATAATAGTCTCATGGAAATACAAAATTGTGGTTATGTTGTAGGTATGTTGGCCTATTACAAGGGGCCTATTAATATTTTCATGCATAATTATCTCAACATACATAACATAAACCATGGATATCATGCATATTTTTGTAACCATTTAAAAGGGGTAGACCAAAAGAAGAGAGTTGAATCATTAAAATATATGGAAATACATGTGGGGATAATACATAGTCATAGTGGCAAGAGATTTGATAAGGAAAGTTCAATGAGAAGGAAACATACTAGGGTGTGACACCCCTCCATTTTGTTATGTTTTTATTGATAGCTCAGATACTTTGTTGGACCTTATTTTATGTTATGGTTATTCTATCGCTGGCAATGGGGCGATGATAGTCTATATGGATGTGATGATACATTATATGCATGGTGTTTATGTTTAATATGCTTTATGTTTGCATAGATGCTTAGTTGTGATGACATTGCTATATATGCTTATGGTAGTTTAATTGAAAGATTATCTCATCATTTGATGTGACATTGCATTGGTGAAAAGAATGGTATTGCATCACTCCCTTGCGAGTGCCCTGTTATTTCCACGATTCTCTCTTCACGGTGTGTATGAATTATTATTTGTATACATGTACAAATTTCTCTTTTGTTGTAGGTTTGTAGGTACAAGACAATGGGTTCACCTAGTTTCACAGGTCTGAGTGTGTCCACTACTCATCAGTAATGTTGATTGGGAGATAGTAACCAGTTAACCTTGTCAAACCTTTACCCTAGCATAGTGTGTCGTCAGTCCATATGTTGGTCATGTTCCTTATCCATGTTGGTCTTGGTATTTTATTTATCGTGCAAGTTTAAATTGTAAGGATTAAATTATATGTTGTGATTAAGTATTTAATTAATATGGAGATCTTATTATAAATTAATTAATTTAATTTAAGTTATATTATAAAGTAATTTTAATTATTAAGTTAATTGGGAATTAAATAAATAGGTTATTTAATTATAAATTGGATTAAATAAATTGTTTTTAATTTTAAATGCATATTTGGGAAAAGATCTTAGAAATATCTTGGTTTGTTAAAGAAGAGATATTTGTTGTGTGAACTAGAAGTTAGAAGGATTTGTTTTCTTATTGTCTTAAAATTAATTTACGAAAAGATTGATTGAAATTGGTGAAAAAGAGGAAGTTGTTTGCACGAGAAAGAAAGATAGAGGTTTCTGGGAAATGAAAAAATTGTAGATCTTAGAAGCTTTCTGATAATTCTAGGAGTCTAGTTTGTGGAAATTCTTGGCTGTGGTTTATTTCTATTCTCTAGGAAGTGAAAATTTTTCTAGAGGAAGCTTTGGTAACATTAGCAAATTGAAGTTACATAGAAGCTCATCATCAATCCTTGAGGCAACAATTCTTCTGGAATAGGTTCTTTAATTGTTTTTGTGAATTTTGATTTGAAAGATTTATTTAATTATTGTAATGCAAATTGGAAAAGATTGGGAAAGGTTTTCATTACTGTAGAAGCTTTTGGTTTTTTAAAAAAGATTGCCGTGAAAATTGAACCTCTGTAGAAAAAAAATTAGATCCTCTGTGTAAATTGATCATTTGAAATAATTTGATACCAAAGGAAATTATAGATCTTTGTAGAAAATCATCATTTTTTTTTGTTTCCCCTTTTCCTTTTAATTGTCTAGGAAAATGAAAATCTCTGATCTTTCTTGTAGAAAACTTCTTCTGTGAAAATTAATTACCCATCTTGATTAATTGTTTGGATAAATTTATATATAAATATATATATATATAGATACATATATATTGAAATATATATGTACATATACATATATATATTATATATAAATATTTTATTTTATATATGGACTATATTTTTCTTGTAGGGAATTTTTATTTTGGAAAAAGATTTGAGAAATTGTCGTACAGTGAATTTATAGTAGTGAGAACAAAATAAAAATGCATTGTGTTTGGCCATGGGATGAAACCCCCAACCGCACATAGGGGTGTGCTGCTGTGAGCAGCACTCCCCACATATATGCGGGGGAAGCATTGTCCACAAACAACGCTACCTCCCTATGGAGGTTGACATAACCAGGGTTATGTCCCTACGACTACTTTGATAGAGATTATTGATTTTATTTAATTTTTGTTTTATTCGTATATTATATATGATATATATTATATATTATATATGTATATATATTATATAAATCATATATGTAATATGATTTATATTGATATAAATATTTTAGTTTGTATTTCTTAAATGGATACTTTTAAAAAAAAAAAACCTGAGGAAATAGTTTTTGATATATAAATGGATTTTAATTTTAGACAGATGAGTTCTTTTATGGTATAGTTGATTTTGTAATTAAATAATATATATTTATGTGTATATATAATTATATGTATACATAAATTAAATATATTTGTTTAATGTTTGATTATTACTATAGATGTATGCAAGCATGATTAGTTAATTAGAAATGATTAATTAGTTTAATTATGAAAATTGGGTTAGATATTATGTGTGATTGTGAAACTGTAGTTAAAATTGTGTTTTATTTTGTTGTGGATTATTAATGGGAATTGTGTTTTGAATAATGTATTTTAGTGTGAGGGGTGATCCCACAATAATGGTTTACAATTTTTGGCCAAACTGGAGACTAAAATTATTATTTTTAACTAAATCTTCACATTCGGGTACCTATAGCAACTAAACCATGAGGGATTTAAAGATGATGCAAACTAGAGTCTCATCGCATTTTTTCTATAGATACTAAAAATATTTTTTCAAAATTTTTGGAATTAGATTGCACTTCTTTTTCCATCTCCCACAAAAACTGGTTTTTTTTCAGAAAACAACATTTTTAAAAAGTGACGCACACCATATAATGTAGGACCTTTTTTCCATGAAGGATAAAATTCTAATTCTTTCAAATTTAGATTTGTAACTCTAATATATAGTGCTTCCACTTGGTTAGACAATTTTTTATTGAATATTTTTCTTTGATCAAGTTTTGAAGTCAAACCAATTACAATTCAAACATAGCGCGACCGTATAACGCATAACCTTTTTTGTATATATCAAAATTCAAATTTTTTTTGTTGGATCAAGGACTTCAATATCTAGTGCACTCATATTTTTAAATTTTTTTTGGTAATCTACTACTTTTCCACATGTGTAAAACAAAGACCTTTGTTTTTGATGAAAAACCTATGTTTAATAAAACTAAAAAAATAAATACATAATAAAACCAAAGCATATTAAAATTATATTCGTTGGATATCTCATTTTGAGGACTACCTAATTCTAGTTAGGTTTGTGAGGATTCCTCCATTTTCATCCTCAACCTGAGCTTTGAAGTGCCAAAATTTAGGTTTTTTGTGTGCCTCAAGGAGGGGATAAGGATTTAGGGGGGTTCGTATGAACCCCTAGGGGTTCATTCGAACCAAGGTTTGCTTGAACCCTGGTTCGAGCGAACCTTTTCAAAGGGGTTTGATCGAACCCCTTTCATATTTTTTTTTTGTTTTTGGTGGAAAAAGTTTAAGGGGTTCACGCGAACCCAAGTTCAGTCGAACCCCTTTTTGGTTCGGTCAAACTTCTAGGTTCGTACGAACCCCCAAAATCACTTTTTTTTCCATGGGGTCATTTTTTCTCAGTTTTCCTTCCTCCATCAAATTGTAAACCACTACTGTGGCTTCACCTTGAGATATTGTTCTATTGGATTTACTAAATCTAAATAGTAGTGATTTTAATTACATGAGATTGTTTATTTTAATTTCTAGTATTTCTGTAATTGGGTATTATGGGAATATTTGTTGTAGAGAAAATATAAGTCTTCTAGATTTTAATTGTGAAAGGGTTGTCACTTCTGTTAGTCACCTTGAGATTTCATTGGGTAGTGCATGTAGTTGGATTCAGTATTGGACATCCGTAGGGATATGTTATCTCTTGTGTTATGTTATTATCAGTTTGTGCACTATCTACCCTTGGGTGTAGAATGAGTTATTGTGTTGTTGATAGGGGAGTGGCTTTCAATGAGGGTTAGGACACAAAGTGGTCCCAGGATAACTTGTGTGGAAGTCAGTGTAATTAGTGGAAATTAAATAACCTACTTTAGGGGAATGGGTAGTGAACATATTTAACTTGATAATTAGCCTCGCTCATTGGATCAAGGGCTTGTGTTAGACTTGAGATGAGTTGGGAAAGCCTAGAATTTCAAGATCGTTATCTTGTCTTCTTGAAAGATAATTGATTTCGCATTAGTGTGCATGTGGGGCCGGAGTTCATAAGAGGTTATCAAGGTAACCCAAGATGGGGGCTGGGACCTAGGAAGTTCTCCCTAGGACAACCGATGCAACCTTTGTGATGACACTCCTCCTATGACAACAGTCAATTATATTGTATAGTGGTTGTACTTGATTTTTTTATTATGGAAGTAATGTAACCCTATGTTTTGTATTTACTAGTACAATTTTATTTTGTACCTTGCCTGTGTCTAGAGGTAGTAGGTTAGTCTTGGTTACTTGTTACTATCTCCTAGCACAGGGGTTGGTCCTACGGGTACCACATGGTTGGGTGGCGTACACCTTACATTGTTGAGTTTCTCTTCCTATTCATAATGGTGGGATCTTCTTGTTTGAGGAGCTCGTGTGGTTCTATGGATTTGCACTTCTCTTTATTCATTGTAACAGTGGACACTATATATTGTATTCCTTATTTGTAATCAAGGAGGAACCCTTGTGATGTAATTGTAACATTATGTATAATCTATTCATCATTGGATTTAATTGTATAGATATTGTTTATATGGTGTTGTATATGTGGAAATATGTTCATTACTTTTATTTGTGTTAGATTTATTATGGAATGGTTATTCTTTGTTGTATGTTGTTATCATGAGTTAATTCCATATACTATGTTTTAGAATAATTTTGTAAGTTTTCAAATTCAAATGTAGACACGTTGCGTGGCCTAGAGGATGTATGTGTTAGAGTAGTTTATTTCACTCATCATTGTTACTCTTTTTAAGAAAAAAATAAGTTGTGCTTTCGTAGTGTTACATCGTCCTCTAGGTTGTGGGATGAGGTTTTACACTTGGTATCAAAGCCTAGGTTTAAGCACTGGGAACATTGGGTTAATTTGGAAACCATTAACTTATTTGTGTAGGATTTAAGTTGCATATATTGTCTTACACCTTGGTGTGTTTTTGTAGGATCATGCCACCTAGGAGAGGTCGAGGTCATGGTCGTGGCCATAGAGGTAGACATGGAGGTTGCCAACAGAACTCACTTCCGCATGTTTCTCATGATTTAGACTGTGAGGAACAAGAGGCTTCCCAAAACATTCTGGGAGGCAGTATTCAGTATTCAGATCCACCAGGGGTCGAAGGTACTTAGTTGCGTCAATTGTTAGAGGATACTCTTGCTCGTCTTGGACTGAGGCAGGAGGTAGAGTAGATTGTTGTTAGAGAGAGAGAGATGTACCAGCTCAGTTAGAGGCAATGGTAGCTGCACACATGAGAGATTTACTTAGAGCTCGACCACCCTTATTTGATGGATCAGGCAGTGGTTTAGAGGCTAAGACTTGGCTGATTGACCTGAATAGATGCTTTGCTATGCATCTGTATGGTAGCAACACCAGAGCCAGATGTGTGATTATGCACTTAAGAGGCTTTACTTCCACATGGTGGACATTGGAGGAGCAGAAGCTCCATATTGATATTGATACTGTATCTTGGGAGATGTTTCTAGAGAGGTTCTATGCCAAATCTCTCTCTGATCATTGGCAATAATGTCCTGGTGATGAGTTCCATACTCTACGATAGATGAATCTGTTAGTGGAACAATATGAGCGTCATTTTTACGAGCTCAAACAGTATCCATGCATTGGAGACAATGAGGGAATGTTGGTGCAACACTTTCTTAAGGGCTTAAATGCTTAGATCAGTGGAGGTGTGTGGGTTTTCAAACTCAAGACTATGGAGACCACAGTAGACAAGGCTAGACTTGTATAGGAGAATTTGGCAATGGAATTGAGTAGTCATGTAGGAGTGCAAATAGGTAGTACTTTAGCTGCAGGGCCTAGTGCATGCAATGGCTAGACTCAGGGAGCTGGACCACCCAAGGCACAATAGACACTAGCACAGAGTGGATAGTACCATAACTCCTAGGGAAAATGAAAGGATTTTCCACCTAGATAGAATGACAGATATCAGTCAGGGGGTGATCAGAATTGGAGGCATGTCAAATGCTTTAGTAATGCACAACCAACACAGAGTACTCACTCTACCTTTAGGGGTAGTGTACAATAGTCAAGTGTACCTTCTGGAGGTAGAGGTTTTGGTAGGGGTACTAGGTGTTTTGCTTATGGCCAACAGGGTCACATAGCTCGATAGTGTCCCAATAAGGGAACGCCAGGATATACATAGAGGCTAGTGGCAACATAGCCGACTGTTGGGGATGCAGATAGAGGACACCGTGTATTTGCTATAGTTGATAACCACCAGGCTAACCACTAGAGTACAATGGTGGAGACTATAGGTATGTTGCAGGGTAACAAAGTTACCATATTATTTGATTCAGGAGCCTTTGATAAATTTATTTCATCATCTATTGTGGCATGTGATAGACTGGGAGCAATAAGGCAAGAGGGTAAGTGACAGGTTGAGTTAGCTTCTGGTGCTAGAGTTGGAGTACATTCCTTTGTACTGAATTGTAGGCTGGAGATTGGTTCTTTCCATACTATTGCAAATCTCCACGTTATACCATTAGGTTCTTATGACATTGTCCTAGGGATGGATTGGCTCGATGCTCATAAGGACGTGATTGATTGTCGACGCAAGTCAATACAATGCATTAATGCATCAGGTAGTGAGGTTGAGTTAGTAGGGGTCCAAAGACCTATATCATTGAGGATGATCTTGGCTATGTAGTTGAGAAGATGTGTTCATCAGGGATGTCAGTTATTTTCTATAATAGTAGATGACTTGGACATGGGTAATAGAGAGGAGAAGATGTCTATAGATAGCCACCCCATACTTTAGCAATATGCAGATTTTTTTCTAGATGATATTATAGGGATGCCACCTTAGTGTGACATAGACTTCAAGGTTTATCTTCTACCTAGTTTCAAACCCATTTCATGAGCCCCATATCGTATGAAGACTCAGGAGCTTAAAGAGCTCCGCTTGCAGCTTGAGGAGTTGTTGGAGAAGGGTTTCATCCACCCTAGTGTCTCACCTTGGGGAGCACTAGTGATCTTTGTGAAGAATAAGGATGGTTCTCTTCATCTGTGCATAGATTACCGATAGTTAAATAAGGTCACCATCAGGAACCGATATCCTCTACCTAGGATTGATGACTTTTTTGATTAGGTCAAGGGTGCTACTATATTTTCTAAGATTGATCTTAAGCTAGGTTACCATCACCTGCGGATTATGGAGTCTGATATTCATAAGATGACATTTCATACATGATATGGTCACTACAAGTTTATAGTGGTACCGTTCAGGTTGATGAATGTGCCATTTGTATTCATGAGCCTGATGCATGGAGTTTTTTACACATACCTAGATAGATTTGTGGTGGTATTCCTCAATGACATATTGATTTATTCTAGGATAGTTGAGGAGCATGAGGAACATTTGAGGTAGGTATTGCAATGTTTGAGGGATAATAAGTTGTATGCCAACTTTTCCAAATGTGAGTTCTTCAAAACTAAGGTCAAGTATCTTGGTCATTTTATATCAGGAGAAGGTATTGTAGTGGATCCTGCAAGGATCTAGGTAATCATGGATTAGCCTACGCCCACAAATGTGGCAAAGATACATAGTTTTATGGGGTTAGCAGGTTACTACAGGTATTTTGTTTAGGACTTTTCTAGGGTAGGACAGCCTATTACTTCTCTTCAGAGGAAAGGGAAGAATTTCGATTGGTTAGAGTAGAGTGAGGCTACATTTCAGACATTGAAGGAGAGGTTGACTAGTGCAGTGATCCTTGCAGTACCAAATCCTACATGAGACTTTCTTATTTGTGCAGATGCATCTTTGGAGGGGTTAGGAGCGGTACTAATGCAGGATGGTCGAGTCATTGCATACGAGTCGTGCAAGCTCAAGGATCATGAATTAAACTACCCCACGCATGATCTTGAGTTAGTTGTAGTTGTACATGCATTGACTTGATAGAGAAATTTCTTATTGGGGCACCGTTTTGAGTTACACAGTGACCATCAGAGTCTACAGTACATCTTCACATAGCCTAACCTTAAGGCAAAGGCGATGGATGGAGTTCCTTTGTGAGTACAATTTTGTGGTGAAGTACATCCAGGAAAAGGAGAACATTGTGGCTGATGCTCTCAACAAACAAAGGCAGGAACTATCTGAGATGACTCTTACTATAGATTTGAGGAGCCATATTCTTACCACACTTCCTATAGATAGCTGGTACTAGGAGTTAAGGTATCAGATTGAGTCAGGCAGGACTTTGGATGGTAGGTACTCAGGATATTCTTTGGAGACAGATGGGTTATTGAGATACATGGGACATATATTTGTTCCATCTTCAGAAGGGCTTCATACCTTTATTTTGACAGAGGCACATTAGGCACCTTATTCAGCTCACCCTAGAGTGAAGAAGATGTATGTTGATCTGCGACCGCTTTATTTTTGGGTAGGTATGAAGCGGGATATTGTCAATTATGTATCATGGTTTTTGGAGTGTCAGCAAGTTAAGGCCAAACACCAACATCCGGTTGGTCTTCTACAACCTCATTTAGTTCTTGAGTGGAAATGGGACATCATTTCATTGGATTTCATTGTTGGTTTACGAAACTCTTCGTGATGACATGATGCGATTATGGTGATGGTAGATAGGTTGACGAAGGTGGCACACTTCTCACCTATCCATTCCTCCTATAATGCTTCGTTATTTGCTAGAGTGTTCATGGAATGGAGGACATTGTGAGGCTGCATGTTATTCTACATCAGATTATCTCTGACAGGGATCCTGTGTTTACTTTGGCTCTTTGTACATCATTACAACATGCTATGGGGACACAGTTGAACTTCAGTTTAGCGTATCACCCTGAGACGGATGAAAAAATGAGAGGGTCAATAAAATCCTTGAAGATATGCTTCGCATGTATGTCATGGACCAACATACACGATGGGAGGATTATCTCTATCTTGTAGAGTTTTCTTATAACAATGGGTTTCAGAGTTCTATTAGCATGGAACCTTTTCAAGCCTTGTATGGACAGTTGTTTCAGATTCCATTGAGTTGGGATAGGTTGGAGGATAGGATTTTATTGGGTCCTGATATGCTTCAGGATATGGAGGAGTAGGTGATTTAGATTAGAGAGCATTTAGTAGCTACACAAGACAGGCAAAAGAAGTACGTTGATGCATACTATGTGGATCACCAGTTTGTTGTGGGTGACTAAGTTTTCTTGCGAGTGCAACCGAGGAAGAGTCCAATCTGTTATGGAAAGGGTTCTAAACTCACATCTTGTTTTGTCGGGCCTTTTGAGATTCTGGAGAAGATTGGGCCAGTTGCTTACTACCTTGCTTTACTGCTCAGTCTCTTGCACATCCATGATGTGTACCATGTTTCTGTACTTAGACCTTATCATCTAGAAATTTCTCATATCCTTGATTGGACTGCTTTACAGGTAGAGGATGGGCAACTAGCTTTGGAGCCCGTGGTAATTACCCAATACAGGAGACTCGCCCTCAAGGGTTGAGATATTAAGCAGATGAGGGTCCAGTGGGATCCTAGAGATGACACTTAAATTGCTACATGGGAAGATGCTACCGAGATGAGGGAGCTCTACCCTTACTTGTTCGTAGGCTTCCAGGAGTAAGCCTGATCCTAGGGAGGAGGATGTGACACCCCTTTGTTTTGTTATGTTTTTCTTCATAGCTCAAATAATCTGTTGGAACTTATTTTATATTATGGTTGTTCTATTGCTAATAGTGGGGTGATCATAGTCTATATGGATGTGATGATACATTATATGTATGGTGATTATGTTTAATATGCTTTATGTTTACATAGATGCTTAGTTGTGATGAAATTGCTATATATGCTTATGGTAGTTTAATTGAAATATTATCTCATCAGTTGATGCGACATTGTATTGGTGAAAAGAACAGTATTGCATCACTCGCTTGTGAATGCCCTGTGATTTCTGCGATTCTCTCTTCACGGTGTGTATTAATTATTATATGTATACATGTACAACTTTCACTTTTGTTGTAGGTTTGTAGGTACAGGACACCGACTTCACCTAGTTTCAAAGGTCTGAGCATGTCCACTACTCAAGAGTAATTTTGATTGGGAGATAGTAACCGGTTAACCTTGTCAAACCTTTACACTAGAACAGTGTGTCATCAATCCGTATGTTGGTCATGTTCCTTATCCATGTTGGTCTCGGTATTTTATTTATCATGCAAGTTCAAATTGTAAGGATTAAATTATATGTTGTGATTAAGTATTTAATTAATATGGAGATCTTATTATTAATTAATTAATTTAATTTAAGTTATATTATAAAGTAATTTTAATTATTAAGTTAATTTTGAATTAAATAAATAGGTTATTTAATTGTAAATTGGATTAAATAAATTGTTTTTAATTTTAAATGCATATTTGGGAAAAAGATCTTAGAAATATCTTGGTTTGTCAAAGAAGAGATATTTGTTGTGTGAACTGGAAGTTAGAAGGATTTGTTTTCTTATTGTCTTAAAATTGATTTATGAAAAGATTGATTGAAATTGGTGAAAAAGAGGAAGTTGTTTGCACGGGAAAGAAAGACAAAGGTTTTTGGGAAATGAAAGAATTGTTTTGTGCTTTGAAGAAATTGTAGATCTTAGAAGCTTTCTGATAATTCTAGGAATCTAGTTTGTGGAAATTCTTGGCTATGGTTTATTTTTGTTCTCTAGGAAGTGGCAATTTTTCTGCAGGAAGCTTTGGCAACATTTGCAAATTGAAGTTACAGAGAAGTTTAACATCAATCCTTGAGGCAACAATTCTTCTAGAACAGGTTCTTTAATTGTTTTTGTGAATTTTGATTTAAAAGAGTTATTTAATTGTTGTAATGCAAATTGGAAAATATTGGAAGAGGTTTTCATTACTGTAGAAGTTTTTGGTTTTTTAAAAAAGATTGTCATGAAATTGAACCTTTGTAGAAAACAATTTAGATCCTCTGTGTAAATTGATCATTTGAAATAATTTGATACCAAAGAAAATTATAGATCTCTATAGAAAATCATCATTTTGTTTTGGTTTCCCCTATTTCTTTTAATTGTCTGGGAAAATGAAAATCTTTGATCTTTCCTGTAGAAAACTTCTTCTGTGAAAATTAATTGCCCATCTTGATTAATTGTTTGGATAAATTTATATATATAGATACATATATATTGAAATATATATGTACATATACATATATATATATATATTATATAAAAATACTTTATTTTATATGAGGACTGTATTTTTCCTGTAGGGAATTTTTATTTTGGAAAAAGATTTAAGAAATCGTTGTACGACGAATTTACAATAGTGAGAAAAAAGTAATAAAAATGCATTGTGTTTGGCCAGGGCATGAAACCCCCAGCCGAACATAGGGGTGCAATGCTGTGAGCAACGCTCCCCACATATGTGTTGGGGAAGCGTTGTCCACAAACAACACTACCTCCCTGTGGAGGCCGACGCAGCTAGGGCTACATCCCTACGTCTGCTTTGATAGAGATTATTTATTTTATTTAATTTTTTATTTATTTGTATATTATATATGATATATATATTATATATTATATATAATATATGTAATATGATTTATATTGATATAAATAATTTAGTTTGTATTTCTTAAATGGATACTTTAAAAAAAATAAAATTGAGGAAATAGTTTTTGATATATAAATGGATTTTAATTTTAGACAAATGAGTTCTTTTATGGTATAGTTGATTTTGTAATTAAATAATATATATTTATGTGTGTGTATATATATAATTACATATATATATATAATTATATATATACATATTAAATATATTTGTTTAATGTTTGATTATTACAATAGATGTATGCAAGCATGATTAGTTAATTAGAAATGATTAGTTAGTTTAATTATGAAAATTGTGTTAGATATTATGTGTGATTGTGAAACTGTAGTTAAACTTGTGTTATTATTTTGTTGTGGATTATTAATGGGAATTGTGTTTTGAATAATGTATTTTAGTGTGAGATATTGTTCTATTGGATTTAGGAAATCCCAATAGTAGTGCTTTTAATTACATGAGATTGTTTATTTTAATTTCTAGTATTTCTATAATTGGGTACTGTGGGGAACATTTGTTGTAGAGAAAATATTAAGTCTTCTAGATTTTAATTGTGAAAGGGTTGTCACTTCTGTTAGTCACCTTGAGATTTCCTTGGGTAGTGCATGTAGTTGGATTTAGTATTTGACATTCGTAGGGATATGTTATCTCTTGTGTTATGTTATTATCAGTTTGTGCACTATCTACCCGTGGGTGTAGAATGAGTTATTGTGTTGTCGATAGGGGAGTGGCTTTCAATGGGGGTTGAGACACAAAGTGGTCCCAGGATAACTCGTGTGGAAGTCAGTGTAATAAGTGGAAATTAAATAACCTACTTTTGGGGAATGGGTAGTGAACATATTTAACTTGATAATCAGCCTCACTCATTGGCTTAAGGGCTTGTGTTAGAGTTGAGATGAGTCGAGAAGGCTTGGAATGGCAAGATCATCATCTTGTCTTCTTGAAACATAATTGATTCCACACTATTGTGCATGTGGGGCCGGAGTTCATAAGAGTTTACCAGGATAACCCAAGATGGGGGTCAGGACCTAGGAAGTTCTCCTTAGGATAACCAATGCAACCTTTGTGATGACACTCCTCCTATGACAATAGTCGATTGTATTGTATAGTGGTTGTACTTGATTTTGTGATTATGGAAGCAATGTAACCCTATGTTTTGCATTTACTAGTACAATGTTATTTTGTACCTTGCTTGTGTCTAGAGGTAGTAGGTTAGTCTTGGTTACCTATTGCTATCTCCTAGCACGGGGATTGGTCCTATGGGTACCACATGGTTGGGTGGCATGCACCTTACACTGTTGAGTTTCTCTTCCTTTTCACAATGGTGGGATCTTCTTGTTCAAGGAGCTTGTGTGGTTCTATGGATTTGTACCTCTCTTTATTCATTGTAACAATGGACACTATATATTGTATTCCTTATTTGTAATCAAGGAGGAACCCTTGTGATGTAATTGCAACATTATGTATGATCTATTCATCATTGGATTTAATGGTATATATATTGTTTATATGGTGTTGTATCTGTGGAAATATGTTCATTACTTTTCTTTGTGTTAGATTTAGTATGGAATGGTGAATGCTTTGTTGTATGTTGTTATCTTGAGTTAATTCCATATAGTATGTTTTAGAATAATTTTCTAAGTTTTGAAATTCACATGTAGACACGATGCGTGGCCTAGAGGATGTATGTGTTAGAGTAGTTTATTTCACTCGTCATTGTTACTCTTTTTTAAGAAAAAAAATTAGTTTTGCTTTTGCAATGCTACATTGTACTCTAGGTTGAGGGATGAGGTTTTACATAGGGGATGTCACCAATGTTGCATAAAGGCCTTATGGTAGAACACCAATCGAATAAAAAATATGAATATTGTAAACATTCAAGAGCTTTATTGTGTGCCCTTAGGAAGACTAGATTTAGTTCAAACTCATCAAAATATGTACTATAACCATGTTAGTAGAAACACTCGGGCATTAAAGAGAAATTGAGGAAAATAAGGGTTAGTTTGTCTAGTTAAGACACATGTAATAGTAGTCTCCAACACCTTACAAGAATCTAGGAGAGTGGAGGTTGATGATTTGATTCTTTCTAGGTGAATCTAAAGGATATGGAGATGACAAAATCAAGGATTAATAGTCATTAATCAAGGATATTTGTAAACACCTAATATATTTTATAGATGAAAATCATGATGAAAGTAATTCACTTAATTTATTAATCCATAATGCACATAATGAAATAACATATTGTTATTTTTTATTAACATTTTATCTTATACTTATTAATTGGACATGGATCTATAATTATAGATTTTAGAATATCCTACTTATCATTTCTTTTAAATGCCTCTCCCACAATTCCTAACACATCCATTTGATGTAACTTTTTTCTTCTCCATCCATTTCTCAATTAATTAGAAAACAAAGCATTGAAGGAATGTGTAGGTAGTGAATGTACAAATAGTGTTGTAATGGAGGCTACACATGGAGAAAGAATCAAAGGGACTATTTCTTATTCTTTTAGATTACTAAGTAAAGTGTGAGTTATTTGAAATGGGGTCAATTATAGATTAAAGTGCAAGTTATCTAGAAGCACATTTTCAATTTTCCCTGAGCAATGTAGTTGGCAAGGATATTATAGTGATTTGGTGCTAAAATGGAGTCTATGTCTACACAAAGATGATGTAAAACAATGAACTAAAGTATTGGTGTATGCATGGCATTGATGCCATGGGTTCTTTGTAGGGGCTAGATAATCGCTTCCAAGATAGAGATCTTAGGAAATAAACTATCTAACCATAACAACTCCAACTAAAGCTAGCAATATACAACCAATTAAACTTCATGATGAAGTATAGAGTTATTAATTATAGAACAAGTGATTAGCAAGCTTTGAAGACTTTCCTAAGTTTATGGTAGAAACATCCCAATATCTTCTTCCATGAAATTTAGGATGGTAAGGTGTCATGACACCCTTATGTTAATACTTACAATACTTTATAATAGTTAATTTTAAATGTAAAAAAATATTAAATAGAAATACTAATTAGTTTTGAAATAATAAAATATTTAATTAAATAAAAAAATTAGGAGAAATAAATAATAAACATATTTAAAAAGTAGTAGAAATAAATAATAAACATATTTAAAAAATAGTAGAAATAAATAATAAACATATTAAAATATTAATATTTTTTAGATATAAAATAAACTAAAATAAAAGATAAAGATTCTCTTATTTTTTAAATAGATGAAAATTAAATTATCTTCTATTAGTTTATCCTCATCTAATAAAATATTGGAAAAAATAAATGAGATAGTTATACATAGTACATTGAAATTATCCTATATTGAATCTAATACTATCATTTTTCCTTTAAAGTTTATATTCTATCTCAAATTTTATCTTAAAAAATAGTTTGAATTGTTCTAAATATATTTTAGAAATTAAATATTGAAGAAAGAGAATGAAACAATATTTAATTAATATATTTTTTTTTTATTTATTTAAATTTTTATTTTTTTTTAAATGTTTTATCTCAATTTTCTTACCATTAAATATAGTACATAACATAAAGTATACATTAGAAAACCATATGGCTTAAGGACTTCTTTCGTGTGATATGTTAGTTCAAATAATTGTTCAACATTATACATCACATAGGAAACTTTAGGTATATGCCTAAATGAAATCTTGTCACTTGAATATTATCAAAAGTCCTTAAATTTCTTAAAGTTATAGTTTCTATCTAAAATATCTCCAAATAGGTTCAGCCAATAAGTGCTTCACCCACTCAAAAATTACCAAAAATGGCCATGAATCGTTTGACTCAATTGCACAATAGAAACTTTACACCTATCCATTCTCTTCCAATGTTGCAATCCATATCCCACTTGATCTTTTTTTGTCACAGTGGTCCACGGTTGTTACCTTTATCTCTCCTTCTGTCCATAATTCATTTCTTTTCTCTTTCCATCCCTTTTGGAGCACTTTGAAAATCTGGAGGCTCAAGCAAATAACCAATGTTTTTGAGGAAGAAATGGCAATTAAGACTGTTGATTTGAATGTGGACCCATTGTCACTCACCAAAAATGTTATGATATTACCAATATATTTGTTGAATATTCATAACCAATGTAATATGTCTCATTCAAAATCACTAATGTAAGCCATTATTAAAGCAATGTGTTGGAAACAAAATGAACCATTTTTTTCATTATTATTTTATACTACAATGTATAGGTTATTAAAAAAATATCTGTTATCGATCATTTTTGTTAAGTCTACCAAATTTTTTAGTCATTTTGATTATTTAAGAGTTGATCTATTTTATTCTTTAATTTGTTTTTGATTAGCGATCAACATGTTTTGATGGGACCATAAACCCAGTACAAGAAGGTGTTGCAGGGACCTAAAACCCTTTACAAGGTAGATAAGTTGTAAGAAAAGTAATCGTCAAACCAAACACAACCCATTGGCAGCAACCAAACACAAGTATTCAAATCAACTCAAGCTGCAACAAACGTGTTTTGATGGGACCTTCAACCCATTGCAATTGGGTTTTTATAGGGGCCTAGAACCTAGACATAAAAAATATGGTTTTTTTAGGGACCAAAAGCCCAATAGTCTGCAACTACTAGAGCACAACAAACCATCCACTCAATGTAAGCAGCATTGAGCCATAACAATCCAAACTCCCCACCTCGAGAGGAAAGTAAGAGAGAATCACAAAGAATTGAAAAGAAACAACTTCCTTGCAGCTCCAACCAACTTAAACAACCAACCCAAACTCCACCTCAATAGGAGAGGGCTCCCTTCTATAGGAGAGGATGAAGAGAAAGCCATCACCACCAAAGCCACCAATCTCCTGCATAAACAAACTTCACCTCCACAGGAACACGCAGGAGAAAAGTAAACTCTCCACTGAACCTACAACATGAAACTCCACCTCAATAGGAGAAGGCTCCACCTCAAAAAGAGCATTCTTCACCTCTAAAGAAGAAATCAACTATAGCACCTAGCATAAAGCAATTGCTCTAGTAGCACAATAATTTGTTATTACATATATACATACATATTTTTTTTAATTTTCAATTACAAATTTATCTATATTAATATGTTAAATAACATAACCTTTTCTTAACTAAATAAATTATATATTTTTATTTCTAATTATGTCTCTTTATAGCCTACTTGTTTTCATTGGAAGATAGAAGTTGTTAACTGATGCACTACCTTTTTTCTCATCTAGTGCATTAATCAACCATGAAGACACTAGGACACGTTAGTTGTTTCAAATATAAACTTTACTACCTTATTGTGTTTTGAATGACATCAAATTTCATTAATCTATGAGTCATTACTAATTATTAAGTTATTGAAGTCTTCAAGGTGCATGAGGATTGTTCTACTATGAAAAAAACCCAAGAAGTTTTTTTCCAAAATTTGATACTCATGTTTATGGTTTGAAAACTTTACCTTTATTAGTCTTGGCTCTATATATGGTTTTCCTTGATGTTTTTCAAAACCTCAAAAATAAGTTTTTTCCTTTGTTGAAGCCAACCAAGTGGATGCCAACCATGTGGCCCCTATCTTTTCCATGTGTCCAAACTTCCTTTCACACCCTAAACTTGAGACTTGATAATATTTTAGGAGATAACTCTTCACATCTCTACTTGGGTGGAGTTTCTTAGATTGCCTTTTCCATGCTAAAATTTCTTTCTTAGAATAGTAAGCTTTCTAGATAATATCATTTTTGTAGAACTGGATAAGTTTTATTTGGCTCATTTCTAAAAATGTATTTGTGATGAAATTGATATTTCTAAAAACCTAAATGAGACTATTGGCCTTTAGATTGGAAAAATAAGACACATAATGTCTTCTTTATATAATCCTATTTAATTTCTACTTCAAGTATTTATCTTCTAGTCATAAAATTAGAAATTGTTCCTTCATTACTCCTAATATTTAGCCTACTTCTCATTATTTTAATGGTGTCCCTCCTAGTAAAGAAGGTAAATAGTTGTGAGTCATAAAAATAATCAAAATTCTAGAAATGGTTGTGTGCCTCTCAAAACCCCGTATAGAAATGGTGGTTAGTCACTTAAAAATCAAGGTTCAAAATTGTTTCACAACCTCTAAACACAAGAAAAAGTATTGTTCCCTCACATGACAAGTTATCAAATGAGGAAAATAGAGGTAAGTTCACTAGAATATTCCTTCTAATGATTGTGTTATTTTTTGAAATATAATTTATTCTTATTCTTCAATTTGTTTCTCCTCAATGATCCAACACTGCTTTTATAGTCCATTTAAGCTATGGATGAAGGTGAGTACATTCTAGATAAAATAAGGCATAATAAACTAATAGTTCAACTCCATATTTTGTATGCCTCTTTGGAGAATAAATTATTTTAAAATAATTATGCCACACTTGATAATTTAGATGGTGAAGATGTGGCACTTGACTCTTGCCAATGGATTTTGTCTCCTAAAATGTTTGATATTTGATATAATTCATAAAAAACTATTTTGTGCTAGAAACCAAACCATTTTTCTTCTTAGACATTATTTGTTTGCAATAAGTAAGAATTTCTAATTTTATTTCTATTATTTTTCATGGAATATGACCAATTGTCCATTTTTCGTAGCTATCATGGTGTAGGTCATCTTCACATTATCACCTTTCTATTTCCTAAATGGTAGTCACATACATCAAACTCAATGAAACATATGCACCTAAAACATGCAACACCAAAATAGGTCGGCACTAAACACCTCTATGGTGGAAATAAGAGAAGAAAAACCATGCCAAGGGTTAATTAGGACCCAAATCAAAACTGACATGCTTCACCATGCTTCCAAAAATAATAAAAAGCCTTTGAAATTATCACTAGCATGCTAGGTTGGCCAAACCTACACTAACACTTGTTGTGTAAGTGGTTGTCGTTGCACCAAAAGAATGACATGTTAATGCCTAACACAACCGTTGGATTTATAAAAGATCCAAGATCCATAGGAGGTGTTTAAATCATGTCAGGAAGTCCAAGCACTTTGCTGGCCCACACCGAGGAGACCAAGGGTAACACCTTGCAATAATCCCCCAAACACAAGTGAGGGGTTTGAACCTGTGACCTCAGCTCTGATACCATTTTTTGCATAGGTGGTTGTTGTTGCACCAAAAGATCAACCTGTTAATGCTCGATATAGCCACTAGATTTATAGAAGATATAAGATCCATATGATGTTGTTAAACTATGTCACAAATCCCGAGCACTATGTTGGCCCATTCCAAGAAGACCAAGGATGACACCTTGCAACAAAACTAACAAGTGACCACATACACACCTCTCCAAGTCTAGAAGTATCTCACATACCACATAAAAAATCTCAACATCTAGGAATATTACACATCAGTAGAATATCTCGCACCATTGATGCGACCATGTAAAACTCAATAACACTTTCATTATGTGCAACCAAACATACTAGCACAAACATACAACTCAATAACCAACCTTATGGAACACCTAATCACCTAAAACTTCAAGAGAAGGTAGATACAGACAATATAAGTATGTTCCCAAATCCGCAAGTAAGAGAATTCAATGTAGAGAAATATAAAGCAATCTCATTTCTCCCAGGGTGAACTAATAAAAGTGGTTTACAATTGGAGTGAGGAAGGAAAAGTTGAAAAAATGACTCCATGCCAAAAAATTTCATTTTGGGGGTTTGAGCAAAAGAATAGGTTCGAATGAACCAAAAGAGGGTTCACTAGAACCTAGGTTCGAGCAAACCCATTCAATGCAAGTTCCCACCATCCCACCAAAAAACACAATGAAAACCCCTTTTTGAAAGGGGGCTCAAATGAACCAGGGTTTGAATGAACCCTGGTTCACGTGAACCCCCCTTTTCCCACCTTTCTACTCTCTGGCACCAAAAAAATCAGATTTTTTTCCCTTCAAATCTTAGGTTGAGGATGAAATGGAGGAGAATTCACAAACCCAACTAGAATCAGATAGTCCTCGAAATGAGCTATCCAACAACTATAATTTTAATATGTTTTGGTTTTATTATGTATTTATTTTTTTAGTTTTATTAAACATAGGTTTTTCACTGAAAATCAAGCTCTTTGTTCTACACATGTGGAAAATAGCAGATTATAAAAAAAAAAATTGAAAAATATGAGTGCACCAGATATTGAAATCCTTGAGCCAACAAAAAAAATTGAATTTCGATACATACAAGAAAAGTTACGCATTATACGGTCTGCCTATGTTTGAATTGTAATTGGTTTGAATTCGAAACTTGATGAAGGAAAAAAAATTTAATAAAATACTATCTAACCAAGTGGAAGCACTAGATATTGGAGTTTTAAATCTAAATTCGAAAGAATTAGAATTTTATCCTTCATGGAAAAAAAGTTATGCATTATACGGTGAGTGTCACTCCTTAAAAATGTTGTTTTCTAAAAAGAACTAGTTTTCAAAGGAGATGGAAAAAGAAGTGCAATATGACTCCTAAAATTTTGAAAAATATATATTTAGAATCTAAAGACAAAATTTCATGAAACTCTAGTTTGTATCATCTTCAAATTCCTCACGGTTTAGCCGCTATAGGTGCCTAAAATTCAAGATTTAGTTAGAAGTATTATTTCAGTGTCCATTTTGGCTAAAAATTGTAAACCAGTATTGTGGGATCACCATAGACAACCTTCTTTAAATAAAAACACATTGTTAAACATATCTTCCACTACTACATGATCAAGAACTTGAAACTTTGGATATCATACGTTTGAACACCTCTAATAATCACGTCCAAACTGTACAAGCATATATTCAACCATGAAGAAATTTGGAGCACAACACTAAAGACACCTCTATCACACTATACACTATTTTATTCAAATTTTCTCCAAAAAATATGGAAACCAAGTGAACCAACTATATTAGCAACACCACAAACACATCTTCAACACACTTACAACATTGACAACTCTTCTCATCATGAGTACACTAGAGGTTGACAACAAGACAACATAGTGCAATTCTCTTCAACAAAACCTACACTACCAACAATCTCCAATGCTAAAAATCTCTCCAACTATACCAGAAATATTCCAACAACTACAAACTTACAACAATATGTTGACATCAATGACAACACCATCAAATTCCAAGCTTTGAACAATCTCCCCCTTTCTCAGTGATGGCAACACCAACTCTGAAAAACCATCAACAACAAAAGCAACCAATAACAACTTTGCAATAAGTAGTACTCCCTATGATTGACATATCTTAATCTTCACACTCTCTCTGACCTTTGCTCCATAGAATTCTTCTCCCCCTTCCTGAGGAGTTCTTAATTCTCTCATCCTCTCACGAATACTCTCTCCTCCTGTGTATTTTAGACCATATCTTTTCCTCCACAATACTGTCTTGCACTATGTTTTTGGGTAAAAGCACAAAGTTGTGTCACACTTTATAAAGGAAATGGCCAACACTAATCCATCTTTTAAACTTGAATCACTAAAAAGTGGCATATATATTTTGAATTTTAAAATGATTTAAACTAGTAAAATATGTATTTTTTAGTATATTTTATGTTTGTATTTAAAAAAAAATTAAAAAATATTTTAAACTAGTTTTTAATATTTTAACCCTAGAATTTAGTTGCTCATAAAATGTTGAAAAATGAAGTTGCATGAGACATCAAACTTTTTATAGTGATTTTTTTTTTCTTTCAAAATTTTTGTGTATTTATAACTTGAAACTTTAGTGCATGGATATTTTTTTTCCAATTTTGACAAATATATATTTTTAAATAAATATTAAAATGTGCATGAATCAAACAATAGTTGTTTCTATGGGATGTCAACTTTCATATTAAATATTTATCTAAGATGAAAAAAAATTATACCATCTTGAAATAGATTCTTTTATCTAGTGCATCATATTTTTTTCTATTTTTTTAATAAGTTTTAGTATTTTTCCTTGGCATGGTAATCGACCTACTATTTCATGATGATAACCTACTTTTAGTAAAAATAAAAAATAAAATATAAATAATAATTAAAATATGAAAATAAATATATTTTTGAAAACTAAACTTATGGATCTACAAAAGGGTATTTTTATATTAAAAAAATGTTATTTACATTAGTAGGAGTTATTAAAACTTCAAGTTTTTCAAATAATTTTATTTTTTTGGTATGTTGGACTCAAAGTGGTGCTCCATATATTTTTAGCCAACAATTTTAGTTGAAAAAGTTGTGGAAGTATTTAACTTAGCTAGAATGAATCTTACTAGTAGATCATATGTTTGACCAAAATTGATTTTTAATTAGAAATACTTAAATTCAGTTGTGCTGATAAGTTGGATGAAAGTGTGACACAAATTTTCACTTTTACCCTTTTTCAACCAATTCTCTTCCCCTTTGACATCAATGGAAAAGGGCCATAAAATCAACCAACTCTCTTTCCTACGTACTTTACATTTTTCAATACCTATGCTTCACCTCTTCTTACTGCACTCTCCATTTGTATGTTTGCTTCCACAAAGGGATTACACATACATAAAACTATTTTTCTTTTCTACTCTCCCCTGTAAGAATACTTGCACACTTTGCATTAGAAAAAACTAGCAATAAAATGCTCTCTCTCCACTCTCGCCTTAGGGACACAAGATCTACTCCAACTAACTATACCAAGCAATAATACCACTACCTACTCCCCCCTAAGAAGTAGCCTTCAACATTAGTCCAAGACCAAGAATATATCTTGAATGCCCACCTTGACAGATGCACACACTTATGCATTTAATTTAAAGGAGGGTCACTAACCCCTAAGTTCTATTGGAGATACTCAAAATTATTTTTAGAAAGATCTTTTATAAAAATATCCACAACTTGATCCTTAGTAGGCACATACTCCAATTTTACCTCATTCTCTGCAACTTTATCTCTACTTGATATTGGATTGACATATGCTTTGTTCTTGAATGCATTATAGGGTTCTTTGACATATTAATGGTACTTGTATTTTCACATAAGATAGAAATAGGTTCATCATATATGTTGATATCCTTCAATGTTTGCTTCATCCACCACACCTGCTTGTTGCAATATACTATGCCTCAATAGTAGATAGTGACATTGAATCCTACTTCTTACTCAACCATGAATCTAATTTTCTTCCAAGAACGAAAGCACCACCATTTTTACTTTTGTTGTCATCTATACATCCTTCCCAATCTGCATCTATATATGCACTCAAGGAGAAATCATTATCCTTCAATGGATACCTCAAATTATAGTTCAAAGTGCCCTTCAAGTATCTTAATATCATATTCACTGCTTCCACATGTGATTCTCTTAGATCTTCTTGAAATCTTACCACAAGAAAAACTAAATGCATGATATTTGGTCTAGAAGTAGTTAGGTATAACAGTCCACAAATCATAGATCTAGACTTACTCTGATATTTCTTAGGAGATTTTCCATTCTTTCTTAACTTACAACTAGTAACCATAGGAGTACATATTGGTTTGGAATCCTCCATTCCAAACTCCTTCAATGTTTCCTTAAGATACTTTAATTGTGAAATAAATATACCTTTCTATGATTGACTGATTTCTAGCCCAAGGAAGAAACTCATCTCCCCACACATAAACATCTCAAACTTTTTTTGCATCTCTTCTACAAACTTCTTACATATACCTTCATTTCATCCAAAGATTATTTCATCAGCATACACTACCACAATAAGCATTTTTTCTCCATCAACCTTGAAGTAAATATTTCCATTTGCAGTGCCTATTATAAATCCTTGCTAGAGCAATTCCTTGTCTAATCTTGCATACCAAGCTCTAGGAGCTTTTTTGAGTCCATACAATGCTTTCTTAAATCTGCAGACCATATCAACATCATCTAAAAACTAAAAACCTTTTGGTTTTTCAATGTATACCTCTTCTTCCAACTCACCATTCAAGAATATAAACTCCACATCCATCTAATATACTTTAAAATATTTATGAGCTACAAAAGTACAAAACATCCTAATAGCCTTGATTCTCGCCACCAAAGAAAAAGTATCTTCAAAATATATACCTTCCACTTATTAGTAGCCCTTACACACAAGTCTAGCCTTATTTCTAATAAATTTTCCATCATCATTCAACTTGTTCTTGAAAAACCATTTTTTTCCTATCACATTCTTATTTTCTAGTCTTAGGACCAACTCCCAAGTCTAATTTTTCTCAATATGTTCCAACTCTTCTTTTATAACTTTGATCCAATTCTCATCTTTCCATGCCTGGTCACTTTTTTAGGTTCTACTTCTAAAAGTAAAAAAAAATTTACATTTCTTCTATCATAGAAACTTTTCTTCTTGTCAACACACCTTTTCTCTTATCTCCAATGATCTTCAAAATGATTCTCCTACACATACTTAGGAGTTTTAGGGATCTTTTCTATAGCCTCTTCAACTATCATCTCTTTCTCTTTCTCATCATTTTTTTCTTCTTCATTACAAGGGATTTCATCATATCCATAACCTTCTATCAGTAGTGAACATTGATGTTGTTCATCCACTTTGATACTTGCACTCTTAACAATCTTCTTCAATCTTTTATTGTAGCACTAGCAGACCTTGCTTCTTGTATAATATCCAAAGAATATTCCTTCATCAGATCTTGCATCAAACTTTCCTAAATTTTCTTCATGTCTTCTAATATAACATTTTCTTCCAAACACTCTAAAATATTTCATAGTAGGAGGTTTACATACCTAACTCATAGGGATTCCTTGAATTTTTCACTCTTGCTAGACTCTGTTAAGAATATATACTATTATATGGATTTCTTCTCTCTAATAGACATCTGGTAGAATTCCTTCCTTCATCATTGTCCTAGATGCTTCTTGAATTTTCATGTTCTTCCTTTCTATAACTCCTTTTTGCTAAGGAGTGAAAGGGACTGACAAATGCCTCTTTATCCCATGATCTTCACAAAAGCTATAAAATCATTGGAGGTGAACTCACCACCTCTGTCAGACCTTAAGCACTTGATTTTCACATCCATTTAATTTTCTACCATAGACTTAAATTCTTTAAACTTATGTAGAGCCTTTATTTTTTCTTTGAGAAATGTCACCCAATTCATTCTAGAATAATCATCAATCAATAACATGAAATACCTATCACTATGTGATCTTCTAATTCTACTAGGTCCACATAGGTGTATATGCACCAATTCCAAAGGATCTACAATGGAATATTCTTTAGTATTGAACCTCTTCTTTATCTTCTTTCCAAATTGACATTCTTTACATGTTGTGTTGATATGCTTTGTATTCCTTGGAAAATTTGTTACAAAATAAATAGAATTGATCTTCACTAGGCTATCAAAATTGATGTGACCCATTCATCTATGTCATAGACAATATTTATTAATTTGATACATAAACCAATTAACACCACCACCTATGAAATGATAAAAAAATACCTTTTGTTCTTGTTCCTACAACAACCAGAGTATAAGATCTTCCTTTTTTGATTTCACAATCATCATCCTGAATCACACAATTATATCCTGTACTACACATTTATCCTACACTTAGAAGATTATGTTGGAGACCCTTTAAATAAAGAACATCTATTTTATGATTGCCATCAGAACTAATTGAACCTTTTCCATAGATCTTAGTAGATGTATCATAACCAAAATTAATAAGACCACCATGATACATTTAAAATTTTAAAAACTTACTCTTATCACCTCTCATATGATTTTAGCATCCAATATGAATTATCTAGTAATTCCTCTCCTCTCTTTTAGGAAAAAGTAGTCACTATAGTTCCTTCAACCTTCTAACATGTTTCTGAAGAACTTTCCTTCACACATCTTTTAGGATTGGTAGAATTAGTTCCAACTTTAAAAGTCATGAACATGCATTCATCACTATCTTCATTAGGATTTTTAGATTCTTCATCATCAGATACACCATTTTCTTTTTCAACATAATATCCCTTCTTGGAAAATTTACCCATATCATCATTTTGTTTTTCATTGGTAACTTTGATTGGACATTTATAAGCATAATGACCTATCTTTCCATAATTGATACATTAAAAGGGTAACTTACATTTGTATTTTCTCGTGCCCTTTTCCAATATCCTTAGAAAAATTGCTTCTATCTCATCAAGATAATCTAGATTTGATTCATCATCCTTATCCACTTTGCTAACTTTGAAGGAAGTTTCCTTACTTCTAGCATCTTTACCAAACTCTCTCAATTCAAAATAAATCAAAGCACCAAACATTAATCTCTAGAATATTGATCTAAATTATGAGCTTCCTCAATAGCATAAATTTAGGGCTATAACATTTGGGAAGAGTTCTTAATACCTTTTTCACAACTTCACTTTCTTCTAACTTTCCACCAAGACCATTGATGGCATTGATAACTTCATCCACTTTCAGCACGTAGGCAACAATATCTTCATCTTTAGACATCATTAGGATTCCAAATTTGTCTTTGTAGTTTTGCATCTCTTCTTATTTGACCTTATCTCTCCATCATAAATGTGTTGGAACTTTATCTTGATATATTTAGAAGATTTTAGACTTATCACCCTTCCATTTTCAAAATCAGAAAGACCACTCTAGATTGTATTCCTTCCTTTTCCATTATTTTCATAATCCTTTATTTTTTCATCACATTCTATACCATTACCAAGCAAGGTAAATCTTTTTGCAATATATTTCTAGACTCCAAATCTAAGAGAAACTAGAAAGGACTCCATCCTAGCTTTCTAGTAAGCATAATTTGTTCCATTAAATATAGGGGATTTTCCACCTTTCCTATGTTCCATCCAAATCTACCTCAAGTGGTTAAGATTCTTCTAAGGAACCAAAAAATTGATAATAATTGTTAGATGCATATGAAAATAAAGAGGGTGTGAATCAATTGTATACTTAAAATATTCAATCCCTTACTATCATTCAAACCCTTATCAACCTTCAAACCCTTATCACACATTGATAGAATCTAAACAAATGAAATAGTAATGAAAACACAACAAAACACATAAGAACACTAGATTTACGTGGAAAAACCAAGAAGGGAAAAATTAAAAGGAGGATTATCTTACATATAAATGAAATACAACACCAAATACAAGTAGGCTCACTGCCCATAAAAAGAAGAAAGGATCACTACCAAAAGGACTCAATGTATAAAAGAAAGAAGAATAGAAGACTATTACAAAGAGATTTAATATCCCAAGGAAACAATAGAAATCCACCACTACAAATGTATGCCATCCACAACGTTTAACTCAGTACCTCCAACAACCTCAAGCACACTAAAATGTAGAAACATTTTGCTCGCTGCATCAAAAAGTCTTAAGCATTTAATATTGCACATGGATCAATAATATTGATCACATTCACATCTTGCACTTTTGACACATTCCACAGAAGCTTCACCTTGCATTTACACCAGTCATGAGCTAAACAATCTCAATTAGGTTAGCCTCAATGAAACGTATGCAGCTAAAACATGCAAAAAAAAAATTGGTTGGTACCAAGAACCTTTATAGTGGAAAGAAGTGAAGGAAGACAATTCCAAGGGTTAAATAGGACCCAAATCTACACTAAAACGCTTCACCATGCTTCCAAAAAAAACCTCCATAATCGGTGTTAGCATGCCAGGTTGACCAAACTTCCACTAACACTAACAAGCGACCCCATACACACCTCTCCAGGTCTAGAAATATCTCATGGAGCACATAGAAAATAACCAAAACTATTGCAAGATGGTGTGTCCCTTGTTCTTAGGTTGTCCAGAATAGTGCTTGGGTTTGTGACATGGCTTAACCACCTCCTGTGGATCTTACATAAATATGGTCATTGTATTGGGCATTGACAGGTCGATCTTTAGGTGCAACGACAACCACCAATATAAAAATTAGCATTAGAGCCGAGGTCATAGGTTCAAACCACTCACTTTTGTTGGGGGGGATAGCTGAAAGATGGTTTGTCCCTTTGTCTTCCTTGTCTAGCATGGTGCTTGGGTTTGTGACATGGTTTAACCACCTCCTATGGATCTTACATAAATCTGGCCATTGTATTAGGCATTGACAGGTTGATCTTTTGGTGCAATGAAAACCACCAAAGTAACAACAACGTCCACAAATATTCTGCATCATCTTAATATTCAATGCCACTAACACAACCACTTGAAACTAAAGAACACTTTCATTATGTGCAACTAGACATGCTAGCACAAACATGCAACTCATTAACAAAACTTGTGGAACACCTCAAGACCTAAAGCTTCAAATGAAGGTAGATACAAACAATATAGTATGTTCCAAAATTTTCAATACAAGAAACCTCAATGTAGAGAAATGTAGAGCAATCTCATTTCTCCTAGATAAATTTCTTTATAGACAGACACTGTGTCAAACACATTTTCCACTACTCCACAATCTAGAACCTTAAATACTTGATATCACACCTCTAAAATCCTCTGATTATCACATCCAAACCACACAAGAATACCTTCAACCATGAATAAATGCAAAGAACAAAACTGAATAGACCTTTATCACTGTATAGGAGTGAATTTCCCCCCCTTGCAAATTCCCCTTTTGCACCTCCTACCTTAGAATAATTACTCCCATCGACATATTCCTGCTTCACCCTTCCAACCATCCACCTAGTGTTTGTCCTTAGTGTCGATGGGTGAATATTTGTCAGGGACACCTGTGTAGAGCACAAACATCTACACAACGCACTTACATCCTAATAGGATTCCTTCTCCTAAAGCTCTCAAAAATGTTACACTCGCTATTGCCCAAGCCAAAGTGTAATGCTTCTATGGGATTCTTTCAAACTTTGAACGATTCCTTTCCCCCCAAAACCTCTTCAAATGGCTATCATTTGTCTTCAATCTCGCTCTCTTGAACTCTCTCTTGCTTTCTTGATCTCTCTTCAGTTTCTTGCTAGTTACAACATTCATTTCACACATCACTTCAAGGTTCTTATTACAACTCCAACATCACATCTTTTGTATCCACAACTCAATCTCATGACTTGGTTGCCTAGTAAGGTCATCCTTTGTCACCACTATGGTTGTGTCAACTTTCCAAGATTGTGCTCTTGTAGTTTCCTTTGTTGTCCTTGAGCACCCTTGTATGGAGGTGATATTGTCATTTATTACTTTTTTGTTCAGGAATTTGGTAGCATAGTGCCTTTGGTAGTGCTTGATGATATTTCCATTGTTGCACTTCCTTTCTTCTTCTTTATCATATTTCTATCATTGCTTTATTGGTTGTCATATTTATTCTTCTTTATCATATTTCTTCTTCGTGTGGAGCTTGTTGGAGAACTAGACCTCTAGTGAGTTCATTCTTATTTCATCTACCTTGTCACTTTCATAGCATTTACTTTCGTTATTCTAATTTTATTATATTTTGGAATTACATTTATTTCCTTCAAAATAGGTTGTTAATAGGTTTGGAGTATTATGCCTGTGACTTTCTACTCATTGTCTGTATGAATTCCAATGCATAATTGAGATTCCAACATGACACATTGTCATCCCTTTTTTGCACTTTCATCCTTTTCCAGTGAGCTAGTAGAGTCACTGTCCAAATCCCAAAATCGTGCTTTTCTAGTCCCACATCACAATTTTCTAGATCAACAGAGTGACAATAACACCTGGGTGTTCTCTTCATTCTTTATCCTTCCCTTAGACATTTACATGATTGGGGTAGTTTAGGGTAGCCTTCAACTCCTAATCCTCCATGACCTAGGATTGGCGAGGGGCTGGTCCCCCTTCTCTATGTTTTGGTGAACCCAATGTGAACCATTTGGGTTTCATTTGGTAGTGTTGAGAGTTCCTTTCATCGTGTCCTAGGTTCATTGTGGGTGTGAGTGTTGTGAGGTTCCTAGCCTTGCAACCCAACCTACAACCTAGCAATGTAGCTAGAAGGTTTCGTAGGTGTTGCAGAGCGTAACCTTAGGTGGGTCACTATCTAATCATTGAACCTTTGAGGCTCTCATGAAAGCTCCATTTAGTATGTGTAAATGGCCTCCTTTTTATGTATTCCCATCCCATCTAAACAACTTATGGGTGAATCATTTGGTATAATGTTCATCTCACAGGACCTGTTGATGAGCCACAATAGAGAGCCATCTCCTTTGTATATTCCTGCATGCATCAATGGGAATACTACAATTGGTGTCCTCATTGACCATGCATGTTGTGTGAATGTCATCATTGAAGAGATATTTTTGATTAAATTCCTACATAAAGATGGGTATAACAAATCTAGGAGTACTATCCACATGCAGGATGGGATTTGCATCCCTCCCTTAGGTTGCATCACACTATCAATCTTGGTAGGGCCTATGTCAATAAATGCACTCTTTGACATCATACTAGGATCTGAAGTATTGAGAGTGAAACTAGGTATCCATTGGTTGGTAGCTATGAACAACATTCCCTTTGGTGGTACACAAATGCCTAAAATTAATCCATAAGGGATTTGTCCATGTGGTCCACAACACCAATTTTAGGTAGTAGGTAGGTTGTGAGGACCACTTCTTGGATCACTTCTAGCCGACCCCTATTGGTCTATTTCCCCCTATGACAGACCTATATAAAATACAAGAATGGGGGCTTAATGCCTAAGGTGAGGTATCCTCCTTCCTCTTATGCCATTTCATATAGGGCTTGCTTGAAGGTGGATAGCGATGTTACCTTGCATTGAAGGAAGGAAGAGAAGAAGCTTGTTCAAGATTCTTCCTCTTCCGTTGTTTCATCTTCTTCTTTTTCTTATCACCCTATTGTGGTGCCATCAAATTTCACTCCTAGGTGTTTTGATGGAGAATCCAATGGTTTTGGCTTGGTGAAATCCCAAGTGTTGTGTTTTTCAACTTCCTGTCCTACCCATAGTGCATCAGCCTGCTATGTATGGTAAGGGGAAGTTCCCTCATGGGGGTACTTTCACATCTTGGCCTTCATGGTCTCCTACCTTTCCTACCTCCATAACAACAAATGGGAAAGGGCCCATCACTAAGATGTTGGTTCCTACTCCCCCTCTTCCTATTGTTTCTACCCTGCCTCCTATTTTTATTTAGGAGTATATCCATCTAATGGAGATGACCGAGATGGATACAAAGATGACATAATGGGAACCTCTTGCTCCTTCTCAGGGGGTTGCTTCCAATTCCAAAAGCTGTAGAAACTAACTTGTGTGTGAGCGTAGGCGTCAATGGAAGGCTTTGGCTATTGAGAAAGTAGCCTCGTAGAAAGTAAGTGAGGCATCTACTGCCCTTCTTGCTTCTTTCAAGTTGTTTCTACATTAGTTCCCATTAGTTATGTTCTGCCTCTAACTCCCCCATCGAGCATTGAAGTTCCACACCCCCAAAGGGTGCAAGTCTTCATTGCTCCCTCTGTTGAGTCCCCTTTACTGACATCCCTTCTGAATGTCCCACCTTTCTTAGAGCTTGTTGACATGTTGAATGATTTAGTGGTGTCTCCTACGATTATTTTCCCTTCCTCCTCATCTCTTGCATCCTCTGCTGAAGTGAAAGATGGAGGATGACCCCACTCCCAACATGGGTCAGAAGAGGATATCCTCTTCTTTGGAAGCTATTCTAGTTTTGGATTGTGCCATCTTAGTGATGGAGGGAGCCCCGACATCACCGAAGTATGTCATTGTCACCTTGGATGAGGTAGACGACGGATCCCATGAGCCTCCTTCCTCGCCTTGCAATCCTAGACATGATCCTCTTGAGGGGTGCATGTTTAATTCAATGGATGAGATCTTATCTTTTCCAATCATCTTTGCAATATTGATGACCTTGGGTTCATAGGAGCTTGGTGGAGAATACCTCAAGGTTCCTTCTTCCTTGGTTTTTGTTGCAACTGACTAGAAGGATCCTCCCCTAGTGATCTTGCCCTTGTTGGTTCATCCACCCTCCCTGTATAATGACTTAGATTGGGAGCACGATGACCTCTTGGTCAATGATTACTAGGACGATCTCTTCTTTATTTGTAGATTAGGATTTTGTGTGTGTGTGTTGTGCTTCCCCCATGCTTGTCTTTCTATGTGCTTGGATGACCCTTGCCACCCCTATTGGTGCTTAGTAATAGGTGAGCTTTGTGTCGTGACCTTCTTCTATTTGTCTCATCATTCTTCCATGTTTTTTCCTTGATTTTTGACAATTGGGGACAATGCAAAGCATTGGGGGAATTTAGGCCTTCTTCCATGTTGACCCTATTTTTTATTTTTAGTTTGTTTTTTATGCATTCCTTTTGATTTAGCGGGGATTGATGATCTTTCACCTTACACTGTAGTTACCTATTATTTATATAAGCATGAGCAGATCTAGCACTACAAAACTAGATCCCCCTATCTCTTGTGTTCTCTTTTGTGACTTGTATTGCTTTCGTTGTGATGTTGTGGTGCCTATGTGATTGTCCCTCACATGTGCGATAATATTACCACACTTGCATATAGTAATGTATCATGGGCCACAACATCACCTTGTTTCTTTCCTTTCATTATGATGCCACATGCTCTTGTGTTTCAAACATACCATCCTAAGGGGGGGCTATCATATTGTATTTCAAAAAGGTATATTCGGTGGCCAATGAATCCCTCACTAGAAATCACCTATCTTTTTCAAAAATCACACTCCTTAAAGAACCCCTTGTGAGACGTGTCCCCCTTCATCATGGGTTCATAAAGAAAGAAGTTTTAGAACCTTGTCCTAAGGGATGGGTCTTGAATTTTCCCTTGTATGGGGGCATTCTTCCTTTCAAATTCCTTGATGAAGTGAAACCTGCAAAAATGATTCCTTGATTATTGAATCAATTTGCAAAATATATTATTACAATTTCAAATTGATCATCCTTGAGTGGACCCCTTCTCCTTTCAAAAGAGTCACATGTCAATGCAGTAAAAATAATTTTTAGATACATCAAAAGTACTGTTCACTATGGACTTTGGTATCCAAAGAGAAAGGACTTCATTCTAACTGCATATATAGATGTTGACTGGGCAAGAAGTGTGGATGATTGGAAAAGTGTAGTGCCCCTTTGTGTCGATTGTTCTGGACCTTTGTGTGAGTATTTGTGTGTGCTTCATTGATTACTGTGTTATTTGATTGTGTGAAAAATATCATATGTTAGTAATCATGTTTAAATAATTAATTAAATCATAAGTGATTTGCAAAGTTATTTAAAATATAATTAGGAATTAAAATAATAATCAATTAAATTAAATCAAATGATTTAGAGCAAATGATCAAATTAAACTAATTCGTTAAAAGTAAAAGTGATATTATTAGACAAATTGATTTAAATTGTTAAATTGAAGTTAATAATAATTATGAACAAAATAATCTTGAAAAGATAATTATTATAATAAGAAATTTAAATAGATAAGGAGATAGGAAGCTGAAGTGCTTTAAAACAAGAAAAGAAACTTCACCTTTTGAGCATTTGGAAGTCGAAGAGAACTGGTGAATTTGCAAAATAAATAATAGCTATATTTAGCTTATGGAGGAGAGAATGGAGGGAGAGATACCAAGAGGTTGGGAATTCGTTCTTGATTTGTAACTGACCAAGAAAGAAAATAAGGGGGAAAGCGATGCATCCTGCACGAGAGAGGCTTGCACAAAGAAGATTAGAATCCCACGAGCAGCCAAGCGTAGATTCAGGCTTGAATGGTGAGTCGTTCTTATTTTAATTGTAATTCTATCGTAGTCTCTGGCAATGCCTAGCAATATCTCAAGATTTATCCTTCATCTAATCTACCTGTTGGGTCTTCTTGAATATCTAAGGGTTTCGTTAGATTTCAATATAAATATTTTCTACAAACTCTACCTTTTGGTTCTGACATCCTGTATACACGACACAATATGTTCAAGATCTTAAGTTGTCATCGCATTGATATCATTATACCTGTGAGTTGATAATAGGAATTGCGAAAGGAGAAATACGAAGAAGTGAATACATTAAGCTTTATGCTATGTTCTGGTTAAAATCGGTTGTCATATTTTCTGCCTGAACCTTATCCTTCTTTTTAGTCCTCTCACCTGCGCACTTGAAATTTATAGGAAGTTTAAAGGTTTAGATAATCTCTTTGATTTCATTGCCATCCTATCTCAGCCGCGGTACCTGAACTCAGTAGGAAGTCTAAGATTTAAATAACCTATTGGATTCTGCTGGCAATCTATCGCAGTTGCTACACTTGAAAATAAATATTATCAATTGTGATGAAGATTAATTTCCAAACATCAAACTTAAGCGCGTCTCTAGAAAATAGCTAGCAAACAGAAATAGGGTTAAAAAGGAAGAGTTGTGCATTAATTCTCCTTCTCGTAAGTCACGTATTTGCACCTCACCTTTCTCCTTCCCTTCCATCTTGTGGATAACGTGTGAGATGTGATAATAATACAAGTAGATGGCGATATTTCCAAATTCCTATTTTCACTTTCTAATATACTTGGCAACCTGTCACTATTACGACATTTAGAGTTGAGACATTGTACAGAGTTTAATGGTCTCCCTAAAATCATTGACCACCTTTCACAGCTGCAACTTTTTGACTTGCAAAGGCGTAGTAAATTTAACAATCTCTCTGGTTTCATTGTTAACCTGTCATAGTGGTGCACTTGATCATGGTAGGGTGTATAGAGCCATTTCTTTCACAATACACATGATAGTTAGCGACTTTATTCTTGTTTTCTATTGCATGCAATCACTTTGCCAATGACTCTTTCTTATATGGTATATATATTGATTTAGTTCGGTGGTTATACTTATGCCTGGAGTCATATATTCTACATTATGATTTGATTTTGATAGTCGATGGTTTTGACTCGTAGTTGTTGATTCATACTTTAATGGTTGTTACTTTTCCCTATGTCTTATAGTGGATATAGTGTATATAATATTTGTTTGTGCAATTGTAAGAATTCGATGGAAAGCATTAGCTATATATATTGGCATATGAACTTCAACTGTAGTCCTCATATTATATAACTAAGTTGTGTTTTAGTGGGAAGGTTAGGTTAGGCTGTGTGTTTAGTAATTCATGTCATTTGATAATCACTCTAGTTGATGTGTATTCGGTACCAATTATATCGGCAGTGATACTTTAGTTGTGTGTACTTTGTGGGTATCCAGTGTCTTGTGTCACCTCTTTTGATGAAAGGATATTAGTTGTGGCATTTGAATTTATAAATATTCTTGTAAGTATAACCCCGGTGGAATTTTTATAATGTTAATTTGTTATGTTGAGCTAAGCTTCCGTCAATGTTAAAATACGTGTATATATTTAGAGGTAGGGGTAGGATGTATAAGGATTATTGTGTCTATGACTGGTTTTGAAGATAAGTGAATTAAGGAATAGGGAAGCAATTTTGGAGTTAATAATTGTTAATGTATATACTTATGAATGTATGGGATTAATAAAGTAAATAAGACTATATTTAGGTTGAAAAAGGTTGCTTAAATCAAGATAAACAAAGTTAAGTTTCCTTGACACTGAAAGTTGAATGAAGGTTATTTCCGTTATTAAATGATTAGCAAATTGTCTCAGAAGATTAAGAAATTTAGGATATTATTATTACCATAATTATTATGGATTATTCTTTGTTAATTTGTAGGTGAATATTGTTATTTTATAACCTTTAGAGTAGAATGGTAAGATTAGCGTGTAAGCTAAATAACTAGGAGATTGTATTAAGATTGTCTCAAATATTATTATTCGAGGGAAATAATCTTTTCATTTAATTATGAGATTAATGATAAGGAATATTATGAAATGTAAAAATGTGCTCTGAGATAATTACGATATGTGATTATAGAGTTCCTTTATTTATTTTAAATGAATTCTTATTAAACGAATGTATCAATTGTATTTGAATGGTCATTGTTCATTTAAGGGTAATTTGATGTATCCTATTTGTGGTATCCTCGTTGGAATCGCTTGACTTCAGAAGTAATTTCATTTCATTGGGTTCATATCCTTTTATGAGTAATTTGACATATATCCTTTCATTATGACTTTTCTTGAGTTGACATGAGTTGGGGATCTTCTTTAAGTTAAATTGTGTTGATATTCGTTTAACCTTACATGGTGAATTCTTGGTTTGTTTTGAGTTGTGAGGGGTCTTATTAATTGATTTTGTGGTGGAGTATTTTGGATCCTAACGCAATGCTTGGTTGTGATAAGTTTATGCTTCTTATTGAATGCAGTCTTCCCACTTTTATTATTTTGGTGAAATATTAAATTATATTGTTGTTGAGGTCTCCCTTGGATGCCTGGTTGCATGCTTTTACCTTTATTGTTGAAGGATTGTGTTTGGATGGTTTCGTGTTGGTGTGAATACCTTTGGAGATTAATTTTGATTCAAGGAATCCTTGGACATTTAATTTGTGTTGCAATGTAAATGGGAACTCGTGTTTTGTTTATGAGTTGTGGGTAGTTGATCTTCTTGAATTCCTGATTTATTTTGTATCGAAGTTGATTATGGAGTTGTTGATCTTATTTTAATGAATTCTTTCAGTATATTTGAATTGAAAATAGTTCTTGTGGCCTTGCAATTATTGTTGTCAGTTCTTTGATGGGGAAACCCCAGTGTAAGCCCTTTTGAGATACTTCCAGAGGCATTGAGAAAAGTTGTGAGAACTTCATTGATTTCATTTTGGTCAAGATTGTGATCATATTGTTTATTTTTGGTGATTTTGCTCGGGTTGTACCATGTGAATGAGATTTCTATTTCGTGGTTTTGGCGGGATGGGTAATGTCTCGCGATTGCTTCAATTGAAGTTGGATATTATGTTTCCTTGTTGGTACAACTCTTGGATTTTGGTTTTTATGTTTTGAGTGTCTAGAGAGAGAGTGGCTCTAAGTGGGTGGTCGGTGCACAAAGGGGCGCCAGGATAGCCCTCGTTAGAGTGTGATTAATAAGTGAAAACCTAAGTAATTAACTAGGGGGTGGGTAGAATCACATTAAAAAGATAATTGATGCCTCATCCTCCTTTTAGTGCTATCACAGGCTAAAGGGGATTGAGAAGGCCGTGGTTGGAAAGATCGTTGCCTTGTCTTCATGAAAGGTTAACGGTTCTGCATGAGCAACCCTATGGAGTGGCGCCTTGAGATAGGCTATCAGGATAACCGTAGATGGAGGCGGCACTTGGTGATAGGTTGTCAGGATAATCCATGTATAGATGGAGGTGGCACCTTGAGTCAGGATGTCTGGATAATCCATGTAAGGCCATGCGATGACACTCTCCTCTAGCAATCCCTTTAGAGTTGTTTTTATTGATATCCTCTGGAAGCGGTCTTTTGATTTTATGACTTGATATTTATTGATGTTATGATATTTGTTTTATTGTTACTATGTTTTTGAAGTGGTTTATCACTATTGTGAAATGATTTGGATGTCATGATTTTCTAGTCATGGTTTATTGATGTTGTGACTATCTTTGGGTTTCATGTTACTCTTGTATGATGTTAAGTCTTGTGGTTCTCTATTTGAATGTTCTTGGTTGAGGTCTCTTTCTTGTCAGCTCCTTAGCACGGGGGGTGGGTCTTCGGACCCACGTGGTCGGGTGGAACGTGCTAAGCACCCCATTGGGTCCCCAGTTGAGGATTGAGAGGTGCGAATTGGTGTCAGTTGCGGCGACTCCAGAGTTGTATCTATCTTGGAGCCAGTTATGATATTGTGCATCATGGTATCTCGTGTTTGGTTTCCATTTATGTTTGGAAACACTTTTGTATCATTGTACCTCTTGAACATTGTACTGAAATGTAATGTTAAACTTGGTGTGGATATTGGCCATGACAGTTGTTATTCAATGTGTTGAGTTAATCATGGATTCTTATCAATGGTTTATCATGTATGTGTTATATTTGTAATGTTTATTTTGTTATGGATTATATCTTTGGCTTTTATTCTTTATTGTCGTTGAATGGATCTAAGACGCGTAATGACTCCTTGTGTACCCCAAGGGATGTATGTGTTAGTGAATCTACTTAAATGAAATTCATGTCATGACTTAATGTGTATTACATGTATGTTATGTTAAAAAAAAAAATTTAAAAAAAATTGTGCTGTAATTATTGTTTAATTGTCCTTTGGGGTTCGCACGACGGGGCGTTACACTAAGCACAAGTGTCTGGCCCATAGACATTAATTAAGAGAAAGCTTAGATCACCAATGAGACTTCTAACCTTATAAGTCATCCATCTTTTAATTTTTGTTACCTTCTCTAGCAACACCCCTTGAGGTTTCCAAAGAGTTAAAATACCTCCAGTCGAGCCATCAATACATATTATAGCCATCTTCCAAAGCTTCATGCTTTTTCCAAACCTTTCCACCTCTATTTGCCCAAGTTTGGTCTCTTGAATGAGAAATTTATCAACTTGATACATCGACACATGTTGTCAAATCAGGTGTTTTTTGGTAGGGGCATTCAAGCCCCTAACATTCCATGTAAGGATTCTCATTTTTCTCCAAGAAGGGAGTCTCCCTTCCCTACTTTTGACATTTCCTTAATCTTTCTTTGACCACTTGCTTCACCATCTAGCTTGTGTTTTACCTGATTAGGGATCTTACCCTTCCTCTTGCTTTCCCCACAATATGGGGATGTTTTTGATGTGTCTTCCTGATGTATCCCAAAAGCTTCCCCCCCATTTTCCATTTTTATTGGATTGATCATAGGGGTTATCTCACCTTCCTTTGGGACTACCCCTATCTCCTCCAATTCCAAGACCAAATCCTAGTCCTCTTCCGAATTTTCTACTCCTGAATTTTCCATTAGGGCACCCTCCTTGGCCTCTTTGGCCAACTCTACTAGCTCTTGGCCTACCTCAATTAGATAGCTTAATTAATTTACCTTCATGTTGTTTCTAATCAGATCCAAGACTTGGGATAGCTTGGCATCCAGTTCGCTTTTTTGAAACATGTGTCTTCCCTGAGCTTCTTGATTCGGCATTTTTCCTTCCAGATTTGAAGGTGGTTGTTGCATTTCATGTGATAAGTGCTCATCTATGCAAAATTCCTTTGTTGGTTCCTAGCCATCCACACCCTCCTCCCCTTGAATACCATTCTCACTTTTGGTTTATGAAGTTTCTTTGGCAGGCAAGGAATGACAACCTAGAGTTCCCACTCTTCTACTATTTGGTTTGTTGTCTAGCATTAGTACTTGTCACCAAATTCCCCAATCTATTTTTATTTCCAGTTCATTCCATAGGGAGCTATGGGGCTTATTCTCAACACAAATCCTCACATTGATCATGATTACGTCTTGATCCAATCTTTCTTCTACACATTGATATTGACCCAAATGGTTTCCAATATCCTCCAAGATATCTAATTTTTTAAATTATAATGGTAGGTTGGGAAGCCTATACCAATCTTGAACCTTTTCTATCTTATGTCAAAATGGATCAAACCCAATAGTCCATCTACGGATATAGAATCCATACCTGTCCAATATCCAAATCCCCTATTCAATATCTTCTCTGATTTCCATGTTTGGATATATCACCGTGAAGTATCCATTACCTAAATCCTTAAATTACAACTCCTCCTCCCAACGCCCTTGCCACCATCTAATTAGGCTATACCAGTTGAGGTATTGTCCAAACCATTTAATAATCAAACCTAGTTGTTCTAGATGGGTGATAGGAAGTTTCAATTTGTTTGGATTGAGCACCATTGAGATCTTTTTACCAAACCCAACATTATTTCTCCCTTGCCCTTTTTGATCACTATCGAACCGAAGATTACTAAATTTTGGCAATCTTCCCTGAAAGTCCAATGGACTATTGCTTCGATGATTTGAGGAGTTCCACTTCCAATTTCTAGGTTTGTCCTTTCCGCTTGGCATACCTTTATCATCCCAATTCTAATGCATTTTATATCACTGATCCTGGTTATTTCATTTGTATTCATTGGACTTGAGGTGAACATACCATGGCCTCCTATTCCAATGATTGGTACCATGGTCTCCCTTGTCTTGCGAGCCTTGTTCTCCTCTAATTTCTCTAGGCTTCCTTAGCAGCCCTTGCTCAGATATGCTCAATCGACACCTCCTCCTCGACCTCTTTTGCCCATTCCCTATAGGTTTCTTCATTTCTCTCACGGGTGAACTCCTTCTGCTGCCTCTACAAATTTTCGCTCCTTGTACCCTCGCGCACCATTTTCTTTCTATAAAGAATAATTTATTAATATATATTATTATTATTAGTTCCTGCCAATAGGCAGGTTACTATTGCATTCGTGCCATTTTTGTTTTTTTTTCTGCCTTAGCGAATCATATTTGCATAATTAAAATATCTTATTTATATTTCTATAGTTTATATTTAAGAACATATTCTGTATATTTAAAAAGTATTATTTATCTATTTTTATATTGGTTAGAGTAGCTACATAATTCATTTTCCTTTAAAAAAAAATGGAAAATTAAGTTATGAGAATAATTTTAACTAGACATTATAGTTAATACATTAAATATATAGAAGCTGTTGGAAAGGAGAAGCTCCTAGAAGCAAATGGTCTTCAGTTTCCTATTGGCAGAGTGGCCGGATATCTCAAAAAGAGAAGATATGCTCAGAGAGTTCTGGAGCTCGCCAACAATGCTACCAGAGATAGCAAGAAGAACAGAATCAAAACCAGACATCTCTTGCTCGTCGCCATCAGGAACGATGAGGAATTGGGGAAATTGTTGGGCGGAGTGACCATTGCCCACGGTGGAGTTCTACCTAACATTCACAAGGTGCTTCTCCCCAAAAAGTCTATCGCCGCTTCTGACAAGGAGCGCAAGTCTTCCAAGAAGACAAAAGCCTAGATGCGGGCAGGAGGGCTTTGTTCTACTTTGTTGGGCTTTTCTCAAATGGTGTTTTATAACACCACATTTGCTCTGGTTATTGTTATCCCTTTTTAATTGGCCGTTGTGTATTTTTCTGCTGATAATAGCGATCTTGGCGATCCTGGATATGCCAGAATTTTAAGTAAATTGACATTAGCGGTGTGAATGTTAGGGTTTGAGTTGTAAGCTATGTTTCATGCCTGTTTATTTATTTGGTGAATTAGGGTTTCTTTTTGAGAATTTGAATCACCTGGGCAATGCGAATATTGCATTTAAGCTCTAATGTGTGCCTCTTTTTGTTTTGTAGGAGGGAGATTGTAAGCACTGATGCAGTCATTTTTAGTCAAGAGCCTCAGGTTGGAAATGGTACTACTTATTTTATACTGTGTTTTTTTGTGCTTTGCATAGCTTCCCCAGTTGTAGGTTGGACACCCATTACTCCTCTCTCACAAGTGCTCTTTTCTTCCAGGAATTACTATAGTAAAACCCTAAAAGCATCTTCAACGGAAGAGAAGAAATGAGGAATTCATAGCAGTGGGCCATTTGATGGCCATTTTTAATCATATTCGTTGCAAATTGTTTCGAAGGTAAGATTTCAAAGTACCTATTGCATATTTAAGTGCACCCGAGCTATTTTTCTAGGTCTTTTGGTGGGATTTTAGGAATTATAGCAAGAATTACAAGTGAAGTTCTATTTGACTTAGCTACAATGCAGTTGCATTATTTAAATGTTCCTATGTTGTTGCTCTATGAGCTGCATTGTAGGTAACAACAAACCCAAAGCACAATCTAGGGTTTGAATACTTCGTGTTTTTTGTAGGGTTTATAGTTAGGGTAATTGCAGGTCCTGAGACTGTGATCTTATCATCTCCTTTCATGACAGCTACTCCAGACAACTCTGTGCTCTGCATGAAATTCTATTGCGCCGTTCTTTCTGCTCGAAATTTCTACCCTATTTTCAGTTTGGCAGCTTCTCTTACATGTTCTTGATATGCCCAGGCAATAGAAATTTCCAAATTGCAGCCTCCCTATCCTAAGTCCCTCTTCCCATTTCCTGCAAAATCCTCTTGTTGGAAATGATCTCTGCAGTAATGGTAGTCCTAACTGATTCTACAACTTCCTCTCAAACGCTGCAACTTTGGTGTGATATGTGGAGTTTAGATTGGCCAGATGAAGTACATGGCAAAAAGAAATATAAAGAATGAAAGGCAGAGGCAGCTGTAGTATTATCATGCAAAGACTCCTGAGTGTTGGACCATCTTTGTAAGCCTTTCTTCATAGATCAACTCTCCCTACTACTGTTCATGGAATAAGGAACAAAATCACAATCACCCTCCTTTTCCTGGTGAAATTCCTCTCCTTAAATGCTTTGATAGAAGTCCATAGCCTGTTCGACATATCTCATTTTGGCACAAGCAGGGAGGATACTGACAAAGATTGTGGAGTCTGGCTTTTACACTGGCCAATTTCATTTGCTTGATCGTTTTAAAAGCCTTTTAAGCAAATCAGTTTTGTGCATATCCTGCAATAATGGTAAGCCTTATAGTACAGTGGCTGCAACTAGACTCCCTTCCCCTATCATGGCATCCCCCCTTCTATCTTCTTCTACTATTTCCTTTTCAATGTAGTTTATTTTTTCAAAATTTTCTTTTTGCTAAGTAGGCCCCTCGTGTAGGCCTCCTTCCACGGGAATGTGACAACGTTACAACTTATCAAAGACTAAAATTAAATTAGTCATTATGTTGCTTCCTGTCTGAATCTTATCAACTTTTATACATTGATAGGTCAAAGCGGTGTATACCTTGCATATCCATAGAGCTATTGAAACCATTTATTTTAATGCCAACCAAATGTAGTCATTGATTGTTGTCTAAAATTAAGTAAATTTGGAGCTTCTCATGTGGTGACATCAAGCAGATACATAATGCATTCACATAACTTAATTTGAACAATTTCTGTAGATTAGCAGATGGCCCATGACATAACATTCGATGATCCATGGATATACTGCTACAATTGATTACTATGATAGTCAAATCTTAAACTACAGCTCGACCTTCTTAACTGGCAGAGTGGAGCAATTGCAATTTTAACTTGTAGCATGATCAATCAACGGACAAGTAGCAACCTTTTACTCTGATATTTATTTTAATTGTCTTTTAAATATATAACAGATTTGAATTTTGATTGATATTTTTTGTTTTGTTGGGTTTGAACTGGCTTTGACACTGTTAAATTTTTCATAGATGGGTCAGAAATTGAACTTGGGGTGTCTTATTTACCACTTGGTTTTATACATTAAGCTTTATCTCAGCATAGCAATGTGACTTCTTCACACAATGTTTTGTACTTAATAGACATTAAGGGAAGAGTCTTCGATGGGTTATTATCTTATTTAGCTACATTTTGCTTAAAATTATCAATGACAATTTGTGTTGGACGTAATTACATTTTTGGAATCTTGTCTTTGGTGTGTTTTGCATGACTTTGTAGGCTCTCTGATATTTACCAAGGATCTGCTGTCAGCAATTTATAGACCATCAATTTTTATGTAAAATCTTGAGCTTAAATAAATCCACTTTGTTTTCTTAAATAGAGTATATCTATCATTTTAAAATCAGGGTGTGGGGATTCCTTATTTTTGTGCAGCCATTTTATGCTTTGACTTCTTTATATATAGGCTACTGTACACGAGGATTTAGTTGCCCAAGCTTCTAAAGCATCTCTATTTCCTACTGATGCTAGGCTTATTTTAACTTAATTTCAAATCAATTCAATTTCTGGTGTTAAAATTTGATTTCAGGTGATCTGCAAGGTTGGGGATATGGTCCATATCAAATATTTTCCTACTAAACCAGAGAAGCCACAGAAAGAAAGAGCAGCAGCAGCTGGAAGAAGAGGAAAAACTTTGTTGAAAACAACCTGAATCAAGAGATGACTATCTTGATCATAGCTATTCTATTTTATTATGTATGAAGATTTGAGTAGTTATTCGTAGGGAGCATGTCTTCTATAATGCCTGTGTATATGATCCTTTTTAAATGACATTGTATTATAGATCCTTTTTAATGGCATTGTATTGTAAAACCATGAACAAATTATAAACTAATCTATTTAATTCTTTAAACTAACTGAACAGCATTATGCCTCTTGGAAGCTATACAATTTTTAAATTTATAGGTTTTCTCATGTTTTCTTTCTTATCTATAGATCGGTAGTCTTTGATTAGTTCTTCTTGAGAGCACGCACTCTATCTTTCAGGACCTTGAATTAGCAATCAAAAGTATGACAATGATCTAATCCAAAACTAGAGAATGACTGGTCTCCGTGTTTATGCAATATCTGTGAACCAACCAAGGACGCTATGCCTAGGTAGCATGCTCTTTAGATAGACACGGAAAATTGTAATGGGAAACCGTTTGTCAAGTGAAGTATATACAAATTTCATAAAAGGGCCTAAGTAAATTATAGGATATTGTACTACTGAGTTAAGTTTTGGACTTTACAACGAAAGGTAACCCAACAAAAATTATACACTCATATAAAAACACTGATAAAAAGACTTCAGAACATGTATTTCATTATGCAAGTGGTGAAGAATAGGGACAAAACGATACATGAAAAATTATAATTATTCTAACACCTCTAAAAAAAAAATCATCATCTTCCTAAAGAATTTCTGATACTTACTGACCTTTTAACTCCATCTTTTGTGACCAGCGAAACCCTCAGTTTTGATTTAGAGCCATTCCCCAAATATCATGGGCATTTGATTGTTTACCCCTCACACCTAGTCTTCCATATTTTAAGCAAAATGGGAGCTTCAGAATGGGTTACTTAATATGTTTCCTGCAAGCTTTGCCCATTTTTGTTGGTATTGATAACAACATGAAATAATTCATGCAAAACTTGAGCTAAGTTAGTATTAATTAGATACCAGCTATTGCTGATACTCTAAATGTGATGGCTACCAGTGCTGTCTTCACATATAGTGAATTACAGAGGTCAAACCATTTTCAAAAGTTGAACTTGTTACATCCTTCTTCACAACTTTATACATTTTTTATAATATTTCTTCAGCTTTTTTTTAATTAAACTGGCTCTTTTATTTTAAAGACCAAGATGTGGAGGCATAGATGAGGTATGTGAACTGTTTGATTCAATCCCTAAAAGAAATGTCGTCTCCTGCAAAGCCATGATTGCATGATAAGAACAACTTAATCGGGTAGGCATGCAAAACATGGAAGTAAGACAATTAACTGAAACTATCTGACAAAATTCCTCAAGAAAATATTATCTCATAAATTTGTTGATTGCACAATAAATTTTGTGTAAGAGAGTATAACTTACACGATGATGCAATTGGCAGGTGTAACGCCTATATCCTCATCCTCTGTGCGTCCAACAAAAATACAAGCTTTCCCCCACCGGAGATGAATGTCCATCAGAGGCGTCCAGGATCTCCTCCCTCATTTTTTTTGCACAGATGTCTTGGTTAAAAATGCATCGATCAACATGTATGTTGAAGGTGGAAGCACATACAAGGCACGTGGACTCCTACGTATTGCATGCAAAATGTGGAAGCGCTAATCCGTTTCAACACATGGAGGAGGCCAAATAACTCAGATACTTTTCTAGTTGGGTCAATTATTTAGTTTTTAACCCATTGGAACATGATTTGATTCGTCTTTTGTGAGACTAGATCATTTTAATTAGCAGCTTTCTATTGCCCTTGTTTAAAAGCCAAAAATTGTGTACCCTCGAGATGTGCTAAATCAATTACCCAACAACTTTATACCATGTTAGTGGAATACTAAACTAATTACTGGCAACTTTATGCCACGTTAATGGAATGCTAGGGAGGACCAGTTGAGCATGTTTCAATAGTTGTGATGGTAGTTGTTTATATAATGCCAATATTTTTATCAATATTAGACCAATAGTTGTGACTTTAAAGTTGTTAGTGTTGATGATAACTACCCATAATTAAACAAAATGTATTCCTTTGATCTAAAAAGCAACAATCATGTGATTCCACATCAGCTTCAATAAAACATGTGAGTATTGGTCTCAAACACCTTGACCAACATTTAGATGTAGCTTATATTTTCTGCCCTATAATTAGAAGTAAATTAACTAAATTATTTTTCTACCAACAACTTTTATTTTAACACTTTTATTTTAGATTTTTACGAATATTTGTTAACATTGCATATGATAATTCTTATTTGAATTAAAGATCAACATTGTTGGTTTTGGATTTATATTTTTACACTTTTTAGAATAAAATTTTCTTTCAAGCAACTTTTTTCATCTTTGACTTTAAATTGTATGACACCACATATTTCTTCAGATGAAATTTTCTTCTATCCAAATTTTTGATATTGGTTGAGTGAATAAATGCTCTATGACATATAGTGTCTTATTTATGAAGTGTTCGTTAACTATTCTATCCTTTATTATTTTGACGTAAAAAATTTAGTATTTCAAGATTTACTTGTGACTAGTTGGGTTGAGGGTTATGGCTGAAGGCATTGAACTACGACATTATATTCAACCTTAATTTCAAATGTTGCTATCATGAAATTCATAGTACTAGAGTACAAATACATCGAAAGGCATTTAGTGCAATTTTATTCTTGAGCCTCAAACATGATTTTTACACTTTTTCACAAGAATATACTAATTGCATCACGCTCTCCAGTAGGAACTCGACGCTTGCGTCACTTGTTATATTATTGTCATAATAATATTATAACTACTATATTATAATTAGTTTTTAATTATTCTATTGTTATTATATATTAAATATATTTATATTATTATTAGTATTAGTATTATAAGATTATTAATATATACAATATTACAATTAAATTATTATTATATTATTCTTATTATTCTATTATATTAAGTATTATATGAGGGTTAATATATTAGATTTATATATATAATTGGTTATATTAAATAATAATATTATATTATATTAAATCATTATTAATTATTTTAATTATATTATGCTAATTATATATAATATATATCAGTGGCTTCTTTGCTCTCGAGATGCTTCACACATCTCTAAAATCTCCACGTTCTGCTATCTTCCCCGACTATGGCCCTCATGATATGGGAAAGGTCTTTCATGGGGTGGGTGACAATGGCGTTAAGGCCTCCCAGTGCAAGGATCCATAATGACAGGTTAAATGTAGACTCAATTGTAAAGAGGTGTTGGATGGTGGAGCTAGGGTTTTTTTCGGCGGCGACATGAAATTAGGGTTACCTTGCTCCCCTATGATGGGATTTCTCTCAAAAAATTTCCCTCATAATGCTACTACCCACCCAAATAAGGTCTAGAAGTCAAATATGCCCAAAACCATTTGAAATTTCAATCCATTAGAAATCCCTAACATGTTTTGCAAGGTGGTTTGTCCTTTCCTGATCCACTAATCAAACCATATACTAGAGATTTGTATTGAAGGTTCAATTTCTGACATGGAAGAATTCTTGTAAGACCACGCTCTAATCTATAGATTCTTGAAGGCTTGGCCGAAATTAAGTGATCTCCATTCTTGGATCACTTCAAATTGGAAAGAGGGCATGGAAAATGAAATCAATATTTTCCTTATGCCAGAGGTTTCTTCATCCTTGAAATTGAATCTCTTGAAGACAAAGAGAAGGTGCTAAAAAATTTGCCATGGTTTTTTCAAGGGGATTTCTTATGCACTAAGCCATGGTTTCCATCCTTCGATCCTCAAACATAAAATTTCACTTCTACCTTCCTATGGGTGCATCTACCCTACCTCCCATTGCAATTCTGAGAATTGAAGACTTTGTAGGCCATTTGAAATGGTCTAGGTAAGTGCCTTTGTACTTCAAGAGAAATAGTCAATTATGTAAGCTCCACCTGCGCACATATATGTGTTGAAATGGATCTTTCTAATGGTCTTCTTGCTGAGATATCTTTGAAGTAGACTATGAAAGAATTGCTTTCAAGTGTTAAAAATTCTTCTCAACTAATCATAACACCCTGCAATGCCCAAAGATAAAAGCTCATGGAAGGGGATATCAAACTTCGAGTGATACTCCCACCTAGTGGATTGGGGTTAAGCCCCGCCATTATATAATTCCTTCAAATAATAAGACTCATTTAGACTCTTCCCTTGCTCCACCATAAGTCAATCCAAATCCAGGTAATCTAAAAGATTTGATTAATAAGGTTACACAGGTGGGTAGCTCAAAGGCTTCAACAACTAGTCACAAGAGAATATGTGCTAGAAGTTAATAGATGAACCAATGTTATCCTCGAGGTCTATGGTTCCTCTAATGAGTGGTGGCACTAGGGACAATGTTAATAGAAAAAAAAGATAAATAGAGCAAAACACTGAGATCCTTCCACAATCAAATCAAGATTGGCCAAAATTTAAGAGGAAGAAATCTCCCCCTTTGCAATACACACATCAAATGACACTAAGATCATCTAAACAAGGAAAAACTTGAAATGAAAAAAAAAGGTCTTTTGTACTCCTAAATAATGATGGGAAGGCAAGTAATTGAGTGACAATAGTTAATAAGAGCAATGTATTTACATTGAAGCACCCCTATATGCAAGACATTGTCTTTATTTATTTTCATTTATTAATATTATATGGGGCACAACTCCCTTATGCCTAACTTGCCTAGAAAAAAAAATTATATATGATATATATTAATTAGAAGATAATTATATTATATTATATTTATTATAGTATATAAGATTTATATAATATTATGTTAATTATATATAAATTATGTTTAGTTAGTATAATATAATTGAAATAATTAAGTGTAATATAATAAGTCAATTGGCTAGAATTTTTTTAACCAATGATGCACACAATTGCAAGCAAACAAAATCATTATTAAAATACTTAAAAAACAAACTTGGTCGATAATAGAGTTCAAGGGGCCAGTAAAATAATGTAGCCAAAGACATGGGAAATCGCTTAAATGAAAAGGCCATGGGCCAAACAATTTTAACATTGAAATATGTTGACACTTGTCTCTATTCCAAAGACTATGTAGGAATTTGAGTGTATAAAAATTTTAGCTCGAAAATATGTTGATCCCACAACATGTTAGTGATATGTGTCTTAATATCACAACATCACAACTTCAAAATTTTACAATTCACAAGAGCATGTGATGAACTACTTTCTTGTGACACCAATAGGAGGAAAGGAATTAGGAATGATGTGGCATACAAATTATAACACTTGAGCATCAATAAGACACATGCCATCATATTGTACCATCACAACTTGAAGGATTTGCAACAAATGAGAACATGTGATGAACTAAAAACATGTGATGTAATAGGAACATGGCATTTGGCACCAACAAGGATTAAAGTGAGGACCACTATATGGGTACATAAAGAAGGCGACATAAGTGATTTTTAAAGCACATACATTAACATTCATAAGTGGTCACTAGGAAAAGGGGTATGTTAATCAACGAATATAAAGGCTTTCTATTACAACTTAATAAAATGGGAACAAGTTGAACAAATCACTAGGCGAATAAAAGGTAAAATGACAGGAAGAAATAAGAAATCTAGGGTTTAATGTTAGAAATAATTTAGTAGGATAGAATTTTATTATATATTAAGGTCTGAAAACTTCAGTCCATAATAAAATGGTATATTATAATATATATTTTTATTTATATATTAAATATTAAATATAGTAATTATAATATTAGCTATATTAATTGTAAGATATTCAATATTATATGAGGTTTAATTATATTAGATTTAATATATGTATTAATTGGTTATATTACATGATAATATTACATTATATTAAATTATTATTAAAATCAAATATTATATTATTAATATTAATATTATATTATTTTTATTATTAATAATATTATACTATTATAATTACTAAAAATATATTTTTTCTTTAATTATGTTGACACTTATCTTTATTCCAAAGACTTTATGTAGGAATTTCAATGTGTGAAAACTTTGGCCTAGAATAAAATGGTGAAACTTTTTTATATTTTATACATTATTTCTAATTTTATTGGGATATATCATTATGTCATATGAAACAAAACTCTCTATTAAGTTACTTTAATTATTATATATCTTATTTCACATTTACATAGTAAACATTCTAATTATTGTCACTTAAAATTTGAATGTTTTTTTAATCTGGATTTGATTACATGAGTACTTTTAGCATTGGATATGCTATAAGTTTATTTTTATTCAAATTTAAGTATATATAATTATATCCATAGATTTTTGTTCTTTAGTTTTTTGTGGTAATTATATATCTTTAATTTTTATAAAAAAAATTATAAATACAATTGGTTTGGTTTGTTTTGAAGCTTTGTCTAGTAAAATTAATTAATTCTAGAAACAACTAAAGCTACATTACCATGGATTGTGGAAATATAATAACATTAATTTTAGTTACTCTCCATGAAATATATTATACTATTACTTGTAACTTGAATAGACAATTAACACACAAAATAATTCTTTATTGCAAATGAATAATGAAGAATAAAACAACCATTTATTGTATTACAAATAAATTACAATTTTACATCTCTTTTTAAAGATGGGTAGAGAATGCAAGCTCTCGTATAAAACACACCCCACTTTTACATTTGAGACAATTGATACTAGTTTGGAGGCTAGTAGTGGTGGTATGGAATGGGTAAAAATTCTTGTTGGATTTTAATGTTCAAGTTTGTGGATGTGAAGGAGATCATATCCTTAGACCATGGGGCTTGTCAAACATGCTTAGGAGTTGTGAGCATATAAAATGTACTTGTATTAGATTGATGAATATGAAGGTGTGTGTAAATGAAATTGACACCTTGATACTAGCTAGAGGTATTGAGAAGATGTTGAAGCGATAGTAAATATACTACCGCAACCATCAATCAGGATCAAGCCACTAGGAAGGTTCAATATGATATTTTTTTTGGATAAAAGGCTAGAGCTTATATTAATATATTTAATAGTAAAACCAAAGTATTACAAAAATGCTAGAATTATAGTACTAGCATTGGGATATGAGAAACATTATACCAAAATCTACATCAGCCATATGTGATATTAATCATGTTAGAAAATGATTAATTATATAGCTTGATTAGTCATTACCTCATTTCCATTATTAATAATTTATCTAGTTTAGTTGAGATCAAGAGATGATTTAGATAGAGCTCTCGCATATTCTTAATGTTCCTTTCATAGGAAGTGAATAGTCAACATTTTCTTTAAGAAAAATGTTTAATTATGGTTTTCATATAATTCTATGCAATGTCATCATGGACCATACATATTATTTTTCCAAGAAAATGTAACAATTTTCAATAGATATGTCAATTTGGTAAAAATTCTCTTGAGACTAGTATTATATAATTAGAGTAAATATATAATCGAATTGTTATTACTAATAAGAATATTTAGATATGATTTTCGTTTATAAATTAAAATCATGCACTCAAATTTTATGATATTTTCAATTAATACTTCTTGAACTCTTTAGGTCCCTAAAAAATTATTTAATCTCCAAAAGATTAAACTTAGGAATGTTGAAGCAATTCTTCCACCAACATTAAAATATGTATTTCTAGAATAGATTCATCTTCATCAATAAAATATATACATGTACACCAAAAATAGTCACCAAAAATTGTAAAACCTATCTAATAACATATATAAAAAATTAGATGCACCACCAAAAATACATTAACAATTATGTTGTTTAGAATTATGAATTCAATATGCCTTTAATATTTAGTCTCAATCTACAATGTGCACTATAAACTACAAAATTGATCTAATGTATGATGAAAACTTGTAGTGACAATCATGTCATCTAGTTGTAGGAGATCTGAAACAATTATGATAAAAAAAATATAATGAATGTAAGTAAATTAACTATAGATACATGAGTCCTAACTCCAAGTCATGTGAGAAAATTACAATAAATTAAGTTAGAAAATTACATTAAAAATTCCTTACATTCAAGTGATGCCTACCATAGGGAAAATTATCTATGTTATGTTATCACAAGTTGAATGCACAAGTAGTGGTCAACAATAGCATCTAGTTGTAGGAGACTTGAAATAAAATGATAAAAAATATAATCAATGTAAATAAATTAACTATAGATACATGAGCCTTGACTCTAAGTCATGTGATAAAATTAACTATAATTAGGACATTATTTAAGGAAAGGTAAGAGGATGGCTTAAGGGGAGATACATGAGCCTTGATCTAAGTCATGTGAGAAAATTAACTATAATTAGAAGAAAAATTAATGGAAGCTAAGAGGATGGCCTAAGGGAAGAGACATGAGCCCTAGTTCTAAGTCATGTGAGAAACTTAACTATAATTAGGAGATGAATTAAGGGGAGGTAAGAGGATGGATTAAGGGGAGCTAATAGGATGTCTTATGGGGAGGTAAGAGGATGGATTATGTCACATCCCATTTAATTAGCTTAGCTTAATCACTTAATTATTGTATTAATTGTTTAATAATAAGTAATTAGGGAAGACAATTTGGTTACGTGAATTATAAATTGAAGGGTAATTAAGAATGATTTAAGGATGATGGCTAATTATGTGTTATATTTAATAAGTGCATCATGAACTATTAGACAATCTTTCATATTGGAGAGAGAGAGAGAGTATCATCGAGGAGAAGGCTCTAGTGGGTGTAGGTAACCTATCATGATGGAATCACACACATGCACTTAGACTCATGTAGTTAGGTTGCATATGCATGTATGATTATGGTTAGAAATTTCAAGTTCTTATAATAATTGTATTATTTTATGAATGGTTCTTATATACAATTATATGAGAATAAAATCTCTTTATTGAAATATAAGATAATCAAATAATCTAGAGAGCTCATGTCATCGTGTCATGACCCGACTTAGCACAAGAGTGTGTTATTTGTAGTATGGATAGGTGTGTTTTTCAATATTTGTCAAATGAGGCCAAACTAAATGGGAATTGGCAATGGGAATGCAAATAAAAATATCCTTTTAGTTAATCATTAGAAAAATAAATAAAATAAAATAAATATTATATCAATTGGCCTCAGAGTTGGTATTGTTTGGGTGGTAGGTAAGGGATAGTATACAGCCTAGCTATCATAGTCGAGGTGTTTGGTGGTGGGGAGGTCATTAATGTCGATGCAGATGATGGGAGGTGGGGGCAGTGGACGTCACCCAAGGCCATTTGGTTTGTCACATCGTCAGCTGATGGTGACAACATCAGCTCTGGGCGGTGTGTGTAGAATTATTGAAAGGACGGTATATGCTGGCGGATTAATGGATTGAGGATACGGTGGAGAGAGATGACTGCATCTTCACACGCTTTGTGGGTGATGCGAGTCTTTATAACCTTGGATCCCTCGTATGTTTGGCTATATGCGATAATGGAGATGTCGGTGTGCGTTAAGGCTTCTCGCAAGCTTTGGGCATTTTTTGACAAAATATGTTACAGGAGGCTAAAGTCAGTGTTTAAAGATTGGGATCCCTTGGTCTAGAGGTGGTGCAACTACTTTTGGGGGAAGAATACATGGCCTTAGCTGAGTGTTATCAAACAAACGCGAGCATTGCCGCTCATTTTTTGGCTGCGCTCTTGGACTTGGAAGTTCCTAAAGCAGTAACGCTCTTGATGACTCACAAATTGGTGATGAGCAATTTGTTGGAGGGTGTGGAAGATGTGATAATTATTATAGAGTTGGGGGTTGGGTTGCCACATCCAAGGGACATGCACCAGGCTCTGATTCCTAGGGTGGTTGTCCAATCTCTATCTGGAACCTGCGAGCGGAGTGGATTGGAGGTGGAATTTCAGTGAGTATCTGCTAGTTGAAGGGGTTGAGTTGGATGAGTAACAGGCTAGGTGTTGGGTTTTGACCGATACTAGTTTTGTGGACGAGTGGCATTAGCATTGGGCCTATGAATGAAACTTGTTTTGTGGGCTTGCAACACTTGGTTGGGTGGTATGGCAAGGTGACTACAAAGGTAGTTGCGAAGGTGGTGCACTAGTGGTGAATTTGGGTGGTCAGTTTTGCTACTTAAATTGTAGGTGACTCCATGATCAAGTGGATATTCACTGTACAACTTATTGCCTGGATCTATTTGTAAGACAGGGTGGATAGCATCCCCTATTTTGGATAGTATGTTGGGGTCTGGGGCTATAGGATTTGTTAGTAGAATGTATGGATTCCTATTTGTGTCATCGCCACAAAACTGGCTAGATGTAAAGGCATTTTGAAATCAATATAATCAGATTTACTTATATATATATATATATATTAATAAAGACATTATAAGTTTTTTATATAGGGAGATAAAATAAAATTATATATATATGTATAATTTAGTAAAAGAATTTATTTATTTATTTATTTAAAAATAATAATAATAAGCTCAAAAGTTGTTCCCACGTCCCTGGAGGATGCTTCCACATCTTGCACGATACTTAACATGGGAGAAGCTGGTAAAAATTTGGAAAATCTACTTAACACTTGTCAATTGAAATTTTCTAAAATCTAGAAAGAATATTGGGGGGTTTTGTTGGGGGGAGCCGAGTAATTAGAAATTACCCTTATGCATGTCTGGTTGCACACTTCTTGACTCTTTCACTATATTTTTTAATAAATCATTTTGTGTAGCCATACCACACTTGCATTAAACAAACTATGGCTTCTTGGAGGAGTGTTACTATTGGATGAAAATATCAATACATCATAGATGAAGGGTTTTATTTGTGCATCATGTAACTTGTTGATTATGGTGAGCCATTTCTTCAACTATAATGAGGTATTCTCATCCACTATAATTATCATGAAGGAGTGTCAATGGTATTGCACTTTGCTTTATTGTCTAGCCAAACATCTCACAGTGTATATTTTCTATATGAACTTTGATGATGGTATTTGGGATATTTTAATGTTTAATGGCATCTTAAGAAATATCAAAGTTATTCCTTAATGATTTTCTCCAAAAATGATCAGGGAGGATCAGTCTTTATGAACACCTTGTGCTAAAATGGTAGTGCTTCATGCCATATGTTGTTCTCACCATAAACATCAAGCCCTTCCTGAATTGCCCATCACCTGTTGTAGATGTTTTTGACTAATTTTAAGGGATCAAATGTAGTGTAGAAACATTAGCAAGTTGGTTGGATGGTGACCATGAATATACAACTTACTTCTACTGTGGACCCCTACAAGAATATCCTTTCTTTATGCCACCATATGCTTTTTCACGTCAATCTTCATGACACTATTTATGCCTGAAACTAAATAGCATACTCTAGAGGAATTGGTGTATCATTTAGATGAGACAAATTGGGAAAAATGTTTTACATGTTGCTTCAACATATCATTGCAATTATTTGGCATCATATATACATGGTTATGCCTCATAGAATATAAGGTCACTGTGGTCATGATAGAGTTGGCAATGGTAATTGATAGATAGACTTTATTAACTCAAGTTTCACTCGTAACAGTTTGGTCTAAGGATAGAAGTCAATAATAATTTTCATTTATTATAATTTGGCTTTCATAAGAACAAAACAGTCATGCCAGCATAGTTTATGTTCTTTACAATTGTCCCTAGCTTAAGCTTCATTTCTTCTAAACTTCCTCAAATAGAAAAATTGCAACCATTCTAATAATGGCACAAATTTTGGCATTTTTTATGTAAGTGGTCACAATATATATCATCTAATGTGTTTAAATTGTCAGGAACTAGTAGTATGTTCAAATATGTCTTGTAAGGTTTTTTTCAAATTTAAACATATGCATTACTTTATGTTTTTACTTGATTGCATGTAGATTTCTTAAAGTGTAGACCCAGATTGCAATGAAACCCAATTTAACAAATTATATTCAAAACTTGTACTTGTTCATGGAAGGGTGCCATGTGCAATCTAGATTTTTCAATGCATACATAATATTTCTTGATCTTTGTATTATAAGTTGGAGGCATTTGAGAGCCCAAAGGGATTGATTCAAATTTGAAGTGAACCCGTTGAGGATGCCCCTTAACCATGTTAATGATTTTTTAATTATTAACTATTAATTATACATAATGTTGATGTGATGTACAAACAAAAACAAAAACATTTCCTTCTTTCTTCCCATATGATTGGGACTGTAGTTGTATCACAACTCTTGTTGTAAAAAAATCTCTTGTCACCTTAATAATTAGAAGTAAAATACCATGGATTTTATCTCTGATGGTTGATTCCTCCTTTCATTTTGTTGGACACATATCAAAATTTTAGATTTAGATAAGTAGGATAAGACTATTAAGAGTTGTCTTATTTCTGGGAGAATCTAGTGATCTTTATTGGAGATAAAATTGTTCTTAAATGGTTGGGTGTATTGCAAAAATATTTATGGGTTTTATCCTTTGTTCTTTTAGCTTTTTGAAACATATTAAAGTTTCAAATTTGGCCAAAGAACATAAAAGTTATGACTTTTTCTTTAAACACTACTCTTTCTGATGCAAACTGTAGATTAAGGGTTATGAATTGATTTATAGGGCCTAAGTATACAAACTAAATGGCAAAGAAGGAAGAGCTTGGGTTCCTAAATTGCTTAGCAGTAAGTACCAGGTAACATACAATATATGGGATAGCTATCTTGGTGTCCTCTTCAATAAATTTCATTACCTTGAAATTGCATTATTGGCTAATGCTAGTATAGGCTTAGTCCTTTGGTTATTTTTTTACCCATTTACCAATCTTATAGAATGTCAAGGCATCATATGATATGAATGAACATTGAATTTCATTGATTTATATGCATAAGTGTGTTACCTTGGTGGGTTTTTATCATCCTCCATGATATGCTTAACAATGTACAAGTGTATTGGGCATGTGATACATGAGCATATAGATATGCACTAATTGTCAATGACATATAATGAATTGGATTCCATCATGCATGTTGGCTACATACTGCTAAATCCTTTGTGATGGTTCAGGCTTCTCAAGTGGAGTAGCACGGGGAAGCTAATGCTTCATGGTAGGGTGGATATCACCTTGATGATGTTCTCTCTTACTTCAAGTTATGGGAAAGAAAATGGTAGAGTTATTATAATGCAAATGATGATATATTGTTTATCATGTATCTTATTTATTGAGATAAGTAAACAACTCTTACTTAATTGCTTATAATTTTCTTTTACAATATTATAGCTTTGAATAGTTATGAAAGAGCATGGTTGCTATAATTGAATTATTGTGTATGCTATCAATTTGGTTTCAAGGCATGTGTATCTGCATTTGTATTATATAATGATTGAGTTTTGTAGTTATATCAAGTATCGTAATAGATTATGTTAATGGTAATGAATTTGGAGTCATCTTATATGTAAAAAAATTAAGTGAAG
>VDFB02168118.1:120680393-120745578 GCA_007258455.2 Sequoia sempervirens | reverse complement strand
ATAATGCATCCAGCCCCAGAGATGTCGAGGTTTCCCCTAGAAGCCTCATCAAAATTGAGCTTAAACTAGCCCTTTTTAGAGGGGAGCCACTTGATATTCTTCCTCTCTTCTTACGTCTTAGACCCACCCTTACCAAAAAAATCCAGAACCAAAAGACCATTCCAATTCTTTCACATGAGGGTTTCCTAGCTAGTGAAGTTAAGATTCATTTGTGCCACCTTCCTAGTCCTTGAATTGATGACTTCCATAATACTTGCTTCTAGATTATTAAGGAAGGAAATGATGTTTATTTTTTGTCTTGAAAAATTCATTTGTTCCTTTCCTTCCACACCTCCTAAAGCAAAAGTGAGGAACTTGCCAGCCAAAGACCAAATAACATTGCATTTATGTTAGTGGTACGCCATCCTTGAAACATGCTTAATAGATCTCACGGAAGAGCAGAGGACCAGTGTAGCTTAGCACAAAGCCATTGCCAACAATGAAAGTTGAAAGGGCAGTGTAGCCATTTTTCATATCTTGTTTGCATAATACACAACTTGAAGGGTTGTGATACCCCAATTTCTTAATTCTATCTGTTGTAAGAACTCTGCCCTCTAATGCTGCCCAAGAGAAGATCCCTGCCTTAGGAAGATAGTTCCTATTCCAACACAAACCATTGGATAGCCTTGCCTTTGTTGTATGCATTTTTGGCAACATCTTGTAACCCTCACCCGCACTGTAATTGCCTAAAGGGGAACCGTGCCATTTCATCTTATCATTTCCCTCCCTTAGATTTATGGTTCTATTGCTTACAACCTCTTTGTAATCCTTAACCGCCTTATCACTTAGGCCCAAGGACCTAACACCTTTCCACTTGTAATCATAACAACCATTTGCAACAGTGATGCACAAGAAGTCCCTCACATGAATTCCTCAAGCCAATTTTGTAACCACTCTTGCTTGTTCTAAGTCACCCCTATTCAACGACTTTGGAAAACCACCCCATGAGTCTTCCCAAAAGAGGGAATACCTCCCATCATGCACATCCCAGGTTAGGAATCTTGAAATCACCTCCCTACAACTATTTAAGAAGTTCTAGATTCTTGAGCCATGTAGAAGAGTTTTTGTGATGAAAATACTTGTTTCACCCTCTTCTAAATATTTAGATTGCATTATTTTCACCCATTTTAATTCTGGGTTTGTGTACATCTTCCACACTAGCTTAGCCCCCAAGGCTTTGTTTTGTAAAATCAAACTTTTTAGACCTATACCATCATCCTCCCTTGGCTTGCAGATTTGATCCCAACTTATTAAAGGGAATTTATGCTATTCCAAATTACCTTTCCAAAAACAAATTCTCATCTTCTGGTTTAAACTTCTGTTAGATCTTGTTGATAATGGAAGTCAGGAAAGCATGCAAATAGGTAGTGTAGCAATAACTATCTTAACCATGGTCAGCCTACCTTCCAAGAGAGCCACCTGCCCTTCCAATTGGCAAGATTTTTCTCTAGTTTTTCCACTAATAGATCCCAAATTTTCCTAGGTTACAGACACGATGCTAGGGGAAGACCAAGGTATTTACTTGGAAGTTGTCCTTTGCTGAAATTTAGAGTTTGCATGATCTAATTTTCTCTTATAGCATTAGTAAAGAAAAAGAAGATTTCAGATTTTTCAATGCTTACCTCTTGTCCGGATGCCATGGAATATGAATCCAAGATCTTCTTGAAAATCCTAGCCTCGCATTCGCTAGCTTCACCAAATAACATGGTGTTATCCATGAATTGTTGATGGGTGACAGTCGGCATGTTGTTTGTAATCTAGATCTCTTTGAGTCTACCATCACCAACAACCTTGTGTAACGACCTATACAAAGCCTTTGCGATGATGATGAATAGGAAGGGAGATATGTGGTCCCCTTTCCTGAGGCCCCTGGATGCTCTAAAAATCCCTTTAGGGGAGCCATTAATGAGAACTAAGTATCTGGGGTAGGAAATCTAGTTGAAGACCCAATTTAACCAATCCCTTTGAAAACCAAAAGCCTCAAGAACCTTAAATAAGAACCTCCAATTCATTTTATTGTAGGCTTTCTTGATGTCTAATTTAATCAACATTGTTTGCTTTCTTATTTTGGAGACCGAATGAATAGCTTCTTGAGCTATAATTACCCCATCAAAGATTGATCTACCAGGGACAAACCCTATTTGTTCATCAAAAATTATGGTAGGGAGTGACTTCTTTAGACGTTTTGTAATTGCTTTTGCAATGATTTTGTATATGGTGTTACAAAGAGCTATTAGCCTCTACTCTTCTATATTTTTTGGCTTCTCTTTCTTTGGAATTAAGGCAATGAAGGTATTATTCATTTCTTTCAATACCTTTCCAGAACATCTAGAGTCCTCAATTGCTTCCATGACATCATTCCCCATAATGTCCCAACAATGCTAAAAGAAAGTAGCCAGGAAATTGTTGGTTGTTTTTTAAGAACCAAGTTGGTCTTCAAAGAAGCCTATGGAATTGCCAATTTCAATCCTTAGCAACCTAAAGCAACCTGAAGGGATTGGCTAGCAAACGAGTGAAAGTGACAATTCTTTCCTCCACTTCAGGATCTACAAAACCTAGGAGGGTGATCCCACAATGAACCTAAAGACTTATGCACTTCATGACTAGATACATTACAAATAACAGATGAATTCTCATATAATAGCTCAATAATTGGAATATTTCCAGAAGCTGGCTACTCCTTTACAACACTCAACATTTATAGCATTAGAATGAAAGAACTTAACATGAAATAATAATAATTATAGTTCATTTGAAAGTTTTTTTATAAATTTGATTTGTTGTTGAACAACCAAGAAGTTATATCATGAATACAAAACTCAGATCAGTGCCTTAACCTAGGAAACAAAGTCAATCTCAATACAGATATAATTTGAAAACAGATTAATACATAGCAAGATAAAGCTTTGACAACACTACATTACAACATCGCATCATTGTATCCCAAACCATAACTTTTTATAAAGATCCTTATACTTGAATTACATGAACCTATAGCTTCATCCTAGCAATTTCATTAATTCTTTGAATTAAAAACAAGGACAAAATCACACATCCATTGGAAATCAATGAAGACTAACAAAACAACCCTTGATCATTTTATTAATAGTTCATGAAATGAATACACCAGGAGAGAAATGGCTTTGAATTTGCACCATTTTCTATTCAATTGCTAGTATTGTTATCGAAAATTACATATGTATATCAACTAGACTCAAAACCTAAGAAAAAACTCTAAATTGTTCTTTGTATTCTCATTACCAAATTTTCTTTGTGATCAATCAACAACCTATACATCTGGCCATGAATTCCTTCTTATAGAAATGAAGGAGCAAACAAGCTTTGGGCCAGAATGTACACTTGTCCAATTCCTATTTGACCAATACAATAGATATTTCCCAATGCAGTTATATTTGCAATTCAAATGGAGGGAAACATCACATGGGACAAAAACCATTTACATTTGTCGATGAAGATCTTGTCCCACCTTCCAAAAGGAACCTTTTAGTTGTATCCACGTGCTTTCAAAATTATGTCCATGTACGTGAAGCTTGAAGGAAGAAAATCATGAAATGAAGAAAGGGAAAAAGGATAAATCACCTCCACATCTACATCCCTGTCATCAATTTTCAAACTAGATAGAATACAATATTTTATCATTACTTTATCAAAGGAATAATCTATATTAGTTCTAGGCCATGTATTGTATTCTCCCAACCATTACTCTACATTGTTGTAGACTTGAGACCAAAATTATATTGACCACCCTCTACAACAACAACTTAATCATCCAGGATATCAAGGTACTTGTCTTTCCATGATTGAAATTCTTCTTCTGAGGGCCAATTGAATGCAAGAACACTATCATCCTTTGCTCTGTATGGAGCATACTTGGTTACCACCTAGTTGGCTTCCTTATCAAATTCCTCCAACATAATTCCTGCTTGGATAAGAATATACATGTTGTTCTTTAACATACACATGCCAGTCCCTTCACAAATTAGGGTTGCTTGCTTTGAAATTATATCATTTTCTTTCCCTTTCCAGTCCTGCAAAGATTTTATCTCACCATTCTCCTTCAAGATGTCAGGGAGGAGACCAAAATTCATCTAATCAAACACTCTGACAAACTCCCTCATTTTTTCCTCCAAAGGCTCAATCTTTCCTTGGAATTCTTGAATTTCATTCACAATTCTAAGGGTAGGTTCGATGTTATCTAGCTTTTTTATATCATGCTTGGATCCCACGACCATTAGCCTTAAATCTTGAAGTCTTGGAATCCATTTTTCAATAAGTGGGATTGCCAATTCCTCGTCTCTATAAAAATTCTTCATAGCATTTGTAGACACTAAAAAATGTCCTAAATGTTATCATACACTCGAAACAGGTTTACTAACATCATTTCCTCTTCAAACCCATCTTCTTTTTGCTTAATTGATTAAATTATCCTAGCTATTTAATTAATTGCATCATTTTCATCCATTAACCTAATTAATTTAATCAAGTTAATCCATCCCCCTTCACGCTAACATTTCATCTTATTAAATTAAATAAATTAAAGCATTTAATTTAATTCCCTAAGTCATCTTATTTAATTAAATAACCCTAAGTTATTTAATTAAATATCATCTCTCTCGTCTCCCTATTCATCAAATCATTTAATTTAATAAAAATCACCTTACTCCTCCAAATCCCCTAATTGCATGATTAAACTTTGTTTAATTAGCAATTAAACTAATTTTCCTCTAAAAGGGAATATTCCCTTGGAATATTCCTTATCTCCCTTTTTTGCACCATTAAAGTTTTCTTTTAATTTGCAAAATACCTTTTTTCCTTACCCAAAGGAATATTCTTATTCCTCCATCATTTGAAAAAGGGATATTTTCACTTGGCTTCTTAAGAAGTTTTAACCTTTAACCTTTTGAACAAGTCACCTTTGACCTATGTGAGCAGGTCAAAAGTGTGTTTGTTTGAGGCAAGTGTGAACCCTTGATTAAATCTCATCATGCATTTTCATATGTTGATGAGAATCCATGATCCATGCCTCTCATCTCCTTCATCTTGGACCGTTGATTAATATTTTCAATCTCAACCCTCCATTTCTCATTTGCTCTCATATAAATAAAACACTATTTGGAGACAAATGGATCCATCTTTCAATTGTAAAGTCATGATGTTGAATTCACTTGCATCCACACTCATATTTCACTCACTTTTTAGCTTATCTTAGTTAATTTTAATTGCATAATAGCTTAGAGCATCCATTAATGGCTTCCATGCATCCATCCTAGTTTGTATATAAATTAGGGTTTTCATATTTTAGCTTAGAATTAGCTTATATTAGCTTAGCAATAGCATAATCAATTCATTTTTAGCATAAAATCATGATAACTTAGCTTGCATCATGTTCATTTTTAGCAAAAACTAGGTTTTCATACATCAATCACAATGGTTTCATCAACTAGATCTTTCATATAATTGACTGAAACAGGCTCACTGATCATGAGATTGGGAAAGGGTTATCATTTCACATCAACACGACACCAATTCCAAAACGGGATAAGTTCCAAATGGGTTAGAGTACGAATTTAACTATTCTTGTAGTTTGTAACTTTCAATTTCAATTAAAATGCTTAGTTTAACTTTTCAATTTGAATTATCTTCTTTGGTAGATGCATGTTTATTTAGGTAAATTATGATTCAATTCATCATTGATTAAGCGTAATCAATCCAAACTGACAATCCTCATCTCACATTCTGATGCTAGAAGGAGGGAAAACTGTTAACTTAACACTTTTTTAGCTTGAATTTCATTTGTTTGTTGTTTTATAGGTTGCAGCAACGCCCAAATCTCAAATAGAAACACCCTTTGAAGAGCATCACCATATAGCGATGCCATCACAATTTTAAATCTCAACACCGAATTAATGCACCAGCGCTAATTTAAATTTGGCGACACTAATTTAATCTAGAGGTATCAAAAAGTTCAAACGACGACACCCAAACTTCACTAGAGTGATGCTAACAAATTTCAAACTGTGACACCACTACAAGAAGTGACACCAGACCAAATCCCAACACTATCGTGCACACTGTTCCAGTTGCAGAGTGACGCTTGTTTTCACCAAAGCGACGTCCATACTTCAAACTACAACGCTATTGTGTTCAGCGACACCCAACCAAGGTAAGAAATTTTATGCTTGTTTTTTTGACTTGTGATTCAATTTCTTGGATTTATTTAACCATTGATATGCTTCTGACTGTGTTCTAGTTGTTAGACTAACAGGGTTTTGTAGGTTCAAAGACATGGAGCTAAAGTGAAGAAAGCCTTTTCTATCTTGAATTCTATAATTGTAACAAGCGTTAAATGCTTTGGGGCAATTATAACCCAACTTTATGCTTTCTACTTTCTGCTTTAGGAAACACACTGAATTTCAATTAGGTTTAAAATAAATGCTCAAAGTTGGATAAAATTGAACCTTCACATCATCATTTTATTTTGGGCTTAAAATTGAACAAGATAACTTCATTTTTCAATTGGTGCTTAAAACGAACTCATCACTGCTTTGAAGGGTTAAAATTTACAACTATTTGCTATGTTTTGTGGTTGTCAACATTGTTAGTGGATGTGTATGCAATTCTCTCGTGCCATTTGGAAACCTTGAGAAATAGAAACATTTCTTAACACTTTGCAAAATCACCTACATCTTTCAATTTGGATTAAAACTGAACCCCCTTGCGAATGTGAGAAAAAGGCATAGTGTGTGTTCTCTCTTTCTTCCTACGAATAAAGATGATCGAACTACGGATGTACTTCCTTGCTATTGTTTATCTTTAGAGGGATTGACTTGGTGGGAAAAACTTCTCACCCCAAGGGAACAACCCAAGTGGTAACAAGCTATTGCCAAGCTCTTCCAAACCGCGATATAAATGTGTGGTTGCAATGAAAGTTGTGATCAATGGGAAGTGGTACATGATAGCTCTCCCCCAGTATCTTTATGATGTGTAAATCCCTTGTTCTAAGGGTTGGGAGACCTCTTGAGAGAGTTTATCATTACACCCCCTAAACTGGAAGCCCTTACTATGAACCATTGTTTGGAATCCAAAAATCCTTAATATTTGTTGGTGCAAGAACAATCGTTTTGAAGTCACCCCACATTTGTACTATTCAATTATAGAAACATAAAAAATCCTTTTGATCTTTGGATTTTAAAGATGTTGAGATTTGGTGGCCCCGAGAAGTGTGTCGTGGAGGGGAGCCAGTGTCGCCAAATTGCTAACTATTCGCATTGTTTAGTGTTTGGAGAAATCTGAGTGGGGACTCAACAAATATGGCCATTTCTATCCTAAGATTGTAATGATTGTGAGTCAATTTAACACTTTTCTTGGTTTCAAAATGATACAAAAAAAAAACATTCACTATCATCCTCAAAATTTCAAACACTTTGGCTTAAATATAGACTTCTTGAGTTAGCCTTGATATTACTACTTGTCCTAAGGATTTATCCTCAGCGATTTGTAAATATCTTGACATCAATCTCAAATCCATATTTTACCAAAGACAACATAGAAAAATTATGGCTTTAATCTCATAATTTTCACGAAATGGACATTGTGAAAGTTGTGATGTTTTGGACATAAACATCTAGTTTGGAAACATAATCAAGACAAGTGTTTGTAAAATCAATTCACTTAAGCAAGATAAATTGACAAATGAACCCCACATGACTATTTGGAGATCGATCACTCTCATTGAACAACCTAATCTTCCAAGTGTTATAATTCAGCCAAACTTTGAACTCGTTAATGGAGAACAAATCGATCTCATTAGTAGTTTGAGAACCTTCACTTTTGAAACAAAGGAAAAAAATACATAGTGGAGAAACGTAGCAACCATTATAGACGAAGAAAAGGAACAAACTGATATTGAGGCTAGAAGGCCCACATTACCACCTCCTGCATGGCAATAAATATCTTTCTTTCTTCCATAAACTTGAACTGTTTGTAAATGATCTCACACAAAATCAAGATTCCTAAGGTAAGGTCTATAGGTCATCATTTTAGACTTAGGCATCTCACTCCAAAAGCTCTCAAGAAACACCTTTTAGCACCTCACAGAAATAGAGACAGGTTGGTTGCAAACTTTTATAGACACGCTTCAAGGACAATCCCAAATTATATGCATTCTTTTGGAGTCAAAATCCTAATCTTTTTACATGATATCGAACTCCTATAAATGATTCATTGAACAATCAAAATCCATAGGGGAAGATCTACATCCCGTCATTGCAAACATAGGTATCATAGTGCACAGTTTAGTAGGAAGTGGGCTTCAATACTTTATCGCAATCACTACCACTTGTTAAGAAACTTTTATGCTTGAGCTAGGAGGATTTGAACAGGTCTAAACATTCACATTCATCCTCTCATCTAAAATCAACATTTGGTCTTTAGGATTTGAACATTTTAGAGGTCTAGCATCATTCTCACTACCTTGGTCTTGTCAAAACAAAGGGTCACTTCAAAGTCAACATTGGGTCAAACACCTCACTCACCCCTTCATCAAATTTCATCTTTCACTTCATCCAACTTTGCAAAATTTTAAGTACACCAACACTTTGTGACTTAAACATCAATCAAACCAATTGCTAAATTAGCTACTTTGTATGTGGAATGTATCCTTTTCCATGCACTTAGCTAGGCTAGTTATCATCTCTAAACTAGTTTATCTTGAAGGTCACAAGTCTACCCTAAATATTTCTAAGTTCATTAGCATCCTTTATCCTAACATCAAAGCATCAAACTCAAGACAAAAGTGTTGTCCCAAAACATTTGCAAAGATCACTTCCCACATCACTCATCTTTTCATCCCCCACTATCATCATTGCTCCAAAGAGACTTAGAGTGTCCCTTTTAACTAGATTTGAGTCAACTAGAGAGTTCAAACATTACAAAACTCAACACAAATCTCCCATAGGTGACACAAAATTTATGATAAAGACAAGATCACAACACAAGAGAATCATGGAAAAATCCATAGTTACATTTACCTCAAGTGATCCAAATCCTTTAGAATTTGATCCTAGAAGTCACATTACCCCATCACAACAACCGTCATCTCCTTCAGGACCATAGGAGATTGAAGACGTCACGAATAATCCATTTGAGCTTACTAGGGAAGAAATTATGGAACATCAAGCCTTTGAAAATGTAGCTCCTATCTCCCCGACATTTGCGGCATAGAATTTAACACAAGGTTTCACAACTCCATTGCTAGGGCTAAATCAAACCTACATTCCTAGTCTTCCAACCATCCTTGCTAAAGACATTGGTCACACTTCACCATTTGAAAGTAGTACACTTGTGGGTACCCTTGACACTAATCCTCCACCTCCAACATCCGCTTGGCCACCTACTTTTGGTGCTCCTCCTATTCCTAAAGCTCCAAAACAACTACACACACCACTTGAACTTCATTATTCCACAACCACTTTGACATTTCGGGGACACCCTTCTTCATCCACACCTATGAGTACCACAAGTGTGCCCACCATTATACAAAGTAGTATAAACCAAGTATCTAAGAACAACACACAAGGGCATGCCAATAACATATCACAAAACCAACCCTTAACACAAATAGGGACATCTTTATCTAACCCTCTGGTGGGTTCATCCATGCCATCTACCATTTCCACCTCATCCACTATCAATCCACCTCAAAACAATCCCTTGGTTACGAGTTCTATCAATCCAAGAAGTACCTTGATTAGAAATCTCTTGTTTACATCTTTGGCATGAGGAAATCCTCAAAACATGGGACAAGGAAATCTTTTCAATCAATGGACTCAAGGTCCTAGTGTGTCATTTCCATTTCAAAATTTAATGACATCATCTTTTCCCACAGTCTCCTTTACTATGCCAAATCAATTAGGACCTCAAACATACATTCCTCCACCCCATTCTACCATCTTAAAAGGAATTTTGAACCAAGGAAACCCTCCACCTCTCATCAGCAATCCATTACCCACTCAAAACATCAATATCCATAATCCTTCACAAATGTCTCAACAAGCACCTGATCCCACATTACAAGCACATGCCTTAGCTTATAGCAAGCACAACAAGCCGTCCAACAATAGCAACAACAACAAGTAGCCTTAGTAGCTCAACAAGCATCCTTAGCACAACAATAATATCAAGCTCAATAAGCATCCTTAGCACAACAACAACATCAAGCACAACAAGCAAGCTTAGTACAACAATAGCGACAACAACAACAAGCAGCCTTAGCAGCACAACAAGCTGTGCAACAACAACATCAAGCACAACAAGCAGCTTTATTAGCACAACAACAACAAGAAGCTCAACATCAAGCCTTACTAGCTCAACAATATGCCCAACAATAGCAACAAGGTTCTTATTATCCTCACTTGAACATCGTCAATCCAAATGCATTAGGAACATATACATCAATACCCCCATCATCTTCAAAAAATATCACACCACCATACACCCCATATAACTCATCTGTCATCCCACCATATGTTCCTCCACCCAACCCGCAAGACAATCTAGCATCACAATTGAAAGTACTCTCACAAGAAATGTAGGACCTTTGCATGGGCAAGGTAAAGAAGCCCCATACAAAAAACTTGTGTCCTTATCCATTTGACCAAAACATAGCAGTGATACCATTCCCTCCTAGTTTTGAAATCCCCAAATTTAACAAATATAAAGGGAGAGGAAGTATTGTGGACCATATCAAAGAATTTAATGTCATGTTCATGGAGGTAGCTTACAACGATTCATATCTAATGTGTCTCTTCCCTCGAAGTTTAACAGGTAATGTTATGGATTGGTTTTCTCATTTTCCTCCTGGTATCAAAACTTCAAGAAATCATTGATAAATTCATCGACCACTACTCCTTCAATCTTGGCATGGACGTCAGTCTAGAAGAATTATAAACTCTTAGACAAAATCAAGGAGAAACTTTTACTAATTTCTTACAATGATGGAGACAAAGAGCTAGTAAAAGCAAGTGGCCTCTTCCCAATGAACAACAAGTGGGAATCATCATAGCCAATCTGGATCCAAATCTGTCATTCCACTTGAAAATGCAATGCATCACATCATATAACGAACTTGTCCCTAGAGCCCTTAACATTGAAAGAGCTCTAATCTCACAAGGAAATACTCAAGCTTGCAAAGACAACCGTCCTTCAACTAGCTTGAATGAGAAACCTCATGTCTAGGAAAGAAAAAAAATAAACAAGTGACCGGTCTAGTAGACGCTAAGGTCATACTAAGTGCTCCTCGACCCAACAACAATCAAGTTGCTAACATCCAACCAACGTGCAACAAGCACCTCCTAACAATCGATCAATAAATGTTAGGAACCAGATGAAGAATAAAAACATAAACATAAATCAAGCATGGAACAAGAACACAATCACAACACAGTGATTTACCCTGGAAAACCCCAAATCGGGGAAAAACCAGCAATGAAGATCTTCATAATAACCCTCAGCCCCAACTGGGCTAAGCCTAGAGGCTTCAACCAGCCACACATACAATGGAGTCACCAAGCCATTATATAGACTTCCATACATGAAAAACCATGGGCTCAAAACCACTTATGGTTAATCCACTAACTCTAACCCAAGAGCTAGTTTAACCCAACAATCCCCCCTTTAAACTTGGTCTTGGGGTTAAAACCAAACCCCCCTTCCACAAGCACATACCAGACCTTTCCTTTCAGGGATCAAGCAAGCCATACAAGGTCTTACAGCCATCAGCCCAAATACATGTATTAAATTTTACATTCAACTCCATTACAATTTTGTTCTTGCTACAGCCAGCCTTGGCTGCGGGCACCTGCATACAATGACTTTAACCAGGCAACATGCCTAGAGCAGCAACCACAACCAATTGTGCACAATCGAGAGAAATCCAAATTCATCTTGAAAGCCAAACAAGACCTCCATCACAACTAGAATGAGTGCATTCACCGCGTCGCTTCGTTAACATTCCAGCTGCACACATGCTCGAACTTCTCCCATTCTCCAAGGCCCAATCTTCAGCTGATTCCTTCAGACTTCTTCAAGCTTGTCAGGCTAAGAAATCTTCACAGAAGAAATACCCAGAACCTTAAACACCAGGAAATCTTACATGCATCAACATGCAAGCACATACAAGCCACATGCGAGTCCATGCAAGTACATGCAACTCACAAACCCTGCACATGCAAGCAAAAAGCAAATCCCAAACCTTGCTCTGATACCACTTGTTAGGAACCAGATAAAGAATTAAAACAAAAACATAAATCAAGCATGGAACAAGAACACAATCACAACACAGTGATTTACCCTGGAAAACCTCAAATCGGGGAAAAACCAGCAATGAAGATCTTCATAATAACCCTCAGCCCCAACTGGGCTAAGCCTGGAGGCTTCAACCAGCCACACATACAATGGAGTCACCAAGCCATTATATAGACTTCCATACATGCAAAACCATGGGCTCAAAACCACTTATGGTTAATCCACTAACTCTAACCCAAGAGCTAGTTTAACCCAACAATAACACCTCAACACACAACAACAAGAAACCACTAACAGAACAACTATCCCAAAAACAAGTACACACAATTATTGGAACCCATCAAGACAATCATGAAGAAGCTGGTAGAGTCAAATATAATAACACTTCCTAACTTTGAAAACTACCAAGAACCACAAGAGAATCCATCCTGGTACAATGAACGTGATCTTTGTGAATTTCATAAAAGCGTATACTAATGAAATCAAGAAATGAATCGGTTTCAAAAACTCATTAGTGGGGTTAGTTTACACATGAAAATCCATGAATACATCTATGAAATAACAATGTCAATGCTCAAGAAATGCAAAAAATAACAAGAGGGATCAAAAGACATTCCAAAAAGAAAGACAAAGTACCTATTCCATATTGGATTGGTGTCAAATGTGCAATGACCCTTTCCCAATCCTTGCTAAAACTCAAATGATGAAGTGCAATGGTGAAGAGAAAAATTAGTTCTCAATTCAAGAGAGTAACTTTGCATGAGAGTGTAGATGGATTTGATGAAGAATCAACCCTCATTTATAGATTTTTGAAGAGAAAGAGCCAAATGGATGAATGTGGGATAATGATTGCCAATGAGATGAGGCCACTTGTAAACTTGTCCATAGGTTGAGGAATGTGCAAGTTTTGGCCAATGTGCCAAGAGAGGGAGATTCAAATTTGAATTTGTGAATTAAATGTTGAGAGGGGGACATGAAAGGAGAATTTAATGTAATGTTGGAAGGACAAGTCAACTTGTCTTCATATTCAAACTTGAGGGAATATTCCATTTTTATGCCAAGTTGAAATAAAATGATGAATTTATAAATGAATTAAAATGATTTATTGTGCAAGTGGGAAAAGCTAGAGGATGTGATGGGTGGTTAGATTAGGTTAATCAGGATTAGCTTAGCTTAGGTGATGATTAGTTGATTTTGACCCATTGACTTAAATATTTTGATTTATTTAAATCAAGAGGGAGAAATATGAATTTTGAGACTTAATTAAATAAAGTCTTGGTTTATTTAATTAAATGGATGATGCAAGATAAAGGTTGATTAATTTAAGGAATATGAATCTAGGGAATGATTTATAAAAGATGAAATGTTAGTATTTGATTGATTTATTTAAATGAGGTAATGATGAAGTGGATTTATTTAATTTGAAGGATGAAATGTTAGATTTGATTAAATGAAGGTTATTTGATTAAACTATTGGATTGAAATGTATGCATATTTTGTGTGTACAAAATCAAAGGACACAAAATAGCAAACTGCATGAAACTTAAGAATATCATCCAAGATCTCATAGAAAACGATACCATATTTGTTGAGGTACTAGCTAGGAACCAGGATCTTAAGATATACAAGAACCCTATGCTAGATCATAACAAAGCAAACAACAACGACAAAGCTAAGGATTACACCAATGTGCAACATACCTTTTCCAATGTATTTGCCTCCTATGATAGTGTTATCACTATTGTCACCATCAAAAGAGCTAGTGAGGAATGTGGAGTCACCACACGATGTGGAAAAATAACCGTTCAAGGATTTCCATCTCAATCTAGGAAAACCTACTTTTCCCACATCTAATCCTAGCAAGTACAATCTTCTAGATCATCTTAAGTAGACCCCCTCATAGATATAAATCTTATAACTCTTAAGGTTATCCCCTACACGCAGGGAAATATTGAAAAAATCCTTGTCTGAGTCATCTATTCCCAAGAACATCGATACCGATCAGTTTCAAGCTATGGTAGGACATATCACCAACCATCTTCTCACCTTCTCTGAGCAAGATCTACTATCACAACCATCTCATAATCGTGCTTTACACCTTGAGTTTTTCATTCATAAAAACAAGGAAAAAAGAGTCTTTGTAGATGGAGGTATTGGTTTGAACATTTGTACCTTGCAGTTGATCAAAAATCTAGGCTATTTAGAAGATACCATTGAGAAGACAAAAAGTAACACCATTAGAGCATATGACAACCAAGAACGAGTATCACAAGGAGCATTGAACTTCCAATCCAAGTGGGACCTTTTATTACAAAAACTACATGCCAAGTGCTTGATCTTGATCATCCCTATAACATACTGCTTGGCCGACCCTGGATCCATGCTCTAAAAGTTGTAGCCTCAATCTATCAGTGTGTGAAGTTTCCTTTCGAAGGCAGAGAAATCACTATCTATGGAGATCCTAAGCCTTTCTACTATTGCAAAAGTCTTGAGGCCAAGTTCTATAAGATACCCCAAATACCCAAAAATGATGAAGAGCCTACACGATCAAGCTCATTTGTTGACTCATCATCCTTAGCCTCTACTTTAGCATAAAAAATGCCCATTATACAAAGTATACCCGAAGTCAAAGCAGTGATTCAGGATGATGGTTGTGGAAACTACAAACTATTGAAAGACACCTTTGTCTTGGGAAAAGTTACCTATTTCTCCTCAGTCGCATGGGAAACCCATGTCTAGCACCAAATAACCTGAAACAATCAAGATGGCAGCTACTACCTTCACCAAGTGGGGGGATTTGAACCAAGAAGATGTCAATGAGGAAGATATCTCTAAATTTCTCTATCAAGATGAACGACTTGTCCCTGTTCTTCCCATGGAAGATGATAACAAAGGCCTATAGCTCATGCAAAATTGGGGATATAACAAGAATGAAAAGCTAGGATAGAATGATAATGGTTTACTAGAACCCGTCGTTCCTGAGAAATGAATAAAGAATCTTGGCTTAGGTTGTATTACTAGCAAGGTCACACTTATTGGAAAAGGTATTTCCACTAAACGAGTTGAGCCTTAGATGACTTTCCCCTTGATGTTGCTAACCTATTTGAGAACAACACTCTCTTTCTAATATCCATAACATCCTTTGTCTCAAGCAACCAACCAACTGAAATATGCCTAGTATACCCACAACTCATTGACATGGACCAACAAGGACCATTGATTCTAGATTTATTCAAAATAATGAAGTGATCTTAGAATTCATGGGACTCCACGACAACTTATCATGGGAAGATCACAAAGCATGCTTCGACATAGAGCTTGACATAGGGAATACTATTTGGAGACGACTAAATCCTTCGGTTGCAAAATAAATGAAATGCAACTAACATGCAGATCCTTGAGTGAAACCACCTAGTGGCACTCTTTGATCCTTAAATAATAAAAACAAAAGACGCATCCGATGGTGAAAACCTCTCTGAGATGCCCAAGGATGAGGGATTCAATCCTCCCCTTAGTGCAATGCATCCAGAGAAGTCAATAGTACTAGCAAAAAAATATACTCCAATCAATGTGGGAACCGAAGAAGCATCTAAGATCACTTTCTATGTTGAATCATTGTTGGATGAAGAACAAAAGAACCTAGCAACATTCATCAAAAATAAAAGAGCTAACTTTGCATGGTCATACACAAATATGCCAGGCCTTGATCCAAAAATGGTTGTGCATCACTTCGTAGTTTATCTTGAAGCCAAACCAATTAAGCAGAAATTAAGGAAGATGCATCCTCATATTGCACTCTTGGTTAAACTAGAATTACAAAAACTTCTTGACGTTGGATTCATCTGACCGATAGATTATCCTAAGTGGGTTTCAAACTTGGTACCAGTCTCAAAACCCACTAGGGGCATCAGAATCTGTACTGACTTCAGATACTTGAACAAGGCATGCCCAAAGGATGATTTCCCTCTTCCTAATATCGATCTCATTCTGGACTTAACAGTTGGGCATGAAATTTTGTCACTCATGGATGGTTTTTCAGGCTATAATCAGATCATAATCACCAAGGATGATCAACACAAAACTGCATTCACTTGTCCATGGGGAACCTATTGTTGGAATGTGATGCCATTCAGGTTAAAAATTGCAGGAGCAACCTATCAAAGAGAAATGACCTTCATCTTTCATGACATGATCCACAAAATAGTTGAAGATTATGTGGATGATATTTTGGAAAAATAAAAGAAAAGAAGTGAGCACATACAATTCTTAGGACCTATCTTTGACAGGCTTGAAGAATACAAGGTACGACTGAATCCAAAAAAGTGTGTGTTTGGGGTCACATCAGGGAAACTTCTTGGCTTTATTGTCTCACAAAGAGGGATATAAATTGATCCAACAAAGGTAAAATATATCCTAGATATGGAACCACTGCAAACATTAAAGCAGATGAGAGGATTACAAGGCAGACTGTAGTCTATCAGAAGGTTCATAGCATAGCTATCAAATAAAATTCACCCCTTTTCGCATCTCCTCCATAAAGGGATAACCTACAAGTGGGATGACAAGTGTGATAAAGCTTTCCAGCAGATCAAAGATTATCTACTAACACCTCTAGTGCTCATGCCACCAATACCGAACAAGCCACTGATCTTATATATCTCAACAACACCAGCAGCACTAGGAGCTCTTTTAGCACAACATGATGAAAACAAAAAGGAAAGAGCCATCTACTATATTAGCAGAACCTTGGTGGGCTATGAGATGAACTATTCACCCATTGAGAAGGCATTCCTAGCAGTATTTTTTTCTTCACAAAAGTTCAAGCACTACATGTTGTCTCATCAAATCAAGCTCATTGCAAGGATAATCCATGAAAATATATGTTATCCAAAGCAACTCTCATGGGATGAATGGCTAAATGGGTGATGATCTTAATAGAGTTTGACATAGAGTATGTGGAAAGCAAAGCAATCAAAGAATAAGTGATCATAGACCAACTAGAAAAACCACCTATCTATGCTGAGAACCCCTTGATAACTAAGTTCCCTAATGAATCAGTGTTCCTTATCAATCTCACAACTCAGTGGAAGATCTACTTTGATGGATCAGTCACCCAACATGGATCAGGAGCAAGCATTTTCTTCATCACCCCTCAAGGTGATTGCATTCCAAAATCCTACAGGCTATCATTTCCCTGTACCAACAACATTGTTGATTACGAAGCCTTAATCACAGGTCTAAGGATAGCAGTTCAGTGGCAGATTCAAGAGATGAAAGTCTATGGAGGCTCACTACTGGTTATCAACCAAGTCAATGACGACTATCAAACTAAAGATGACAAGCTCACTGCTTACAAGAAAATGGTGGAGAATCTCAAGGATCTCTTCATGGACATAACTTTTGAGTAGATTCCTCGCATGAACAATAGAGCAACAGATGCCATGGCAACAATTGGATCACTATTAAACATGTTGAACAACATCCTTCAATGTGAATTCTTGGTAGAACAACTTCTCATACCAACTTTTGAAATCCCTGAATTTGAATTCACGCGTGTCATTGTTGGTCCTAGATCCCCATGGTACCATGACATCTTTACCTACCTTAACAAAGGAACCCTCCCATCTAATATCACCCTAAACCTTAAAAAGACCTTTGTTAAAAAGGCATCTCAATTCGTGATCCTAGGTGATACTCTTTACCATTGAAGCATTGAAGGGACATTACTACGATGTCTTAACCAAGAAGAAGCCTTAACTACTTTAACATAATTACATGATAGCATATGTGGGTCGCATTCTAGTGGTATGGCATTAGCTAAGAAACTGTTGAGGACAGGGTACTATTAGCCAACCATGGAAAAAGAAGCTCATAAGTATGTGCGGAAGTGTATCTAGTGTCAACAGCATGGGGATCTGATTCATGCTCTAGCTCAAGAATTGCAACCAATGATCACACCATGGCCTTTTTCATAATGGGGCTTGGAACTCATAGGAAAAATCACCCCAACCTCATCCAATGGCCACAAGTTTATCATAACTGCCACTAAGTACTTTACTAAGTGGGTAGAAGCCATTCCTATGACCTACATAACGAGGAAACAGATTGCCAAGTTTATCCTAAATTACCTTATCTGTCGTTATGGTATTCCATAAACTCTCATCTCAGACAATGGAACCCCCTTTAAAAATTAGGATGTGAAATAGTTGTGCCAAAGATTCAATATCCAATACTGATTCTCTACCCCATACTATCCCCAAGGAAATGGCCAAGCGAAAGCTACAAACAAAACTATCCTAAAAAATCTTGAAGAAAATAGTTAATGAAGCTTTTCATGACTGGCATCTACAGCTAAATCCCACTCTTTGGGCTTATCAAACCAGTATCTGCACGCCTACAGGTGCAACTCCTTTCTCTTTGGTCTATGGATCAGAAGCCATCTTTCCTATTGAGGTTGAGCTCCCATCATTGCGAGTATCACTACAGAACCTGATTGTTGAGGAAGAATACAGAGTGTCTCAACTAAATGAGCTAGAATTTCTGGATGAATTTAGTCTTAACGCCCTCGATCACTTGCAGACCTATATCAAAATCGATTGAAATAGAGCTATAACAAGAGAATCAAATGCCATTCATTCCAAATTAGAGATCTTGTCTTAAAGCAGAATCAGAAGAATCTTCCAGATCAAGATAGCAAAGGAAAGTTTGAACTTAACTGGTTAGGTCCCTTTGTCATCACAACAAGCTACAGATCAGGAGCATACCAATTGTCAACTCCTAAAGGTGAACCCTTGCAGGAGCCAACTAACAGCTTGCATCTCAAAAAAAATTATGCCTAGTCTTGAAGGTTGTAAATCAAAAAATACAAAATAATCAAAATCTAAAAAAATGAGAAAAAGGATTGAAAAAGTAAAGAAAAAAACTATCCTCTAGTGAAAACCACTTCAATGGCGCTTTGGGCAAGTACCTTGGTGAAAACTTGGCAAACAGGCGCCTTGCATAAATAAAGCATCACCATCTATTCATTGGCTCTTTTGTCCTATCATTCTTTGAATCTCCATTTATCCCTCATCTGTGTCCTTATCATGGCTTGACACTATGAGGTATCATGAACCCTTTAGCACTACTGGGCATATTCCAAAGGTTAGTTTGTCCTGCCTTTATTGAAGTAGTCTAGCATGTCACACTGAGGGCATTTCGTTATGGGTCATATCAGGTTCTTGTATATCTTGAGTTCATTGGAAATCTTATCTCGAAAACCCAAAAAAAATTATAAAATCTTGTACAGCTAAAATCCAAAACATTCAAAAACTTGTAAAGGTAAAATCCAAAACATCTAGAAAACATCAAAAACCCTAAAAAGTTCAAACATTGAAAATCCAAAAAATAGTGTCCCCTTGCAAAACTACGTCGTCTCTGAGCTTGAACATAGGCAAGGCCATCATTGATGTGCCCCCGAGACACCCTAAGTTAGTCATTTAGTCGTCCGTCATAATAAACTGACGTCTTTCATCTATCCATATTTTAATTTTGTAAATAGCTCAAGTTAGTCAAACTATGTTGTCTCTGAGCTTGAACATAGACAAGGCTTATCTTTGATCAACCCCCGAGGCCCCTAGGATAGGTCTTTAGGTTAGGTTCTTGGTTGAAACTCAAAAATTCTCAGAAAACTCCTAAACATTCAAAAAAAATAGAAAATCCGAAAACATCCAAAAATTCAGAAAATCCCCAAAACATCCAAATATCTCGAAAATCCAAAAGCATTCAAATATTCAAAAAACACAAAAAAAATAAAAAAATGGAAAACACAAAAATAATAGAAAACATTCAAAAGACCTAAAAAAGCCTCAAATATTTCAGAAAACCCTAAACAGCCTCAAAAAATCTAAAAATCCTAAACATTCACATAAACTTTCAAAAAGACCAAAAACAACCTCAAAACATCCCTAAAAATACCAAAAACATTAAAATATTTTAGAAAATCCAAAACCCATCCATCCCATCTTGATTTCACTCGAAATAAACTTTCACCCATAATAAATCAATCGTCACCTTCAACCTTTGACGAAACAAGTAGAAAGCAAGAATAGTTAGTCATAAAGTGAGAACCTAAGTGTCAAAATCTAAAGTCTAAATCATAAGTAAATACGTCAGTGAAGTTTATATCAATGGCTCATCTTAGCACATCGTCCTAACATCAAACAACCTATGATCAACATGTCCTAGGATGTATCCTTCCCGCGATGGACATCAGTATCAAATATCACTTTAGCTAAACTTAAACTAGGTAAGAGATATAGATAACACTGACTGTTTGTCTTTGATATTTTCTTATGATTTATCTTAATGACCCATTCTGAGAACCTCTTGATGATTTCTAACAAAACAATTTAGAGAGAAAGGAATGGGGCATCGATCGTTATCTTTCCTTTGTTGTGTTTGTGGGTACTCTTGTAAAATAATCTTGGTGCATACTTGCTTAGTTGTGTGTAGGAAGGTCGTTTAGGATATGCTGTTGACTATTGCGTATGCTTTGGTCCAATATATTTTAAGCTTCTAACTTACATTCCAACAAGGTTTTCATATGTCAATATTTGAATAGGAACTATCCTATCTATTTGCCAAGTCAAAGTCAATTACACTAGATACAACATCATCTTGGTTATTAATACCTTGATGCATCATGTCTATGTGTTATATCAAACAATAAGGAATGATGAAAAATCCCAATCCCGAAGTGTGAGCATCTCCTCATCCTACATTTTGCATTATCTTGTCACCATCTCTAATAAAGTCTCAATGGATCATGGACTTGTTGGATCTTTTGAAGCAATCATCGAAGTCAATGGTCATTCATTCTTTATTCTTCTATCTTCTCTCCACGCTAACCTGGTATCATGACAGACAAAAAAAACATCATCCATGCATCCGCCCTGCATCCACAAACCATCAACATACATGCATCTCATAATCATAGCATAATCATAACATCCATCTCATAATAATTGCACATCATACATTTTTCATTATCATTTGAGTTGTGATAAATAATATACATTGGTTATTCTAATCATCTTAAATCATTGCATATCATAAGCATTTGCATCCATACATCCATATGCATACGTCATCGTCATAAAAAATGCATAATACACAAAAATAAATGCATCCACATCATTCATTCCATGGCATATCATGAAAAATAACAAAAAAAGAACATAACATTGCATCCATCCATATCATGATCATTGCATATCAGATAGACATAAGTAAAGTGCATCCATACATCATCAAATATAAGAATCTCATCCATCCAAGCATGAAATAAAGTGACCACATCACATCATATATCATCTATATATGTATCATATATATCTCAAAAACTGAATGTCATGGTACAAAATCTGGATCAGTGTACGCATATCAATGATAAGTACAATATCCACAAGGCTATCAAAAAAGAGCCCATTAATGTATATCTGTGATAAAGAATGGGGCGACAAAGTCAAAAAGTGTTTGCACATCAAAAAGCTAGCCTTGGTGGCTGCTACCCTCTCCAACCTGCCTCTCAGGTTGATCCTCCGCTCGTAGTCGTGCATCATTGCGCTATGAAAAATTGAGTTGTCTCAGTACCGCTGGTACATCATGATGATAATGTTGTCTATAATATGCAGCCTCTCTGTACAACCTTGCTGAAATAGTCTGACCATGAGTAGCCACCATCGTGGCCTCAATCTGCTGGCATCTGGAAAACTCCTGGTCTCTCTCAACGTTCATGGCTTGTACCCACTGCAAAGCCTGATCCCTCTCAGCCATGACGGCCACAACCTATTGTCATGCCGAGTCTCACTCAGCAATGATACATAAAATCTATTGGTGGGCCTAATCTCGCTCACCAATCAATGTCTGCAGCTATTGTATCTATGCGTCCCTTGCATCTAGTGGTAGTGGCGCTACCTATGGTTGTTGAGGAGGTTGTTGACATACAACCGGGGGAGCCCTCAAAACCTTCCCATCTTGGTCGTCCTAGCCACCTTGTCCTTTGCCTCTCCCTACTCCCTTGCCTCTAGGCCTCCCTCATGGAGGAGCACCTGCTGGATCTATCAATTGTTGGGGAGGTACAAACCAAGCATCCTATGTAGGCGTAGTATGTGCTACTACCTGACCTTGATCATATTCCCAAGGTTGAGCCACTAACTGTTAGAAGCTCTTGATTGCCTCAGGAGCTGGAATGGTCAGTCTCCATGTGGGAACCTCTGGCCAACCTCACAAAAATGGCCCTGTACGCATCATCAGGTCTATCCTAGACCTCTCCAAACTGTTAGGCTACCCTATCTAGTAGGTATCGCTCAATAATATGATGCTCGTGACCCTACATATATCGGGTCTACCTAGTGAAGTACAGCTGTTGAATGTCATCAAACCATGGCGACATCTATAGCCATAGACACCAGCGGAAAATTGTCATGTCATCAATCACCCGTCGCCAATATAGGAGCCCAATCTGTCTGGTGTGCCTCAAGGCAATGGCACCTCTATATCTCCAAATGGTGGGATCATCTGGCAACATGTTTGCCATCTGAACAATAGGTCAGAGCATGGTAATGTGCTCCCATGCCCAAATGTGTAGCAGAATCACCCCTGCACCAATCGCTCTCTCATCATAGTAAACAAAATCATGAAAATCATGATATAGGGAGGCTAGCATCATGGGATCCCGTGCAAAAAATTTCCTCTTGTACAACATGTGATGCCACGCCAAGCCCCATCCTAGGCTGAATCCTCTATTGTGTTTGTTTGGGGCAACCAAACTCGAAATGATGGCTGTGATAATCAATCTGAAGGTTGGCACATGACCTCTATATGACTCGAGGTCGATCTGTGATGTAACCAAAGAAATTTGATCCATCTCCATAACCTCAAGGTAGGCATCAAACACGACATCAACATCATAAATCACACAGTCACCATATATGGGCAAACATAGTATATGCCATACATCCTCCAAGGTCACCATCACTTCACCTGTCAGAAGGTGGAAAGACGACATCTCACTGTGTCATCTCTCACACAGAGCAATCATCATGGCAAGATGTGTCTGAATCACGGACACATATGCGACATACCAGAGGTCGATCTCTCCCAGGTGCTCCTGGAGCAAATCTAAAACATCGCCAAGTCTCTCCAACACGGTGGGCCTATGCTCCCGTGACATTAGCGGTTGAATGACCTTCTGTATCCATGAAGCGCACAGTGTCAGGAAATCAATCAAATTTGACTCAATTTGAATTTTACAGCTCAAAAATCACAAAAGCATCACTGTATTCAAATTTCAAATTGCGACACCCAAAGAATTTAAAATTATAAATCCCAATAGGTGTCACCAGACACACGGGTGTCACATTTTAAACTTTGTCATACCCTAACCCTAATTTCTAAATCGACAAGTGTGTCGCCATACAAGCATGCATCGCCATTTAAAATTAGAAACCCTAATTTTAAATCACGACTAGCGTCGCCATATAAATATGCATCACTATAATTCATTTGGGTGTCGTCGATTTAGCGACACCACCAAAGTTTGAACTTTAAAGCGTAATAAATGCATCAAAAAGTCAAATTTTGAATCAAGTTTGGAGTTACATATTGATGGTCCTGTGCTTGGAAGCCACTGGAACTCTCGAAATCGATCAGAGATGTGCCTAGGAAGCTCTCGGCATGCCATTTCCTCAGAGGGTCAAAGCTCAAAATAGCAAGAATCTCTTAAGTGTGGATGCACAAATGAATTGAAAGTGACCCTTCTTGGCTTATTTAAGCTAGAAAATTAGGGTTTTTTGCCCTAATTTAACCTTGAAGATAGGGTTTATCATCATTTTCACCAATCTTACCAAAATGGACCTAATTTTACATCATTTTTCTCATTTTTGGCATAATTCTTGCATCCCAAAGCCTTTCTAGACCCTCGGAGCAACTTTTCACCTTTGTCGAGAAATGAACCCAAAATTCAAAATTTATGTCCAATTTCTTGAGGGGGTAGGGAATCAGCTTTATCCTTCCATTGGGGCATCTAAAAAATTAGAAAAAATATTATTTTTTATTTAAGCAGCAGTTTTAATCCGAAAAGCATTATTCTTTGAACCGAAGCAGCAAGTACCTCGCTTCAAAGAGGGGCAAAATGTAGACACTAAAAAATGTCTTAAACGCTATATATCATACACTCAAACAAGTTTAATAACATCATTTCTCTTCAAAACCCATCCTCTTTTTGCTCAATTAATTAAATTAGCCTAAGCTAATTAATTAATTGCATCTTTTTTCGTCTATTAACCTAGTTCATCAGATTGGGTTAATTCATCCCCCTTCACGCTAACATTTCATCCTATTAAATTAAATAAATCAAAACATTTAATTTAATTTCCTGTCATCTTATTTAATTAAATAACCCTAAGTTATTTTAATTAAACATCATCTCTCTTCTCCCACGAGTTAAATCATCATTAAATTTAAATGAATATCACCTCCAAACCCCCTAATTGCATGATTAAACCTTGTTTAATTAGTACTAAACTAATTTTCCCAAAAGGAATATTCCTTATCCCTTTTTTGCACAATTAAAGTTTTCTTTTAATTTGCAAAATGCCTTTTTTCCTCACTCAAATGAATACTCCAAAAGAATATTCTTATTCCTCCATCATTTGAAAGAGGGATATTTTCACTTGGTCACTTAACCTTTAACCTTTTGAACAGTAACCTTTGACCAGGAGCAAAGGTCAAAAGTGTGTTTGTTTGAGGCAAGTGTGAGCTTTTGATTAAATCTCATCATGTATTCTCATCCGTTGATGAGAATCCATGATACATGCCTCTCATCTCCTTCATCTTGGACCGTTGATTAATCTTTTCAATCTCAACCCTCCATTTCTCATTTGCTCTCCTATAAATAGAACACTATTTGGAGACAAATGGATCCATCTTTCAATTGCAAAGTCATGTTGTTGAATTCACTTGCATCCACACTCATATTTCACTCACTTTTTAGCTTATCTTAGTTAATTTTAATTGCATAATAGCTTAGAGAATCCATTAATAGCTTCCATGCATCCATCCTAGTTTGCATATAAATTAGGGTTTTCATTTTTTAGCTTAGAATTAGCTTAGATTAGCTTAGCAATAGCATAATCAGTTCATTTTTAGCATAAAATCATGGTAACTTAACTTGCATCATGTTCATTTTTAGCATAAACTAGGTTTTCATACATCAATCACAACGGTTTCATCAATTCTCTTCCATAGAATTGACTGAAAGAGGCTCACTGATCACGAGATTGGTAAAGGGTTGACGTTTCACATCAACACGACACCAATTCCAAGATAGGATAAGTTTCAAGACAGGATAAGTTTCAAATGGGTTAGAGTAGGAATTTAACTGTTCTTGTAGTTTGTAACTTTCAATTTCAATTAAAATGATTAGTTTAACTTTTCAATTTGAATGATCTTGTTTGGTAGATGCGGGTTTATTTGGGTAAATTATGCTTCAATTCATCATGGATTAAGCGTAATCGATCCAAACTGACAATCCTCGTCTCACAACATCAAACATGGAAGAATAATTAGCATGGATTCTAATCAATCTCTTATCAATTCCCTTGTTTAGAAGCTCCAACACTGATGTCACAATCTTTAGATTGCTGACCAGGATCATTCTGTCATGCTAGTTGGGCCTCTCTTCATATGTCTCCAGCTTCTCAAGCATATCTACTTTGTTGATTTCCTCTGTCTATTGTGCCTCTGATGTACTTGGTTCCTCAACTAAGATAGGCACATTTTCCATGTTATAAGGCATAATTGCCATTGAAGTATCTATGGGAGGAGCAGGTGTAGAAGGTGTTTGTGCTTATGGTGAAGAGGGAGAGGCAGAATCTATTTGTGTAGGCACACTAGATTGCATATTTTGCATCTTCTCTTTCAATAGTTTCATCTATGTTTGTAGCTCCATAATCTTCTGTTGGCCCTTGCCATAATCAATAAATCATTGTACATATTTCTAAACTTTTATTTTTCTACTATTACAGATTCCACCGTTGTCTTTGTGAATTGAGCAACATTTATAGAAATGGTAGCAGATTTAATTGCAGAGGTATTAGATACCCTCTTTATAATCAGTCCTCCTCTATAATCTACAAAAGGTTCTGCAACTTTTGGCTTTTTGTGTTTGGGGCTAGAGGCCAAATAGCCAAAGTGTCCCATTGCTTGCTAAAAGAAAACCCTTGCAGTGTAATTGTTGCTTCCTCCTCATAGTTTTATAAAGGCCTATCATACCTCCTTACCATGTCAAAGACTATGGCAGAGGCTAGGTCCCATTTTGGAAATAGGAGAAGACCACTTTTTCTGACGAGTTCCTTTCCCTCTTGTGCTATTATGCCTTGGAAACTTTCTTTCATCTTCTTCATGACCTAAGCCTGAATAACCTAATCAGGTAGTTCTGGGTGTAGGCTACTCTTCTTTGCAATGTTATTAACATATTCATCTTTCTTTGCTCTCCAAGCAGATTCCATGAAGGCTAAGGACTTGACAAATGAATCATCATCCATTAACTATTTGTAGGCCTCTTCACTGACATCATCAGTTTTGTTCATGCCTGTGAGGTCTATCTTGCTCAATCTAAGGCTAATTTGTTGTGGTACCATCTCCCTAGGGGGAGAAGGCATACCCTATTGCATCTCTTCCTCAGTAACCAATGTTTCATCCTCGGAGTCCTCAACATAATCCACCAAGCCACTTGATTCAACCTTTTGTCTCTTAGGGAGTGGTTTCCTTGGCGATGATGATTGCCTTGATGGTAAATCAATGTCAACAATCACAAGACCAGTTGACCTTGGGGGAGACAAAGGTGGCATTTCATGTGCCGATGAAGGGGTTTTTGGCTCCTCTTGTTGAGAAGAGGTAGTCATTGTTTGTTTTTCCTTCACCCTATCCTTCCTCCTTTTGAAAACAATTACTTCCTTTGGGGGTTGGGAGGTTGGTCTCTCTTCCATCACATGGGTTTCCCCTTCACCTTGTTCCTCTACTACAACAACCTTCCCCTTGTCTTGGACTAGCCTTTCTCCTTTCAATTGTCCAACCACCTGCTCAAAATTCTGAAAAACATAATCCTCTGAATTACATCTAGAATTTCTTCAAGAGCTATGAATTGTGGATATTTTTCTCTCATCTCCCTCTCCAATTTATTGAAAGCAATCCATTTCATCTTTATATCATCCTATTTCTGGAAATAAAAAATATTCCTTATTACATCCTCAGGAAAATAGAAATTGTGGATGAACTTGGAGCTTCTAATTCTTGCTTTTAGCCATGCCATGAATCCCTCAGGATCATGGTTTCTTGCTCTTACCCTCTTCATCTTAAAAGGTTTGAGTACATCAGCAAGCTTATTCCATCCTCCTTTCTTCATGACAAAATCAGAGAAACAAGTGTATGTAGGGAAAAAGGTTTCCTTACCCTGATCCTTCAAATGGTTATCCTCCACATCTCCTAACTACCACATTACTTCTAAGAAACCAACTCTCAGTGGCACATCTCTTGGCAGTATGCAAGGTGCAACCCTTGTGCCATACACCCTCAGAATTGTGTTGTTATGATAGGGAATGACATCTCCCCAATTGTGCTCAAAATTCAAATTGGGCCTCCTATCCTTAGGCCTCAAAAAGTCATGCAAAGCTGGGTGTTGCCACAATAGTGGTTTACACTTTCTGGGAGATCCTAAATTTTGCTGAAATCACATATTTTTAGAAAATATAATGATTTAAGCCTTGAAAAGTTTTATTTAAAGGATTCCAATTGAAGATGGTTTGATCAAACCACCTTAGACCAAGCCCCCTTGGATAGAACCCCGCTAGTTTTAAACCATACCTATAACGGAGTCTTCTTTACACCTATCAAAATACTGATTAAAAACCACTTTTGATTTACCTTTTGGGGGATCAAATGTTTTCATTTTATTTTTATTTTTGTAAGTATGTAGTCCTTAATATAAGCTTTCAAAAAAGTATAATTTTAATTAAATTTAATTTTATTATTATATTTTTTTATTTCTTTGTGAATGGTTTTTCACTAAAAATAAAAGCTCTTTGTTCCTCACATGTGGAAAAATAGAAGATTATAAAAAAAAAAAAAAAAAAAATTAGTGCACTAGATAATGAACCTTGATCCAAAAAAAAAAAATTGAATTTCCATACAAAAGTTACGTTATACGGTCCTACTATGTCCTAATTATAATTGGTTTGACTTCAAAACTTGATTAAGGAAAAAATATTCAATAAAACACTATGAAACCAATTGAAGCACTTAGATATCAGAGGTTACAATCTAAATTAAAAAATAAAAATAAAAAATTGTCCTTCATGGAAAAAAAGTTATGCATTATATGGTGAACGCCACTCCTTAAAAATGTTGTTTATTGAAAAAAACTAGTTTTCAAAGGAGAAGGATAAAGAAGTGCAATCTAATTCCAAAAATTTTGAAAAAAATATATTTAGAATCTATAGACAAAATGTCACAAATCACTATTTTTCATCATCACCAAATTCCTCACAGTTTAGCCGCCATAGGTGCCGGAAAGTAAAGATTTAGTTAGAAAAAATTATTTCAGTGTCCAGTTTGGCCAAAAATTGTAAACCAGTATTGTGGGATCACCCAGTTGCAGGGATTCTTGGCATATTCATAATCAAAACTCTCCTTGACTTGGAAGCAAAAATATTTTCAAACACCACAAAATTGGATTTGTTGTCATCCCTATCAAGGAGTGTGGTCCAGCATTGGATAGGTAGATCCATATCACCTTCCTTTTTGTCCAATGTCATATCCTTTCCAAAGTATGTATCTCCTTTGAATAGAAACATATGCATGAATAGAGAATACAAATAGAATCTCACCCCATTCTCACCTTTCTTCAGTGCAACCAGGCCCTCATGTATCTTTTCAACTGGGTATAACCCAAAGTCATAGAGTGTTGCATGTGGGGTGTTGAATGTGTGCAGCCATATACATTTCAATCATGGGCATACCTGTAGCTGGGTCATAACCTATGATTTGGCACAAAGAATAGAATGACTTTTGAAAATAGGTCACAAAATAATTGATGGGGAATGGCTCTTTATCTGATTGGCCCAAAATAACCCTCCCTCGACCTTTAACAAATGCCAAGAAATGCTGCAATACTAAGATTTTGAAGGTATGTCTCACCTTCTCATATTTGGCTCTGAGTTCCTTCTCATCAATTTTTACCATATCTTCACTCCACTTAGTCAAATTGAAAACCTCAGCAATCTCAACCTTGGTGACTTTAACCATTTCAATTCCATCGTATGTCCTCACAATTCTTGAGATTGGGTCATAATTTGTTGTTATTGCCCTTAGTAGGTCAACATCCATATAAACATTTGGTACTACCACCTTACCCATGTCCAATCTCTAGGGGTTTCGAATAGGGATGCCACAGTTTTGGTTGCCAAATCAATAGTTAAATTGTGCCCACCCAGTGTATGGTATTGAGGCATCCTTAATAGTACATTGTTTATCTATAAGCCCATCCACAATTTGTATGCCTTGGAATAACAACTGAACCTAGGTTTCTCAGATGTGGAGGGTTTCAATTGCTTAGTTAAGTCCTAGACTAGAGGTCTAACTACAGGTTTCAACCCATAGGGTTGCTCTTTTGATGCAAATGCTTTGACTTTAGGTGCCATAGTTATAGGGTTTGTGCAAACTAGGGTTTATTTCTCAACAAATTATAAGCTTACAACTAGGATATGGGTTTGACGCAAGACAATAATAGGAGTAAACAAGCTAATTGTTTGAATTGAACGTCAAACCTTAAAGAAATGCAATCAAACTAGCAACCCTACTGATAGAATCATAGAGCAAGTGAATTTCAAGCAATTGAAAAGCAAGGTATTGATTTCACTTACTCATTTGTAGTCGCTTTGAAAACCCTAATTCTGGTTGTCAAACGAGCTTGAAATTTGTAGCAAGAACTCCTTAGACATGTTGAATCCCTAGCAATTTGCAATTATCTTTAAAACAAGTTTGTATGGCCTTAAAGCATACCAAAATGGTAGTTCGATGTCATATCTGCCATTACTGTTCACTCACATGAACCAGAACAACTCACTTGACCTTAATCTCAACTTTTAATTTTAGCCATTGATTCTACAGTGAGATGGCTTGATGAACAGACCAGATCCAGTCAAACAAGTTTGAAAAATTTGACTATAGACTACCATTTCCATGACCAACCAGAATATGCCATGTGGATTTGCCTACTAGTCATCCTACAAGCTCCATCTCCATAAGCCATGAAAATGGCTACGTGTCATCCTCTTCACTTTCCCGTTGGGTTTAACGTGTGTGCATATTTCAACAATGGGGAGGCGGGGAGTGGCCTAGGTTAAATCTGGCACCTTCAACCTGCATGCTCTTTACATCTCAAGCCTTTTGCCTTAGTGCATAACTCGTAGACTTAGCAAACAACCTAGATTAAAACATCTTGTCCACTTTTAAACCATGTGCTTACAAGATTATTTTAGTAGTGTGAGTATTAATGCCTCCCAACCTTATGCCAAAATATTTTCAAAATATTTCATACTTCATTATAGTTATGTTGATAGTTCAGATCGTGCCAAGTGGAACCTCCCCGCTTCCTTGTTGAGGGACGCGAGATGTAGGTGGGTCCCCAGTGGGCTAGCGAGGAACGGTCAAGATCAACCCAGACCATTTCATCTCAATTGTTGATCACTTAAAACTTGACGTTCACTGCCTTTGAGGGAGTATGGGCCCCGCTGACTTGATGAGACATGTGGTACCCACCCGCTAGCCTGTTTGAATATTTTAATGGAAATTAAAACACAATGAGGGTGCAAGGAGCAGTCAAGATTAAATCAAATGATTGGACCGCCTATATCAAAATCTTAAATATACATGTGTACAAAGTTAGTACTTAAAAAGGGACCCGACTAGGTTGACGAGCGATGGAGGACATAAATTTAAGACCTAGACATTAGACTAATGTTGAAATATTAAACTTGGACAAAGGGACCTTAGCAAATATTAAAAGGCTTGCAACCCACATAACATGAAGCAATATTTAAAATGATTCAACAGGTAACAACCGGGAACATTAGGCTCAAGGGGTCGATGAGCAAACAGATTTAATGGCATAAGACATGACTTAAGAGACCGAGAACAAGTAAACACCGAGTCAACAACGAATTAGAATGCTTACAAAGGTATTGACACTTAGGGATTTTTAGAGGGTTTAGGGTATACACATAAACCTTAGAACATGAGAACAACTGAAACCCTAAGCCTTAAGACACATTCCAAACTAGGACAATAGCTAGACTTTGCAACAATTATCAGTGGAGCATAAAAATTTTGAGGGGTTCCACCAAAAACCATCCGGTCCCAGAGCTTTCTTGGGATGAGGTTGGAAAAGGGTTGTTTTGATTTCATCTTTTGTGAATTTTTTCATTAGCATCAAATTTTGAGCTTCAATAACTAACTTTGGTATACACCTGAGCATGTTATTTTGTTCCCTCAAATTGGAACCTTTCCAATCATTCAACAGATCATGAAAGAAGTTTACAATGGCAGCAACCACATCCTCAACTTTGTCAAGTGAGCCACCATCAACCAACTTGATGTTGGTTATTTTGTTCATTTCTCTTCTTGCCTTAGTAACATTGTGAAAATATTTTGTGTTTTTATCCCCTCCATCAAGCCATAATTCTCTTGATTTTTGTCTCCAAAATATTTCTTCTTTTACAAGTATATCCCCCATCTAATTTAGTAGGTCTTTCTCTTGTAGATATTTCATACTATCCATCCCCTTACTAAGCACTTCTTCATTCAGAGCCTCCAATTCACCTTGATCTGCTTTTTCTCAACAAATATGTTCTTACAACAATCCATGTTCCAGATCTTCAGGCGTTGTTTAACCGACTTCAATTTTGTAACAAGGTTGAACATTTTGGAGCCACTCATATTACCTTCTTCCCACCATTGGCTTATGAGAGATTTGAAGTTTGGGTCCCTAAACCATATGCACTCAAATTTGAATGGGCATCTTTGTGGCTTCCTCTCCCCAAGGATGTCCAAATTGACTAGAAAATGATCAAATCCGGATATGGGCAATATCCTACTCTCCAAAGTAAAAGGAAAACCCCCTAAATCCCATTCAAAGAGGAACCTATCCAATTTTTTTGCAATGTAGCAGAAACCTTTACGCCCATTTGTCCAAGTAATTTGGCCAGCACCCATAGGGATCTCCATCAATGTGTTCCTTTCAAAAAAGTGCTCAAAATCCACCTATGATTGTAGCTTCCTACCCACACCCACAGTTTTGTCTTTCACTTTCAGAATTGCATTGAATTCTCTCCTAATTAGTGTGAAGTCATAGTTCAGATCATTACATACAGGATCCAATTCTTCCCAAAGTTCCCTTTCTAAGCACAAGTGTCTGGCCCATAGACATTAATTAAGAGAAAGCTTAGATCACCAATGAGACTTCTAACCTTATAAGTCATCCATCTTTTAATTTTTGTTACCTTCTCTAGCAACACCCCTTGAGGTTTCCAAAGAGTTAAAATACCTCCAGTCGAGCCATCAATACATATTATAGCCATCTTCCAAAGCTTCATGCTTTTTCCAAACCTTTCCACCTCTATTTTCCCAAGTTTGGTCTCTTGAATGAGACAGATATCAACTTGAGACATCGACACATGTTGTCAAATCAGGTGTTTTTTGGTAGGGGCATTCAAGCCCCTAACATTCCATGTAAGAATTCTCATTTTTCTCCGGGAAGGGAGTCTCCCTTCCCTACTTTTGGCATTTCCTTAATCTTTCTTTGACCACTTGCTTCACCATCCAGCTTGTGTTTTACCTGATTAGGGATCTTGCCCTTCCTCTTGCTTTCCCCACAATATGGGGATGTTTTTGATGTGTCTTCCTGATGTATCCCAAAAGCTTCCCCCCCATTTTCCATTTTTATTGGATTGATCATAGGGGTTATCTCACCTTCCTTTGGGACTACCCCTATCTCCTCCAATTCCAAGACCAAATCCCAGTCCTCTTCCGAATTTTCTACTCCTGAATTTTCCATTAGGGCACCCTCCTTGGCCTCTTTGGCCAACTCTACTAGCTCTTGGCCTACCTCAATTAGATAGCTTAATTCATTTACCTTCATGTTGTTTCTAATCAGATCCAAGACTTGGGATAGCTTGGCATCCAGTTCGCTTTTTTGAAACATGTGTCTTCCCTGAGCTTCTTGATTCGGCATTTTTCCTTCTAGATTTGAAGGTGGTTGTTGCATTTCATGTGATAAGTGCTCATCTATGCAAAATTCCTTTGTTGGTTCCTAGCCATCCACACCCTCCTCCCCTTGAATACCATTCTCACTTCTGGTTTATGAAGTTTCTTTGGCAGGCAAGGAACGACAACCCAGAGTTCCCACTCTTCTACTATTTGGTTTGTTGTCTAGCATTAGTACCTGTCACCAAATTCCCCAATCTATTTTTATTTCCAGTTCATTCCATAGGGAGCTATGGGGCTTATTCTCAACACAAATCCTCACATTGATCATGATTACGTCTTGATCCAATCTTTCTTCTACACATTGATATTGACCCAAATGGTTTCCAATATCCTCCAAGATATCTAATTTTTTAAATTATAATGGTAGGTTGGGAAGCCTATACCAATCTTGAACCTTTTCTATCTTATGTCGAAATGGATCAAACCCAATAGTCCATCTACGGATATAGAATCCATACCTGTCCAATATCCAAATCCCCTATTCAATATCTTCTCTGATTTCCATGTTTGGATATATCACCGTGAAGTATCCATTACCTAAATCCTTAAATTACAACTCCTCCTCCCAACGCCCTTGCCACCATCTAATTAGGCTATACCAGTTGAGGTCTTGTCCAAACCATTTAATAATCAAACCTGGTTGTTCTAGATGGGTGATAGCAAGTTTCAATTTGTTTGGATCGAGCACCATTGAGATCTTTTTACCAAACCCAACATTATTTCTCCCTTGCCCTTTTTGATCACTATCGAACCGAAGATTACTAAATTTCGGCAATCTTCCCTGAAAGTCCAATGGACTATTGCTTCGATGATTTGATGAGATCCACTGGGAGTTCCACTTCCAATTTCTAGGTTTGTCCTTTCCGCTTGGCATACCTTTATCATCCCAATTCTAATGCATTTTATATCACTGATCCTGGTTATTTCATTTGTATTCATTGGACTTGAGGTGAACATACCATGGCCTCCTATTCCAATGATTGGTACCATGGTCTCCCTTGTCTTGCGAGCCCTGTTCTCCTCTAATTTCTCTAGGCTTCCTTAGCAGCCCTTGCTCAGATATGCTCAATCGACACCTCCTCCTCGACCTCTTTCGCCCATTCCCTGTAGGTTTCTCCATTTCTCTCACGGGTGAACTCCTTCTGCTGCCAATGCAAATTTTCGCTCCTTGTACCCTCGCGCACCATTTTCTTTCTATAAAGAATAATTTATTAGGCTAATATATATTATTATTATTATATTATTGTCATAATAATATTATAACTACTATATTATAATTAGTTTTTAATTATTCTATTGTTATTATATATTAAATATATTTATATTATTATTAGTATTAGTATTATAAGATTATTAATATATACAATATTACAATTAAATTATTATTATATTATTCTTATTATTCTATTATATTAAGTATTATATGAGGGTTAATATATTAGATTTATATATATAATTGGTTATATTAAATAATAATATTATATTATATTAAATCATTATTAATTATTTTAATTATATTATGCTAATTATATATAATATATATCAGTGGCTTCTTTGCTCTCGAGATGCTTCACACATCTCTAAAATCTCCACGTTCTGCTATCTTCCCCGACTATGGCCCTCATGATATGGGAAAGGTCTTTCATGGGGTGGGTGACAATGGCGTTAAGGCCTCCCAGTGCAAGGATCCATAATGACAGGTTAAATGTAGACTCAATTGTAAAGAGGTGTTGGATGGTGGAGCTAGGGTTTTTTTCGGTGGCGACATGAAATTAGGGTTACCTTGCTCCCCTATGATGGGATTTCTCTCAAAAAAATTCCCTCATAATGCTACTACCCACCCAAATAAGGTCTAGAAGTCAAATCTGCCCAAAACCATTTGAAATTTCAATCCATTAGAAATCCCTAACATGTTTTGCAATGCGGTTTGTCCCTTCCTGATCCACTAATCAAACCATATACTAGAGATTTGTATTGAAGGTTCAATTTCTGACATGGAAGAATTCTTGTAAGACCACACTCTAATCTATAGATTCTTGAAGGCTTAGCCGAAATTAAGTGACCTCCATTCTTGGATCACTTCAAATTGGAAAGAGGGCATGGAAAATGAAATCAATATTTTCCTTGTGCCAGAGGTTTCTTCATCCTTGAAATTGAATCTCTTGAAGACAAAGAGAAGGTGCTAAAAAATTGGCCATGGTTTTTTCAAGGGGATTTCTTATGCACTAAGGCATGGTTTCCATCCTTCGATCCTCAAACATAAACTTTCACTTCTACCTTCCTATGGGTGCATCTACCCTACCTCCCATTGCAGTTCTAAGAATTGGAGACTTTGTAGGCCATTTGAAATGGTCTAGGTAAGTGCCTTTGTACTTCAAAAGAAATAGTCAATTATGCAAGCTCCACCTGCGCACATATATGTGTTGAAATGGATCTTTCTAATGGTCTTCTTGCTGAGATATCTTTGAAGTAGACTATGAAAGAATTGCTTTCAAGTGTTAAAAATTCTTCTCAACTAATCATAACACCCTGCATGCCCAAAGATAAAAGCTCATGGAAGGGGATATCAAACTTCGAGTGATACTCCCACCTAGTGGATTGGGGTTAAGCCCTGCCATTATATAATTCCTTCAAATAATAAGAATCATTTAGACTCTTCCCTTGCTCCACCATAGGTCAATCCAAATCCAAGTAATCTAAAAGATTTGATTAATAAGGTTTCACAGGTGGGTAGCTCAAAGGCTTCAACAACTTCACAAGAGAATATGCGCTAGAAGTTAATAGATGAACCAATGGTATCCTCGAGGTCTATGGTTCCTCTAATGAGTGGTGGCACTAGGGACAATGTTAATAGAGAAAAAGATAAAATAGAGCAAAACACTGAGATCCTTCCACAATCAAATCAAGATTGGCCAAAATTTAAGAGGAAGAAATCTCCCCCTTTGCAATACACACATCAAATGACACTAAGATCATCTAAACAAGGAAAAACTTGAAATGAAAAAAAAAGGTCTTTTGTACTCCTAAATAATGATGGGAAGGCAAGTAATTGAGTGACAATAGTTAATAAGAGCAATGTATTTACATTGAAGCACCCCTATATGCAAGACATGCTCTTTATTTATTTTCATTTGTGAATATTAAATATGGGGCACAACTCCCTTATGTCTAACTTGCCTAGAAAAAAAAATTATATATGATATATATTAATTAGAAGATAATTATATTATATTATATTATATTTATTATAGTATATATGATTTATATAATATTATGTTAATTATATATAAATTATGTTTAGTTAGTATAATATAATTGAAATAATTAAGTGTAATATAATAAGTCAATTGGCTAGAATTTTTTTAACCAATGATGCACACAATTGCAAGCAAACAAAATCATTATTAAAATACTTAAAAAACAAACTTGGTCGATAATAGAGTTCAAGGGGCCAGTAAAATAATGTAGCCAAAGACATGGGAAATCGCTTAAATGAAAAGGCCATGGGCCAAACAATTTTAACATTGAAATATGTTGACACTTGTCTCTATTCCAAAGACTATGTAGGAATTTGAGTGTATAAAAATTTTAGCTCGAAAATATGTTGATCCCACAACATGTTAGTGATATGTGTCTTAATATCACAACATCACAACTTCAAAATTTTACAATTCACAAGAGCATGTGATGAACTACTTTCTTGTGACACCAATAGGAGGAAAGGAATTAGGAATGATGTGGCATACAAATTATAACACTTGAGCATCAATAAGACACATGCCATCATATTGTACCATCACAACTTGAAGGATTTGCAACAAATGAGAACATGTGATGAACTAAAAACATGTGATGTAATAGGAACATGGCATTTGGCACCAACAAGGATTAAAGTGAGGACCACTATATGGGTACATAAAGAAGGCGACATAAGTGATTTTTAAAGCACATACATTAACATTCATAAGTGGTCACTAGGAAAAGGGGTATGTTAATCAACGAATATAAAGGCTTTCTATTACAACTTAATAAAATGGGAACAAGTTGAACAAATCACTAGGCGAATAAAAGGTAAAATGACAGGAAGAAATAAGAAATCTAGGGTTTAATGTTAGAAATAATTTAGTAGGATAGAATTTTATTATATATTAAGGTCTGAAAACTTCAGTCCATAATAAAATGGTATATTATAATATATATTTTTATTTATATATTAAATATTAAATATAGTAATTATAATATTAGCTATATTAATTGTAAGATATTCAATATTATATGAGGTTTAATTATATTAGATTTAATATATGTATTAATTGGTTATATTACATGATAATATTACATTATATTAAATTATTATTAAAATCAAATATTATATTATTAATATTAATATTATATTATTTTTATTATTAATAATATTATACTATTTTTATTATTAATAATATTATACTATTATAATTACTAAAAATATATTTTTTCTTTAATTATGTTGACACTTATCTTTATTCCAAAGACTTTATGTAGGAATTTCAGTGTGTGAAAACTTTGGCCTAGAATAAAATGGTGAAACTTTTTTATATTTTATACATTATTTCTAATTTTATGGGGATATATCATTATGTCATATGAAACAAAACTCTCTATTAAGTTACTTTAATTATTATATATCTTATTTCACATTTACATAGTAAACATTCTAATTATTGTCACTTAAAATTTGAATGTTTTTTTAATCTGGATTTGATTACATGAGTACTTTTAGCATTGGATATGCTATAAGTTTATTTTTATTCAAATTTAAGTATATATAATTATATCCATAGATTTTTGTTCTTTAGTTTTTTGTGGTAATTATATATCTTTAATTTTTATAAAAAAAATTATAAATACAACTGGTTTGGTTTGTTTTGAAGCTTTGTCTAGTAAAATTAATTAATTCTAGAAACAACTAAAGCTACATTACCATGGATTGTGGAAATATAATAACATTAATTTTAGTTACTCTCCATGAAATATATTATACTATTACTTGTAACTTGAATAGACAATTAACACACAAAATAATTCTTTATTGCAAATGAATAATGAAGAATAAAACAACCATTTATTGTATTACAAATAAATTACAATTTTACATCTCTTTTTAAAGATGGGTAGAGAATGCAAGCTCTCGTATAAAACACACCCCACTTTTACATTTGAGACAATTGATACTAGTTTGGAGGCTAGTAGTGGTGGTATGGAATGGGTAAAAATTCTTGTTGGATTTTAATGTTCAAGTTTGTGGATGTGAAGGAGATCATATCCTTAGACCATGGGGCTTGTCAAACATGCTTAGGAGTTGTGAGCATATAAAATGTACTTGTATTAGATTGATGAATATGAAGGTGTGTGTAAATGAAATTGACACCTTGATACTAGCTAGAGGTATTGAGAAGATGTTGAAGCGATAGTAAATATACTACCGCAACCATCAATCAGGATCAAGCCACTAGGAAGGTTCAATATGATATTTTTTTTGGATAAAAGGCTAGAGCTTATATTAATATATTTAATAGTAAAACCAAAGTATTACAAAAATGCTAGAATTATAGTACTAGCATTGGGATATGAGAAACATTATACCAAAATCTACATCAGCCATATGTGATATTAATCATGTTAGAAAATGATTAATTATATAGCTTGATTAGTCATTACCTCATTTCCATTATTAATAATTTATCTAGTTTAGTTGAGATCAAGAGATGATTTAGATAGAGCTCTCGCATATTCTTAATGTTCCTTTCATAGGAAGTGAATAGTCAACATTTTCTTTAAGAAAAATGTTTAATTATGGTTTTCATATAATTCTATGCAATGTCATCATGGACCATACATATTATTTTTCCAAGAAAATGTAACAATTTTCAATAGATATGTCAATTTGGTAAAAATTCTCTTGAGACTAGTATTATATAATTAGAGTAAATATATAATCGAATTGTTATTACTAATAAGAATATTTAGATATGATTTTCGTTTATAAATTAAAATCATGCACTCAAATTTTATGATATTTTCAATTAATACTTCTTGAACTCTTTAGGTCCCTAAAAAATTATTTAATCTCCAAAAGATTAAACTTAGGAATGTTGAAGCAATTCTTCCACCAACATTAAAATATGTATTTCTAGAATAGATTCATCTTCATCAATAAAATATATACACGTGCACCAAAAATTGTAAAACCTATCTAACAACATATATAAAAAATTAGATCCACCACCAAAAATACATTAACAATTATGTTGTTTAGAATTATGAATTCAATATGCCTTTAATATTTAGTCTCAATCTACAATGTGCACTATAAACTACAAAATTGATCTAATGTATGATGAAAACTTGTAGTGACAATCATGTCATCTAGTTGTAGGAGATATGAAACAAAAATGATAAAAAAAAATATAATGAATGTAAGTAAATTAACTATAGATACATGAATTCTAACTCCAAGTCATGTGAGAAAATTACAATAAATTAAGTTAGAAAATTACATTAAAAATTCCTTACATTCAAGTGATGCCTACCATAGGGAAAATTATCTATGTTATGTTATCACAAGTTGAATGCACAAGTAGTGGTCAACAATAGCATCTAGTTGTAGGAGACTTGAAATAAAAAGATAAAAAATATAATCAATGTAAATAAATTAACTATAGATACATGAGCCTTGACTCTAAGTCATGTGATAAAATTAACTATAATTAGGACATTATTTAAGGAAAGGTAAGAGGATGGCTTAAGGGGAGATACATGAGCCTTGACTCTAAGTCATGTGAGAAAATTAACTATAATTAGAAGAAAAATTAATGGAAGCTAAGAGGATGGCCTAAGGGGAGAGACATGAGCCCTAGTTCTAAGTCATGTGAGAAACTTAACTATAATTAGGAGATGAATTAAGGGGAGGTAAGAGGATGGATTAAGGGGAGCTAATAGGATGTCTTATGGGGAGGTAAGAGGATGGATTATGTCACATCCCATTTAATTAGCTTAGCTTAATCACTTAATTATTGTATTAATTGTTTAATAATAAGTAATTAGGGAAGACAATTTGGTTACGTGAATTATAAATTGAAGGGTAATTAAGAATGATTTAAGGATGATGGCTAATTATGTGTTATATTTAATAAGTGCATCATGAACTATTAGACAATCTTTCATATTGGAGAGAGAGAGAGAGTATCATCGAGGAGAAGGCTCTAGTGGGTGTAGGTAACCTATCATGATGGAATCACACACATGCACTTAGACTCATGTAGTTAGGTTGCATATGCATGTATGATTATGGTTAGAAATTTCAAGTTCTTATAATAATTGTATTATTTTATGAATGGTTCTTATATACAATTATATGAGAATAAAATCTCTTTATTGAAATATAAGATAATCAAATAATCTAGAGAGTTCATGTCATCGTGTCATGAGCCGACTTAGCACAAGAGTGTGTTATTTGTAGTATGGACAGGTGTGTTTTTCAATATTTGTCAAATGAGGCCAAACTAAATGGGAATTGGCAATGGGAATGCAAATAAAAATATCCTTTTAGTTAATCATTAGAAAAATAAATAAAATAAAATAAATATTATTAATAAATATTATATCAATTGGCCTCAGAGTTGGTATTGTTTGGGTGGTTGGTAAGGGATAGTATACAGCCTAGCTATCATAGTCGAGGTGTTTGGTGGTGGGGAGGCCATTAATGTCGATGCAGATGATGGGAGGTGGGAGCAGTGGACGTCACCCAAGGCCATTTGGTTTGTCACATCGTCAGCTGATGGTGACAACATCAGCTCTGGGTGGTGTGTGTAGAATTATTGAAAGGACGGTATATGCTGGCGGATTAATGGATTGAGGATACGGTGGAGAGAGATGACTGCATCTTCACACGCTTTGTGGGTGATGCGAGTCTTTATAACCTTGGATCCCTCGTATGTTTGGCTATATGCGATAATGGAGATGTCGGTGTGCGTTAAGGCTTCTCGCAAGCTTTGGGCATTTTTTGACAAAATATGTTACAGGAGGCTAAAGTCAGTGTTTAAAGATTGGGATCCCTTGGTCTAGAGGTGGTGCAACTACTTTTGGGGGAAGAATACATGGCCTTAGCTGAGTGTTATCAAACAAACGCGAGCATTGCCGCTCATTTTTTGGCTGCGCTCTTGGACTTGGAAGTTCCTAAAGCAGTAACGCTCTTGATGACTCACAAATTGGTGATGAGCAATTTGTTGGAGGGTGTGGAAGATGTGATAATTATTATAGAGTTGGGGGTTGGGTTGCCACATCCAAGGGACATGCACCAGGTTCTGATTCCTAGGGTGGTTGTCCAATCTCTATCTGGAACCTGCGGGCGGAGTGGATTGGAGGTGGAATTTCAGTGAGTATCTGCTAGTTGAAGGGGTTGAGTTGGATGAGTAACGGGCTAGGTGTTGGGTTTTGATCGATTCTAGTTTTGTGGACGAGTGGCATTGGCATTGGGCCTATGAATGAAACTTGTTTTGTGGGCTTGCAACGCTTGGTTGGGTGGTATGGCAAGGTGACTACAAAGGTAGTTGCGAAGGTGGTGCACTAGTGGTGAATTTGGGTGGTCAGTTTTGCTACTTAAATTGTAGGTGACTCCATGATCAAGTGGATATTCACTGTACAACTTATTGCCTGGATCTATTTGTAAGACAGGGTGGATAGCATCCCCTATTTTGGATAGTATGTTGGGGTCTGGGGCTATAGGATTTGTTAGTAGAATGTATGGATTCCTATTTGTGTCATCGCCACAAAACTGGCTAGATGTAAAGGCATTTTGAAATCAATATAATCAGATTTACTTATATATATATATATATATTAATAAAGACATTATAAGTTTTTTATATAGGGAGATAAAATAAAATTATATATATATGTATAATTTAGTAAAAGAATTTATTTATTTATTTATTTAAAAATAATAATAATAAGCTCAAAAGTTGTTCCCACGTCCCTGGAGGATGCTTCCACATCTTGCACGATACTTAACATGGGAGAAGCTGGTAAAAATTTGGAAAATCTACTTAACACTTGTCAATTGAAATTTTCTAAAATCTAGAAAGAATTTTGGGGGGTTTTGTTGGGGGGAGCCGAGTAATTAGAAATTACCCTTATGCATGTCTGGTTGCACACTTCTTGACTCTTTCACTGTATTTTTTAATAAATCATTTTGTGTAGCCATACCACACTTGCATTAAACAAACTATGGCTTCTTGGAGGAGTGTTACTATTGGATGAAAATATCAATACATCATAGATGAAGGGTTTTATTTGTGCATCATGTAACTTGTTGATTATGGTGAGCCATTTCTTCAACTATAATGAGGTATTCTCATCCACTATAATTATCATGAAGGAGTGTCAATGGTATTGCACTTTGCTTTATTGTCTAGCCAAACATCTCACAGTGTATATTTTCTATATGAACTTTGATGATGGTATTTGGGATATTTTAATGTTTAATGGCATCTTAAGAAATATCAAAGTTATTCCTTAATGATTTTCTCCAAAAATGATCAGGGAGGATCAGTCTTTATGAACACCTTGTGCTAAAATGGTAGTGCTTCATGCCATATGTTGTTCTCACCATAAACATCAAGCCCTTCCTGAATTGCCCATCACCTGTTGTAGATGTTTTTGACTAATTTTAAGGGATCAAATGTAGTGTAGAAACATTAGCAAGTTGGTTGGATGGTGACCATGAATATACAACTTACTTCTACTGTGGACCCCTACAAGAATATCCTTTCTTTATGCCACCATATGCTTTTTCACTTCAATCTTCATGACACTATTTATGCCTGAAACTAAATAGCATACTCTAGAGGAATTGGTGTATCATTTAGATGAGACAAATTGGGAAAAATGTTTTACATGTTGCTTCAACATATCATTGCAATTATTTGGCATCATATATACATGGTTATGCCTCATAGAATATAAGGTCATTGTGGTCATGATAGAGTTGGCAATGGTAATTGATAGATAGACTTTATTAACTCAAGTTTCACTCGTAACAGTTTGGTCTAAGGATAGAAGTCAATAATAATTTTCATTTATTATAATTTGGCTTTCATAAGAACAAAACAGTCATGCCAGCATAGTTTATGTTCTTTACAATTGTCCCTAGCTTAAGCTTCATTTCTTCTAAACTTCCTCAAATAGAAAAATTGCAACCATTCTAATAATGGCACAAATTTTGGCATTTTTTATGTAAGTGGTCACAATATATATCATCTAATGTGTTTAAATTGTCAGGAACTAGTAGTATGTTCAAATATGTCTTGTAAGGTTTTTTTCAAATTTAAACATATGCATTACTTTATGTTTTTACTTGATTGCATGTAGATTTCTTAAAGTGTAGACCCAGATTGCAATGAAACCCAATTTAACAAATTATATTCAAAACTTGTACTTGTTCATGGAAGGGTGCCATATGCAATCTAGATTTTTCAATGCATACATAATATTTCTTGATCTTTGTATTATAAGTTGGAGGCATTTGAGAGCCCAAAGGGATTGATTCAAATTTGAAGTGAACCCGTTGAGGATGCCCCTTAACCATGTTAATGATTTTTTAATTATTAACTATTAATTATACATAATGTTGATGTGATGTACAAACAAAAACAAAAACATTTCCTTCTTTCTTCCCATATGATTGGGACTGTAGTTGTATCACAACTCTTGTTGTAAAAAAATCTCTTGTCACCTTAATAATTAGAAGTAAAATACCATGGATTTTATCTCTGATGGTTGATTCCTCCTTTCATTTTGTTGGACACATATCAAAATTTTAGATTTAGATAAGTAGGATAAGACTATTAAGAGTTGTCTTATTTCTGGGAGAATCTAGTGATCTTTATTGGAGATAAAATTGTTCTTAAATGGTTGGGTGTATTGCAAAAATATTTATGGGTTTTATCCTTTGTTCTTTTAGCTTTTTGAAACATATTAAAGTTTCAAATTTGGCCAAAGAACATAAAAGTTATGACTTTTTCTTTAAACACTACTCTTTCTGATGCAAACTGTAGATTAAGGGTTATGAATTGATTTATAGGGCCTAAGTATACAAACTAAATGGCAAAGAAGGAAGAGCTTGGGTTCCTAAATTGCTTAGCAGTAAGTACCAGGTAACATACAATATATGGGATAGCTATCTTGGTGTCCTCTTCAATAAATTTCATTACCTTGAAATTGCATTATTGGCTAATGCTAGTATAGGCTTAGTCCTTTGGTTATTTTTTTACCCATTTACCAATCTTATAGAATGTCAAGGCATCATATGATATGAATGAACATTGAATTTCATTGATTTATATGCATAAGTGTGTTACCTTGGTGGGTTTTTATCATCCTCCATGATATGCTTAACAATGTACAAGTGTATTGGGCATGTGATACATGAGCATATAGATATGCACTAATTGTCAATGACACATAATGAATTGGATTCCATCATGCATGTTGGCTACATACTGCTAAATCCTTTGTGATGGTTCAGGCTTCTCAAGTGGAGTAGCACGGGGAAGCTAATGCTTCATGGTAGGGTGGATATCACCTTGATGATGTTCTCTCTTACTTCAAGTTATGGGAAAGAAAATGGTAGAGTTATTATAATGCAAATGATGATATATTGTTTATCATGTATCTTATTTATTGAGATAAGTAAACAACTCTTACTTAATTGCTTATAATTTTCTTTTACAATATTATAGCTTTGAATAGTTATGAAAGAGCATGGTTGCTATAATTGAATTATTGTGTATGCTATCAATTTGGTTTCAAGGCATGTGTATCTGCATTTGTATTATATAATGATTGAGTTTTGTAGTTATATCAAGTATCGTAATAGATTATGTTAATGGTAATGAATTTGGAGTCATCTTATATGTAAAAAAATTAAGTGAAGCATTGACTTCCTCTAGATTAGATCTAGATTATCTTCGTATTATTCACTAGTTACCACACTTTATTAGTGATTAATTGGGTTGTTGTTACAGATTAAGGGGAGATACATGAGCCCTGATTCTAAGTTATGTGAGATAATTAACTATAATTATGAGATGACTTAAGGGGAACTAAGAGGATAATTAAGGGGACATACAATCACTTATTTTTTATGGAATGATAGTAAGTTAATTAATTATACATTAACTATCAATTAAATATATATAACTATATACATACCTATAAATTTATTCCATTGCACCATCTATATCATCTCTTTTTTATAACACATATATAAGTGTCTCATGTTCTTCCATACAAAGTGTCCATAAATGTTTATTATTAGGTCTCCCTTGATATATCACAAGTTTTATATTTGTTGCCACAACTAAATGTGATTAGTGTATAATATTCCTATATCTTTCATAATATTTAAATGCATGAAAACCATTCTTTCTTATTCGATGTTTTCATAGTCAAGTGCCAACAACAACTACATAACTTTTTGGATACTCATAGTTATCATCATCTACTCTAGGATGTAATAACTTATTTTTTTATCTCAACACATTTGTCATGCCCATTTTTTTACAACTAGAAAATAACACAACTCAGAACAATATCACAAAGGATTTTAATCTTTCATTTCACAAATATTTCACAAACAAGGATCAACATTCAAAATATTGCTTAACATATCAACAGATATCTAACAAAAGGGTAGACCTTACCAAAAAATTTGCTATCCAAATTATGAAAGACTCTCCCCAAGCCCTCTCTTCCAATTCCTTCCTCTTCATAATCATCCTTCTCTTCCCAAAAGAACTCAAGAAGATGGAAATAAATAAAAAGGAAAATGGAACCACCCTCTCCACTCTATGAGAGAGGAGTTATAAATAAGAGGAAGAGATAACTTCCTTTCTCCAACTAACCCAACCAAATAACTACTTTCAAATTTTGACACTTTTGAGAGTGGGACATAAAGGTGGGTCATAAACCCCCTTTTTAAGTGTTTAAAGATAAAATAAACTCCTAACCTATATACCCCACACCTAGACAACTTTCCAAATCATAAAATAAAACTTAAACCTTATAAAAGTGCATAAAATTACAAAAGATTAAAACTCACTCAAGAAACAATCAAAAGAAAATTAAATAAATTTTCACATCAACACAAAATTCACATAACACCAACAATACACATTTCACAACATGGGCCAAAAAGACCTTAGTACTCCATATGATTCTAGGTCTGTTGTTACACTGAAAAGACAAAAAAATAGCTATGTGACCCCAATATCATTGGCTTAATTCACCTGTTTACTCAACCAAAAAGTGTTAGTACACACATGAACAATAATAGCCAAAGCAACTGTCATATATAAGATAAAATTTTAAGAATAATAGTCAAATATGAAATCCAATCCAACAATATACACAAGTAACAACATATAATTAGCATATCCACAACATCTACTTACATAACACCTAATGAAATCAAGTAATAATTAATCATACAACACATCATCATGATATCACTACATCTAGTAGTAACCAATTGAAATCCATCTTATAATCAATAACGATCACAAGTAAACATTAACATATAAAACCCCATCTCCATAATAACACCTATTTGCACATCCATATTATGTAATCACCTAATAATAATAAAAATCATCATCTCAACAAACTCTACCAACTTACATTGTAATCCCTCTGATAAACATAATAACGCTACCACTGACAACAAATCAAAAAATAACCAATAACCCATCATAAAAGAATATCTCGATAAACACATACTTACATAATCAACAAAAAGGAACTCATCTAGTTATCACAAAGAAATCACAACAACCATTAGTTAAACAAAATTATTCAATTAACCATATCCAATAACAACCAAGCATACGAACATCATTAATGTATAGGGACAACCATCACCCATAAAACTCATGTATAATTTCCAAACATAGAAGCACATGAACCATTGAACAAGAACATCAAAGACACATAGAATCAACAGGATCACGAAAGGTGGGTCTCACAACATCGATCCAACTAAGAATTGATTTCCTCTTTATTACCCTCAAGTGCAACAACACCATACACATCCTACAAAAAACCTATAAATTCAATAAAATGTGATATAATTAGCATAAATACATGCACACATATATAATTATACATTATAAAATAATGTAATGAAACTAGTGTTATGTGAGAAAAGGGATCTAGGGTCTATATCACACCTTTTCCCAAAATTACATTAGAGAGGAACGCAAAATTGATCACACAAGACCACTTGTCTACTATCTTCAATGGAAGAGCCAAAATGGTAGATAATGGTTTTGGTCCTCTTTATGTTTTGTTGTGGGTTGATTTAATCAATTAGGAATTGAATTGACTTGATTATATAAGTGTAAACTAGGTCAACTATGTAATTGTATCAAATTGGTGTGATTTTAGAAAAGTATAGAACTGCAACACAAAAATTGAAGACAAAAAACTAGAGTGCATAGACAGAAGAACCTGACATGTAAATTGGGTTTGAAATTGCCTAGTCAAGGGCGATGGTGCCTTAGACTAGAGAATGTTGTTCTCTAAAATCTGTGAATAGGTCTTAGTTGGTCATAGTCTATATGTTCTTCCTTCCTAGACTCAGCTTCAAAACTTTGTATGTTATGAATAATTCATCTTGCCCTAGTTTGACGAAATAGGAGGCTTGAATGCTTGATCTTGCAATTAGGTCTTCAATCCTCTCCTAAATCCACTTCAGAGCTACTCCTTCAAACAAGAGAGGGGAGAAAAGGTTTTTTCGTATAGGATCTTGCCTAAATCAAACCCCATTTTGGTGTTTCCACCTTCACAATGGTTATGATGATGTAAAGAGTGCTTACCCTTAGTTGGGTAGAGGCAAATGAATAAAATAATTGATAAATGACAAGTGTTGCAACTTACCACTCAAATGTGCTTTCCTTGATAGACTGAAGTCATGGCACTCATCTCATGCAAGGATAATTTGATGCTTGATTGAAGGTCCTAAAAGTGTTAGTACTCACAAAATAAATGAACATAAAACATAAACAAATTTACTCATAAACTTGATGCATTGCTAACATGAATCTTGATGAAAAATGTTGTTAATTCTTCTTATTTTGCTCTTGAATTCTTTTTAGGATGCACAATTGGAATTCAAATTACCTTATTTGATTTCTTCTAGTTTCAAATGGTGAAAAATACTTGTATTTATATGCATTTATTCCTTTCTTGTAAAATTAATTATAAAAAATTGACAAATGAATTTATATTTTCAAATGTAAAAATGTCGACAATAACATATTTAAAATTGGACCAAAATAGGTTGGTCAAGGGCGGTGGAACCCTAGACCAGGCCTATGTTGGGGCTTTTATGACCGTTAAATAAATAAATACTTTTAATTCCCAACTTTATACTAACTTCTCAAAAACGGTAATAAAATGAGCAAATTATAAACATAATTAGATCTAGGAACATAAGTGGGAGCTAAACCTAGTGTGAAATTATCAAGGTCAACAATTTACAATGCTACATTTAGCCCACTTGTACTAAATTATAAAACTGAGATTAAATTTCCTCTTGTTGAGAAAGAGCATGTTTTTTTGCAAAGTCAATCATTGATAGTATAATTTCATTTAGAAATGTGTTTTTACATGTGTGAAATTGTTCATCAAGCCACCGAGAATATTGGGAGTGTCTCACATATTTGGATACAATCTTATCCTTAAATTCTCTTATGAATTCATACACACTATTTTTTTGTGACTAACAATGCTTTCCAAATTTTTTATCTTTTAAAAATATTCAACATTAATGATATCAAGTTTCCACAATCCATGTCGATTATTGCTAGATGATTTATGGATTTGATTGTGTAAGAATTTTTGCATCAGTGATATCAAGTTTCCACAATCCATGTAGATTATTGCTAGATGATTTATGGATTTGATTGTGTAAGAATTTTTGCATCTGATTTATGGATTTGATTTTTGCATCTAATTTATGGTGCAAAAATTCTTACACAATCAAATCCAGAAATCATCTAGCAATAATATTCAACATTGTTGAATCTTTTCACATCCATTAATTGTTATCCAAAAAGATGTGAAATAATTTCACACATAAATTCTCCCAACAATGAAAGGTTACCACATATATTGTATTGTCCATAAATACACACTTTTGAATAAAACAACTATCCATTAGGTGTTTCACAAAACAAACTATCTATAAACTCCTTGATTTTTTAGGAATGTTAATACCACATTCCTGCATAATTATCATATACCAATATTTACATTTCTCAAATGATCTTTGACTTATGGCAATATTTTGTAACAATAAATCATCTAAATTTTTTGAGTTGTGTCTAATAGATGTTTTAGATAAGAATAATGAATTTTTGACCCCACTCTTATTTTTAAAATATTTATAGCATTAGATGATATGCTTGTATTATCATGCCAATATTTTTCAATTAAATATTTGATTTCATTGCTTAATTTCATGTCAAACCTTGTGAGTCTACCACTAAAGTCCAACATTGATTAATTGGACCATTTTCAATACTTTCTCTTCTCTTTACCACTCTTCTCAAGTTTTTAAGATTTACATTTATAAATTCACTCGTCTTACTTATCATTCTTTTACTCAAAACTAATTTATTAAAAAAAACAGTTGTTATAGCTTGTTGTTTTGCATTCCTATCTTTAGATTGGGTATTTTTCCCAATATAATCAATAGCATTAACAACAATAGATATAACTCTTGTTATTGATTCATCTATTTTATAACTTTTATAAAAATGCCCAAATTTCTCATTATATTTTTCATTTTTGACATTTTGATTAATTGTATTATGATTTGACATTGAAATCCTAGACCTTTTTATTAAAAAATAGTTTATATAATCTATTTGCATGAGTTCTAATTTGTCTCCAAGAAATCTTACCAGGAAGATTATCTATGACATTTCTTTTAATTTTTAATATTTAAATGTTTTCATTTCACTCATACAAGGGATTTCATTTTTATTTTTTGTTTTCAAATTTTTAGTAGTTAAATTGAGTTTATTATTGGTATATCTAGCTTAATTTAAATAGTTATTCAACATCATTAAAATGTGGGTTTGAAGACATACCTATATTTATTTTTGAAATGTTGGGAAAAGGACATTCCTTAAAGAATAAGGGGGTATTCTCTTTATTTATTCCTTTCCCTGAGGTATTTCATTAGGAAAGAGATCACAAGGTTTAAAGATTGACTTTCAACCTCAATGGTGAGTCAATCAAACTTGGTTCTCAGTCCTTAAGACAATAGGATAGATTTGAAACCAAATTGAAATGATATGCAATGCTCAAACTAAATACACAATAAGACTTAGAACATGAAATGCAAATTCCCAAAAGTACAAAAATTGAAACCACAATTTGCAGGAAAATATGAGAAGGGTAAGGACACGTGTACCAATCACCAAAAGTTGATTTTGAGCTCTATTGAAGGACAAATTTTCCCTAGGGAAAATGGGTCCTAGTTAGGGCTTTTGAAAATTCTTTTGGCAGTCCTCTGAGGCAGGATCTTAGCTTTTGTTTTGCATAGGTTTTATTGTCGAAAAGCCATAAATAAAATTTGCAATGGAGTTTTGTGACTTGACAACAATGAATGCAACAAATGCAAGAATGTAAAATTGCTCTTCGAGATCTGCAATCCTTATTCAACCTGTAATTACACATACAAAGAGGGAAAAAATGTTTTGTTTGATGGGGGTTTTCCTTATTCAAACCCCATTTTTGGTAATTAAACCTTGATAGAAAGATAATGACAATGGAGAAGGAAATGATGAATGAACACTTGCTTACTACAACTCACCAAACCTTCAATGGCTTCCCTTAGAGGATTGAAGAAAAACACATCACTCCAAGGAACTTGATCTTGCATTGCTTGATGGATTTGGACACTTGAAAATGCTTGGATTCTTTAGGATCAACAATGCATGTTAGCCTTCACAAGATGGCATGAACACACATAAGATTGAACATGATGTTAGGACCTTGAATGTTGCAAAAAATGACTAATAAATTTGCTCTTGGATGCTCTTGACAATAATATTTGCTCTTGAAATTTCACCTCTTGTTAGATAGATTTCAAATGATAAAATGACTGTATTTATAGGTGTTTATCTTAGGAAAAACCCTATACAACACAACCTTTCCCACATTTTCATGTGTACAGGACAAATCTAGAAGTTTTAGTCAAAGAAAGTCACAAGAAAAATGAATCAAGTTGTAACCTACATTTCAAATTTTGTAGATTCCAAAAAAAAGAATCCCAATCTAGGACGTCCAACACCCTTGTCCTTGTAATTCAGGCTCAAATTACTATCACAGGTTCCTCTTTGTATCTCATTCTCAGATCTACCTATGTTTTGTTACTTTCTATTTTCATCCTTGTGATAAATTAAATTTTTAGATTTAAGGTTACATGTCAAATAAGGTTATTAAAACACATCAAATTTATCATCTCCACAACTCAAAAATAGACACAAAATCCTAAGAGATTAACTCTCCATTGTGGCAGCAAGCTAATCATCAACCCTAGTTAATGTTGTGTCCCAATGTGATGTTAAGTGAAAAGAAGCTAATCCTAGTTGGATCTAGGATCACTTTTCCTACATCACATTTTGGTGAACCCGACATATCCTACACTTGCAATTTTATGTTTTTCATAGAATAAATTCAGAAAATTGCTTTAAAACCTAGGTGATTTGAAGGTCTTGTTGTTGATTTGCATTTGTTTCATTTTCAAAGTTATTGCATTTTCATTCTTTGTCCATTATACATCAAAAGAAAAAATGAGAAATATTTTGAATTAAATTGTATAATGTCAAATTTAATTTTCCTTGTTTAGGGCTTAGATCTGAGTTTTTTTTTTTTAAGCAAAAGGCGAGGGGCCTGTAGATATATTAATAATAATAAAAACTTACAATAGGTAATAGTTTATATGATCCCAAAAATACCTTTACAATGATGAACTGTCTGTCAGTCCCTAGTTTGCTACTGAAAATGGGTTGATTATACAAAATATTCAAAAATCCACAACAAAACTTGTTTTTCAGCCTAAAACTAAGATGGATTTGGGCATGAAGAAAGGAAAGAAAAATAAGCACCCCTACACAACCCCTAGACTGGATTCTCCCTTGGGTCTTCCTACACTATTAAGATCATGTCTGGGATAGGACCCTACAACCCTCTTGCTCAATTCAAATTTGATCTAAATTTTTTGAATCTGTTGCTCTAGAAGTTGGTGCTTTGAAAAGTGTTGCTCCAAAATTTTGGCCTCAACAATAGTATTCTTCTTACCATTAACGTACTCAATATCAAAATCATAGGCCTATATCTTACGGATCCATTTTTGTTGCCACTCAATAAGGGCCTACTGCTATGATACCATTGAAATATCTCTAGAAAAATATAAATTGTGTTTTTTGAATCTATTGCTATGGAACTTGGTGCTCCAGAAACTGTTGCTTCGAAATTTCATCAAAAACTTTTCTTGTAAGCTTTTTAGCTACAACTTGTCTTTTCTTTTAATATTTTCAATATATATGAAGAGGCTATCCGGAGGGGTGAGCAAATAGTGCCATAATTGATGCCATCCATGAAACAGAATCTTTGTTATATCCACCTTCATCTTTCACACATGGCCGAAGTCGTGGCTTCCTTAACAGCTATTGCAACAACATCTGAATATGCTTGCAATTCTATATTGTTATACACAACAACTTATTTCCCATCACAACCCATATTTGCCAACTTTTTTGCCATGCCATTCCCCTCTTTGTAAGTATGTGAGATGATAAAAGCTTGAAATTTGTCCAAAAAAAGCCATATTTTCTATAAAATATATTTCAACCACCAACTATGCACCTTTCTCTCCTTGCAAGCATTAATTATAATTAAGGAATCCCCCTCAATATGAATTTGTGCAATACCCAATTTGAGGGCAATTTCCAATCCTGCCAGGATTGCCTAAGCCTCAGCCACATTATTCATGCCCATTAGAAGTGAAAATGAACTGGCCACTATTACTGATCCCAAAGAGTCTCAGATATAAATTCTTTCCCTTGAGATGCTCGGATTCCCTCTTGAAGCACCATCAAAGTTAAGCTTGAAAAAATTAGAATATGGGGGCTTCCATTAGATTTGAGTTATTTCATTATGAAATATGAGTGTAATCCTAGGCTACTTTCATTTGTCAAAATTGCATGCATATTTTTTAAAAAGCTCAAGATTTGCATAATATTTTTTATTTTGAAAGATAAATTTAAGTATTGATTTTCTCCATTTTTTTAAAAATAATTAGTCAATTATAACATTTTAAATTTTAAAAATTATCATAGGAACATTTTACATTGCTTTAAAAATATAAAATTTTGTGCATGTGTGTGTTTCACATAGATAAACTAGGGTTTTCTACATTTTTCAGAAATTTATGTGCATCCATATCTAAACCTCTGTAATTGTAGATCATTAAACACTATTATTCAATTTCAAAAAATTTCAATCAAAATTTAACTCCTCTAGACTAGGATGCCCAATGCCCCTATCCAGACAATCTAAACAATTTTTTGTGCAAAACCTTGTTTGTGGCCTCTGCTTAGATCCAGTTTCAATTTCTAAAAGTCAGTCCTACAACTATCTTATTATGTTATACAATACTAGCTTGATCCATAGGACATAGCATAATGTTTTCCTTGCAAAAATATTGTGGTGTCATAATTAATATTTTATTGTCAAATTTTGTTAAGTAATTTAAATAATTTTTATTACAAGAATGTGAAAATGTGTTTCTCTCTCTTTTTTTTGTTATTTTTCTTTGATCCCTCTCCCAATATCTCTACTACTTGTGAGGGTATCATGGTGCAAGAGGATGCAATCATTGATGATCATGAGAATCATGATTGTTTTTCTTTGATATCTCTCCTACTTATGAGGGTATCCTAGTGCGAGAGGATCCAATTATCGATAATCATGAGAATAATGTTTGTTTATCTCCTAATACCTCCCCTACTTGGGAAGATATCATGACACAAGAGGATGTAATCTTTGATACATTTCCTCCTTCAAATGATAGTAAGGTGGCTTGCATAGATGAAGATTCAAAATTGATATTAGGTCCTCTATTGATAGAAGATCATCAACAAGTAGTTAACTCAGTTGAAGTCATAAACATAATTGATCATTGGAACTCCTTTAGTTATTAGAACTCCATCTAAACCACCTCTCATTACAGGACCTCCTAAACCTCTTGGCCATATATTAAATTTTGCAAAACAACTTACACACCAAAATGTGTTGCAACAACCAAGTTATCATGTCATTGCTCACACATATAATACTAGAAATAATAAACAACCAAAACAAATGTCAACCTCCATTCCATTTCCTCAACCATATCTTCCCCACACACCTATCCTTCCTCAACATAGTGACCTAAATACTATGATCTTGTTGAGAAAATTTGTAATACTCTAGCCAAGATTTACCTTTGGAACTTGATTCAAACATCACCTACATACCACAGGATGCTCTAAGAGGCTTTGTAGAAGATTGATATCTCACCTTTTTTCAAACCAAATGATGTAGCAACCTTTTTTGATTGTATGCAGGCAAAAAAGTTAGATATTACATTTCCTCAACATGAATCATCTTCGCTTGAGATCCAAAACCAACACGAGGGTTTAATGATATTGGTTGTCATTAATAAAATTGGGATTAGACGTACTCTTATTGATAATGGATCAGGTATTAATGTTTGTAGTATTGATCTTTTATATAAGATTGGTGCATGGATAAGAATCCCATAAAACCTAATAATATTTCTATTCATGGCTTTGATAATATTTGTAGGCAGCCATCAAGGACAATCACACTACCCATTAAGGTAGGACCCGTGAATTTTCCTACCCTTATCCATGTCATGCAAAAACCTCTTTCATATAATCTTCCCTTTGGTAGACCATGGATTCATGCCACATGAAGGGAGTCTCGTCTACTCTTCACCATGAGATGAAGTATGAACATAATAACAAGCTTCATACAGTTAAAGCAAGTGCAAAAAGTTATAATTTACAAGTTAAAGCCAAGAATAACATCTTCAAATCTCTTAGTACTTTGATTCCATTGTAAAAAGTGGAACCATCACTTTCCAATGATAATGATGGTGATGATTGGTATTCATTAGATTTTACATGTACTTTATGTGGGGAGTCTAAAATCTCGTCGTCAAAGCCCAAAGAGTTGAACATTGTAGCATCGATGCAATCTAATATAAATTATGATAAAAACACATGTTTTAATGATGATTGGGGTTCATTAGATTTTACACCCTCCTTTGTGGGAGAGTATAAAATCTCATAATCTCAACCTAAGGATTCTTGTGTTTCAATTGCTCAATCTTATTCTACATCGACAAATTTAAAAACATCATCCCATGATGGTGATGGGGGCTCTTTAGCTTTCATCCCTTATGTTTTGGTGATGTATAAAATAAAAAATTCAACACCCAAAAAGGATTTACATTATTGAAAAAGAATCAATTCTTCTCATAATCAGTTAAACAAGACTTCTCCATCTGAGTTAGAAAATTATTATGGGCTTGGATTTAAAATTCTTTCTAAAAGTGGATATAAGGAAAATATAAAATAAGGAGTTAAGGATCATGTGAAGTATACATCATACCTTTCTAAAAAGGGTTTAGGTTTCCAATCTTCTCCTTTGTTTATATCACCTACTATATTTGTAACGACCAGTGGTAAGCGAGCAAGCTTTTTGTCACAAGAGAAAGGATTGTATCCTACTTATTCATAGAAAGAATATATGTTATTGACGATTCTAAAATATCACTTAATTACTCTTCCTCCTCCAACACATAAGAAATTTAATAACAATCACTCTTTTTGTGCATATCATCGAGTGCATGGTCATTCTACCAATGAATTCCAAACTTTGAGTAATAAAATACAACCTTATTGATTACGGTGCTCTTCCATATGTTGATGCACCTAATCATTCTAGAGAATAAAAAATTCTTCTATTGTGCTCTTCATTATGTGGCATTTGTAGCTTCATATGTTTGCTCATTGCCATTCATGGTGGTACAATCTTACATGCAATTATATTTCTTCTATGGTAGTTGTAGACATGTAAAAATGGATTAATGCATATCCCACATCCCGAACAACATTTTTCCATTATCGACATCACTTTCATTATCACTATTGCATTTCACATCATTAACCCTATTTTTCCTCTATTAATTAAATAATCTTGAATTGTTTAATCAATTCACTATGTCATCACCTAATTTAATTTAATTCCTCCTGATTAATTAAATAAGCACAAATTATTTAATTATGTCTCTACATACCTTATTCTTCTAAATTAATTAAATAGCTATCATTAATTATTTAATTAAGCTACTTTCCCTCTTCCAAATTTGAATAATTAAATCAATTATTCAATTTCCCTAAAAATTCTTTCAACATGGTTAATTAATAAATATAACTTCTTTATTAAATCAAATACATCTTGCACATTCCTCTCAACATTAATTAATTATTTAATTAATTAAAACATCCTCACATATCTTGATTGAATAAATCATGACCATTGATTTCTCAATCTAATTTCCCAATCCTACCGATTACTCTAATCCCACTAAACACTCAATCAAATTTCTTCAATCCCACTAATCATTCAATCTCATCCCATTGATTATCCAATTAAATCCCTTAATTGGATCAATCAGATGAGTTCTGAATCTATTTCCTCTCAATGAACGTGAACCATTGCTCTTGATCGTTCATCTGAAAATCATAAATCTATAAAACAACCTTCATCCTTCTCATAATTTCATCTGGAGAATTTGTAAAAAGGTCATGCCAGATTAATTATTGAAGCAAATTAAGCAAACATATACTTGCATACTAGATCATTGTTGTTGTCAAGCTTTTGCAATCATGGAGGCTTTGTGTTGAATCAAGCAATCCAACATCCATCTTCAACACAAATACACTCAACCATGGGATGGTATGATTGTAGTTTTTGAATTCATTGTGTGTTTCATTTGTTTATGTTAACCTTGCTTGTTTGGATTCTTAAGCTTTTGCAATTACATTTCATGGGTAAGTGGGTCTTGTTATATTATTTTGAATTGATTTGAATTCATTCATTGTTATTAAATATGATGATCCATATTCCCCTTACACATTAGCAACATGATAGTCTCTTGCTTGGTTGTTCTTTCCTTTACACTTGGGGGCTAAGGATAACTAGTTTTAGAGGTGTGTATTATTTTCAAGGATCCCCTCTTCATCTCTTGTTTACTTAAAATATCAAGATAGCAAGTATATTGACATTTTATGGGGGGTATATCACCATATCCATTTCATTGATGTCTTATGAGATTTGACTTATTAACATACCCCTTTCATGGTGGTGTTGTTTGTAACGCTCCTTGAGGCATGGTTATTAATTTGTCCCATGCGATGTTAAGCATAGATCCATCCCCCACAATGTTAACCTTTGTACACTCCCTTAGGCGTGATTTTGTAAAATATTTCATGAATTTAGCATAATGGAGCTTGTTGATTCATGAACTTGAGAATTTTTTACATGGCCACCTAGCATAACATAACTTGTTTGCTAGTGGAGCCATGTGTTTCATGAGTGATATAACATAATGTAGCTTTCTAATCCTTATGAGAGCACCATTTTGTCTAACATATTCAATGAATGACATTTGGTATTTGAGATAAATTTAAGATTGAGGTCTCTTCACCTTACCGAATCAAATCATTTTTAGTACTAACTGTAGAATAGGGTAAAATTAAGGTAAAAGGCATGAATCAATAAAAATCAAACCCTAGAGCCCTAAACCAACAATGAAGCACAAATGAGCATAGAAACATAAAATGTGAAGCAATATTACCAATATCTCTATGCCATGGTTGATTCACCTCCATTGTCCTTCTCCATCTTGCTTTATATGCTTGATTGCCCTTAGATTTTGAGTATGCGACAATAAGCCTAGTGATAATGATAGCAAAATATTGAAGATTGTACTTGTCTCCTTGAGTGCTTGAGTGCTCTTTTAGTTAGGGTTGAAATGACAATGATAGGTCTCTTTTATAGAAAACCCAAGTTGAGTGAAGTGATAGGATTAAAAGCCAATATGACATGAAAATCAATGGCCAAGATTGCTTGAGAAGTAATAAAATAGGGTTAGGACTAAATTAGGGAAAAAATAGGGCTTGGTTAAGGATGGACGGTGGAGATTAAATGATAAAAATAATTCAATCAAGGGTGGAAATTAATTGAGATGTGAAGGGATAAGGATGACACGGATAAAGAGGTTGGCATAGAAAAAAGAGGTTTCTGGAGAAAATTAAATAATTATAAAATTATTTAATTTAGGAGGGAAAGTGAATAATTAAATAATTTAAAACAATTATTTAATTATAGAAAAAGAGGGAAAATGTTGACTTTTAAATTAAATAATAATTTAATTTAAAAGTAGAGGAAAATGACAAATTAGCGAATAATTAAATAAATAAAATTTATTTAATTTATGGAAGAAGAGGCCAATGAATAATTATTTAATTATAGTAGAAAGATGGTGATAATTAAATAAATAAAAATTCATTTAATTATAAAGAAAAAGGGGGCATTAGTGACGTAATTAAATAAATATAATTTATTTAATTAATCGAAAGGAAGAAATAAAAGGAAAGAAATGAATTAATTAAATAATTAAAATTATTTAATTAATAGAAAAAATATGATTTTAGACAAAATCAAATAATTAAAATTATTCAATTATGCAGGGGAAGAAGGGAAATTGATGGTGAAAAATAAGGTTTGCAGGCTTAGGACATTTTTCAATGTCTACACTAACCTTGTGTTTATTATGTGTTTGTCTTGTGTCTTCAATTATGTTTGCATTATTTTTGTATTATGTTTTTGTTGCATTATGTTTTGTATCTTCATTGTGTATGCTTCATGTTTGCCATTCTACATTGCACCTCATATTTGTGTGTTCCTTTGTCCTTACATTGTTGTGCCATAAGATCTTGAGCCTGGGGTTCAACACATCCCTTAGATTTGATGTCATCCTATCTCTTCGATGTTTGTATAATTGAACCCTTCTTGGCTTATCCTTACTTTAGTGTGAGTTTGAGTGTAAGTGCATACTCTCACTAAAGTGGGAGCTAAATGTAGCATCAAAAATTGTCACCCTCGACAATTTTACACTAGGTTTAGCTCCCCTCATGTGCTTGGACCTAATTGCGCTTATAATTTGTTCATTTTATTATCATTTTTCAAAAATCAAGATTAAATTGTGAATTATCACTTAATATTTATTTATGGACACTTATGACCCAAAAATAGGTTTGGACTAGGGCACCCAATGCCCCTGTCTAGCCTATTTTGGCTCAAATTAAAATATGTTGGTGTCAACATTTTAAAATTTAAAAATCCAATTTCATTTGTCGATTATTAGTAATTGATTAGTGATAAATTAAAGAAATTCATATAAATACAAGTCTTTTTCACCATTTCAATCCTAACATTTTTGAATGAGTAATTGAGCATCCTAAAATTAGTCCAAGCAGATTCAAGGGTAGAATTAAAAGCATTATTACAATGCTTTCGTCAATCAAGATCATGCTTGCAAGACTTTAAGAAGGAAGCAATTATGTGCAATGAGCTATTATGATCAATCATGCCAAATTATGAAGATGTATTGATTTACCCTTTACATGCTAGTCACAATAATCTATTATGTTTTGTGAACTAACCTTTTATAGGTCTATCAAGAAATCAAGACATCCATCAATCAAAATTTATGGTAAATTATGGTGTGGCATCACTTCATCAAGGATTTCACATCAAGGTAATATTGTCATTTATCATTTATTGTTTCAATCAATTATTATTTTTTAGCCTCTACTCGACTTAGGATATACCCTCTTGATCATCATTGGTTGCTCTATGTGGAGGTAGAAATACAAAAATAAGGTTTGAATTAAGTAAGCCCCTATACAACACAACCTTTCCCCTCTTTTCATGTGTACAAACCAAATCTAGAAGTTTTAGTCAAAGAAAGGCACAAGAAAAATGAAGTAGGTTGTAATCTACATTTCAAAGTTTGTAGATTCCAAAAAAATCATCCCAGTCTAGGACATCCAATTCCCTGTCCTTGCAATTCAAGCTCAAATTATTGTTATAGATTCCTCTTTGTACCTCCTCCTCAGATTTGCCTCTGTTTCGTTACTTTTCATTTTCATCTATGCGATAAATTACATTTTCAGATCTAGGGTTACATGTCAAATAAGGTTATTAATACACATATCAAATTTATCATCCCCACAACTAAAAAATAGACACAAAACCCAATGAAATTGACTCTCCATTGTGGCAACAAGCTAATCATTAACCCTAGTTAATCTTGTGTCCCAATGTGATGTTAAGTGAAAAGAAACTAATCCTAGTTGGATCTAGGATCACTTTTCCTACATCACATATGTGTGTACACATGATTAGGGAGTTGATTAGGTGAGGATTAGGGGTTAATAAAAAGGTTGGAGGATGGGATATGTGAGTTGAATTAAATAAATAATAAATTATTTATTTAATTTTTTAGAAGGGGATATGGATGGGTAAATAATTAGGAATAATTATTTACCTAAGGTTAGACCTTAGGGGATATAGAAGAAGTGATTTTTGATGAATATTGGGATGGTGAACATTAATTAAATAATGTGATATTTAATTAAAATAAGAATCATGGAAAATATGACTTAGGGTAAATTAACCAAACATAATGGTCAATTTTAGCTATCTACAACAATAACTCTCCCAATGAAGGAAGAAGAACTATGCAAGATAGTGGTTGTCTATTGTTGCTTGGATGAGACATAGCCTCTGCCATTACATTAGATAATATTAGAAGGCAAGACATTAGTGAAGAAGTACTAGTGTCAGAGGATCAATAAAATTATATATACTTTGGATTTGGATTCAGTATAAAGTTTGAAACTCTGACAACATGAGCAATTACGAGCAATTACTCTAAAGACTTAGAAGCCCCAAGTTGCACATAATGTTAGAGAACTCGCTATAAACCTTATTCTTAGAAGGCTAGTAGATACCAATGCACCTCAAGCAACATCATTAGTGGTAAGTACAATATTGTATAGTGAAGCCACAACAAAGAAGGTACAAGTAGAGTTTGATAAGCTTTAGAAGGATAATATTAAGTTGTTCCAAGAATATAACAAGGTGAAATCTCTTCTTCCCCCTCCACAAAGTATTGTTCCAAAACCTTGTACTCCACAATAAAGATTAGTGGAAATTTTAGCTTAGGATTGAGAGATACTATCAAGGAAAGTAAAAGAATTGAAGGAGTCATTGGTTCAGAGTAAAGAGGTAGAGAAGCTAGCAAAGGAGAAAGGACAAAAAAAGATGGTTAATTTGGTTGATTATTTTTTAGGTCACAAATTATCATGTAACCTTCACAAATTAGAAGAAACATGGGTTGGGTACAATAATTTGAGAAAATATCACATCAACTATATGCAACATAAGGAGAGTTTAGAGGAAATATTGAGTACTTCGATCCCTAGAGTAGTATCCATGGAGTTGATTTACAAGAAATGCAAATTTAGTTATAATGTCCTTAACGAGATAATAAATGCCTTTGAACTTCTTGGGTTGTTAAATTAGGTATCTACATTTTAGGTTAAATTGGATATCCAACTCAATAACAAGTTACATTATTTTGAAGAGTTGGAAGAAGTATTTATGCCTAAAATGTTGGATGAAGAGGGGGAAATCAAGGCCTTTGATAAGTGTAAGGAATGTTTTAATAATATTTTTCCTTCCTTGTATACTTCTATTTTTACTAATGATGATCCAAACTCTACTATATTGAATAAAATTATTGATAAACTACTTAGATTGGAGTCAATTAGCTTGGATATTTTTATCAAGAAAACAAGAGTGATATTGAATGTAAAATTCAAAACACATGTGAATAAAGTAGTCAAAATTTTAGAATCCAATTGTCCATCAAAAGAGACATATGCTTCATGGGTGGAAAATATCATGAATGAATTAGATTGCCAGCTTATCATGGTCATCAATTTTGTCTTAATCAAATTTCTTTGAGGATACAAGCAATTGTAGAGGTGTCAACTATTTTTTGTCTTCATTAGCAGTTTGAGAAAATTAGTTTTTTCAAGTGACTTTAATGATTGTTTTGTTTTATCTCTTCTGAGAAAGGAATTTATTTAGTTAGAAGATTGTTGCACCACCTAGTTGCAACTAAAATCTAGTTGTATTATATGATAAATGTCAATTTTTCTCTTTAATCTTGTGTGCTTATCTGGTTCTATTTAAGTAGAGCTTGTATCATAATCAAGGGTTCATGAATTATATTTTGAGTCAGGTCTTTTAGTTTGTATAGAGTTTTAGAGTTTTTTTTGTAGAATTTTTTCCTAAAATAAAAATGTATCTTTGATCAAAGCATATATGAATACATTCTTTTGGTATTTTATTGTCTCCAAATTTGTACACAAAATATTTCATGAATAAATTAATCAAGCATTATTTAGTTCTTCTCTACAATTTTCTTGCATTGTATATTTTATGACAACTTTTGTTCAAGGAATAGAGTAATTCCTTTCATTAAAATTTAGGAAATATTATAATTAAAAATGGATTATTAAGTTGACTCATGCTAAAAATCCTTTTTATTTTCTTGTTATTATAAGGTAATAACAAGTTGTTGATTATCAAAGTATATTGAATTATTGTGAAGGAAACTTTGTAAGGTCAAATAACTTTGTAATATACCACTCATTGATCCCATAACAAATCTTTTAAATGAAAAAATCTCAAGATATACATAAGCTATTCTTAATTATTGCTTATTCTCATGTATGTGTTTAAAAGAATACAAAGAATTTAGCCAATTTCTAAGCTCTATTTCATAAATACTTGTTGTAAGGTGTAAGAAATAATATGCATAATCAATATCCAATTGAATCTACTCACCATATATTGATATTGCTATAAGGGAAACCCACCTACATTTTGTAGAGCATAAGGTGTAGAATTAATTATTTTGATAGATATTTTTTTATTCATTGGCCAATCTCCTAATAGAATTAAATATAAGACATGGCTAATATTTAAAGGTTATTGAGGAATCCGTTGGAAACAACAACACTCCCTAAAGAATGTAGAACATAATAGCTAGTACCCTAAAGTGTAGTATCTAACAAATTTCACCAACCTATCTAGGTATTCCTTTATCCCAAGGAAAAGTCCATAACTCAACTTTGAATAGACTTATTGAGAGAGTTAAAAATAAGTTGGAAGCTTGAAAAATAAATCTATTGAGTCAAGCTTGGAAAATCTAACCGATTAAAGCTTCTCTCCAAAACACCCTTGTGTATCTTCTATCTCTTTTCAATATTCCTAGAAAATTTGTCAACAAAATTGAACAAATCTAGAGAAGATTTTTATGGTCAAGAACAAAGGAAAAATAAAGAATCTCCCTTGTTTCTTGGAAAAATATTTGTACCCCATATTTCTAAGGGACGACTTGGCATTAGGAAAATAAAAGATATGAACATAACTCTTTTAGTTAAATTTGGTTGGATATTGATCAACTCAAAAAGTGAATGAACCGACATTATGAGAGCCAAATAACTGAATAATATTGAAGGCTATCAGCTCCTCCAAAAGGAAAAAGCTTCCTATCAACACTTCCATCTGGAATAACATAATTAGAACAAAACAAATCCTTACCATGGGAGTCAAATGGATTGTCAAGAAAGGCGACTAGGTTATATTTTGGGAAGATCTCTAGATCCTAAATTCACCTCTTGAAACCCTTATTATGTGTGCCCTAATCAAGGATGACATGAAAATAATACATGGTTACTTGTTATAAGATTATTGGTATAATGATCTTTCTCAATGGAATTTTTGATCTGAATGATATTTCCAAGATAGTGGTCATAGTTGAGTTACTCAAAATCATTAACAACCACAAATTCATTGATTGCTCCAAACAAGGTAGTCTTGTTTGGACAATCATTCATTCTAAGAACTACACAATCAAATTGGGTTTTCAATTGATGAATGCCTCCTTGAACCCTAATTTTAATTGGTACAATATTTGGTTAAAAATATAACTCTCAAAATTAGTTTCTTTTGGTGGACGATCTACCACAGGAAAATCCTAACCATTGACAACCTAAAGGGAAGGGGTTTCCAGCTGGTTAATAGATGCATATATGCAAGCAAAAAAAAGATAACCAATTTATGATTG
>VDFB02168118.1:120573361-120680293 GCA_007258455.2 Sequoia sempervirens | reverse complement strand
CACCTAGACAACTTTCCAAATCATAAAATAAAACTTAAACCTTATAAAAGTGCATAAAATTACAAAAGATTAAAACTTACTCAAGAAACAATCAAAAGAAAATTAAATAAATTTTCACATCAACACAAAATTCACATAACACCAACAATACACATTTCACAACATGGGCCAAAAAGACCTTAGTACTCCATATGATTCTAGGTCTGTTGTTACACTGAAAAGACAAAAAAATAGCTATGTGACCCCAATATCATTGGCTTAATTCACCTGTTTACTCAACCAAAAAGTGTTAGTACACACATGAACAATAATAGCCAAAGCAACTGTCATATATAAGATAAAATTTTAAGAATAATAGTCAAATATGAAATCCAATCCAACAATATACACAAGTAACAACATATAATTAGCATATCCACAACATCTACTTACATAACACCTAATGAAATCAAGTAATAATTAATCATACAACACATCATCATGATATCACTACATCTAGTAGTAACCAATTGAAATCCATCTTATAATCAATAACGATCACAAGTAAACATTAACATATAAAACCCCATCTCCATAATAACACCTATTTGCACATCCATATTATGTAATCACCTAATAATAATAAAAATCATCATCTCAACAAACTCTACCAACTTACATTGTAATCCCTCTGATAAACATAATAACGCTACCACTGACAACAAATAAAAAAATAACCAATAACCCATCATAAAAGAATATCTCGATAAACACATACTTACATAATCAACAAAAAGGAACTCATCTAGTTATCACAAAGAAATCACAACAACCATTAGTTAAACAAAATTATTCAATTAACCATATCCAATAACAACCAAGCATACAAACATCATTAATGTATAGGGACAACCATCACCCATAAAACTCATGTATAATTTCCAAACATAGAAGCACATGAACCATTGAACAAGAACATCAAAGACACATAGAATCAACAGGATCACGAAAGGTGGGTCTCACAACATCGATCCAACTAAGAATTGATTTCCTCTTTATTACCCTCAAGTGCAACAACACCATACACATCCTACAAAAAACTTATAAATTCAATAAAATGTGATATAATTAGCATAAATACATGCACACATATATAATTATACATTATAAAATAATGTAATGAAACTAGTGTTATGTGAGAAAAGGGATCTAGGGTCTATATCACACCTTTCCCAAAATTACATTAGAGAGAAACGCAAAATTGATCACACAAGACCACTTGTCTACTATCTTCAATGGAAGAGCCAAAATGGTAGATAATGGTTTTGGTCCTCTTTATGTTTTGTTGTGGGTTGATTTAATCAATTAGGAATTGAATTGACTTGATTATATAAGTGTAAACTAGGTCAACTATGTAATTGCATCAAATTGGTGTGATTTTAGAAAAGTATAGAACTGCAACACAAAAATTGAAGACAAAAAACTAGAGTGCATAGACAGAAGAACCTGACATGTAAATTGGGTTTGAAATTGCCTAGTCAAGGGCGATGGTGCCTTAGACTAGAGAATGTTGTTCTCTAAAATCTGTGAATAGGTCTTAGTTGGTCATAGTCTATATGTTCTTCCTTCCTAGACTCAGCTTCAAAACTTTGTATGTTATGAATAATTCATCTTGCCCTAGTTTGACGAAATAGGAGGCTTGAATGCTTGATCTTGCAATTAGGTCTTCAATCCTCTCCTAAATCCACTTCAGAGCTACTCCTTCAAACAAGAGAGGGGAGAAAAGGTTTTTTCGTATAGGATCTTGCCTAAATCAAACCCCATTTTGGTGTTTCCACCTTCACAATGGTTATGATGATGTAAAGAGTGCTTACCCTTAGTTGGGTAGAGGCAAATGAATAAAATAATTGATAAATGACAAGTGTTGCAACTTACCACTCAAATGTGCTTTCCTTGATAGACTGAAGTCATGGCACTCATCTCATGCAAGGATAATTTGATGCTTAATTGAAGGTCCTAAAAGTGTTAGTACTCACAAAATAAATGAACATAAAACATAAACAAATTTACTCATAAACTTTATGCATTGCTAACATGAATCTTGATGAAAAATGTTGTTAATTCTTCTTATTTTGCTCTTGAATTCTTTTTAGGATGCACAATTGGAATTCAAATTACCTTATTTGATTTCTTCTAGTTTCAAATGGTGAAAAATACTTGTATTTATATGCATTTATTCCTTTCTTGTAAAATTAATTATAAAAAAATTGACAAATGAATTTATATTTTCAAATGTAAAAATGTCGACAATAACATATTTAAAATTGGGCCAAAATAGGTTGGTCAAGGGTGGTGGAACCCTAGACCAGGCCTATGTTGGGGCTTTTATGACCGTTAAATAAATAAATACTTTTAATTCCCAACTTTATACTAACTTCTCAAAAACGGTAATAAAATGAGCAAATTATAAAACATAATTAGATCTAGGAACATAAGTGGGAGCTAAACCTAGTGTGAAATTATCAAGGTCAACAATTTACAATGCTACATTTAGCCCACTTGCACTAAATTATAAAACTGAGATTGAATTTCCTCTTGTGAGAAAGAGCATGTTTTTTTGCAAAGTCAATCATTGATAGTATAATTTCATTTAGAAATGTGTTTTTACATGTGTGAAATTGTTCATCAAGCCACCGAGAATATTGGGAGTGTCTCACATATTTGGATACAATCTTATCCTTAAATTCTCTTATGAATTCATACACACTATTTTTTTGTGACTAACAATGCTTTCCAAATTTTTTATCTTTTAAAAATATTCAACATTAATGATATAAAGTTTCCACAATCCATGTCGATTATTGCTAGATGATTTATGGATTTGATTGTGTAAGAATTTTTGCATCAGTGATATCAAGTTTCCACAATCCATGTAGATTATTGCTAGATGATTTATGGATTTGATTGTGTAAGAATTTTTGCATCTGATTTATGGATTTGATTTTTGCATCTAATTTATGGTGCAAAAATTCTTACACAATCAAATCCAGAAATCATCTAGCAATAATATTCAACATTGTTGAATCTTTTCACATCCATTAATTGTTATCCAAAAAGATGTGAAATAATTTCACACATAAATTCTCCCAACAATGAAAGGTTACCACATATATTGTATTGTCCATAAATACACACTTTTGAATAAAACAACTATCCATTAGGTGTTTCACAAAACAAACTATCTATAAACTCCTTGATTTTTTAGGAATGTTAATACCACATTCCTGCTTAATTATCATATACCAATATTTACATTTCTCAAATGATCTTTGACTTATGGCAATATTTTGTAACAATAAATCATCTAAATTTTTTGAGTTGTGTCTAATAGATGTTTTAGATAAGAATAATGCATTTTTGACCCCACTCTTATTTTTAAAATATTTATAGCATTAGATGATATGCTTGTATTATCATGCCAATATTTTTCAATTAAATATTTGATTTCATTGCTTAATTTCATGTCAAACCTTGTGAGTCTACCACTAAAGTCCAACATTGATTAATTGGACCATTTTCAATACTTTCTCTTCTCTTTACCACTCTTCTCAAGTTTTTAAGATTTACATTTATAAATTCACTCGTCTTACTTATCATTCTTTTACTCAAAACTAATTTATTAAAAAAAACAGTTGTTATAGCTTGTTGTTTTGCATTCCTATCTTTAGATTGGGTATTTTTCCCAATATAATCAATAGCATTAACAACAATAGATATAACTCTTGTTATTGATTCATCTATTTTATAACTTTTATAAAAATGCCCAAATTTCTCATTATATTTTTCATTTTTGACATTTTGATTAATTGTATTATGATTTGACATTGAAATCCTAGACCTTTTTATTAAAAAATAGTTTATATAATCTATTTGCATGAGTTCTAATTTGTCTCCAAGAAATCTTACCAGGAAGATTATCTATGACATTTCTTTTAATTTTTAATATTTAAATGTTTTCATTTCACTCATACAAGGGATTTCATTTTTATTTTTTGTTTTCAAATTTTTAGTAGTTAAATTGAGTTTATTATTGGTATATCTAGCTTAATTTAAATAGTTATTCAACATCATTAAAATGTGGGTTTGAAGACATACCTATATTTATTTTTGAAATGTTGGGAAAAGGACATTCCTTAAAGAATAAGGGGTATTATCTTTATTTATTCCTTTCCCTAAGGTATTTCATTAGGAAAGAGATCACAAGGTTTAAAGATGACTTTCAACCTCAATGGTGAGTCAATCAAACTTGGTTCTCAATCCTTAAGACAATAGGATAGATTTGAAACCAAATTGAAATGATATGCAATGCTCAAACTAAATACACAATAAGACTTAGAACATGAAATGCAAATTCCCAAAAGTACAAAAATTGAAACCACAATTTGCAGGAAAATATGAGAAGGGTAAGGACACGTGTACCAATCACCAAAAGTTGATTTTGAGCTCTATTGAAGGACAAATTTTCCCTAGGGAAAATGGGTCCTAGTTAGGGCTTTTGAAAATTATTTTGGCAGTCCTCTGAGGCAGGATCTTAGCTTTTGTTTTGCATAGGTTTTATTGTCGAAAAGCCATAAATAAAATTTGCAATGGAGTTTTTGTGACTTGACAACAATGAATGCAACAAATGCAAGAATGTAAAATTGCTCTTCGAGATCTGCAATCCTTATTCAACCTGTAATATGCACATACAAAGAGGGAAAAAATGTTTTGTTTGATGGGGGTTTTCCTTATTCAAACCCCATTTTTGGTAATTAAACCTTGATAGAAAGATAATGACAATGGAGAAGGAAATGATGAATGAACACTTGCTTACTACAACTCACCAAACCTTCAATGGCTTCCCTTAGAGGATTGAAGAAAAACACATCACTCCAAGGAACTTGATCTTGCATTGCTTGATGGATTTGGACACTTGAAAATGCTTGGATTCTTTAGGATCAACAATGCATGTTAGCCTTCACAAGATGGCATGAACACACATAAGATTGAACATGATGTTAGGACCTTGAATGTTGCAAAAAATGACTAATAAATTTGCTCTTGGATGCTCTTGACAATAATATTTGCTCTTGAAATTTCACCTCTTGTTAGATAGATTTCAAATGATAAAATGACTGTATTTATAGGTGTTTATCTTAGGAAAAACCCTATACAACACAACCTTTCCCACATTTTCATGTGTACAGGACAAATCTAGAAGTTTTAGTCAAAGAAAGTCACAAGAAAAATGAATCAAGTTGTAACCTACATTTCAAATTTTGTAGATTCCAAAAAAAAGAATCCCAATCTAGGACGTCCAACACCCTTGTCCTTGTAATTCAGGCTCAAATTACTATCACAGGTTCCTCTTTGTATCTCATTCTCAGATCTACCTATGTTTTGTTACTTTCTATTTTCATCCTTGTGATAAATTAAATTTTTAGATTTAAGGTTACATGTCAAATAAGGTTATTAAAACACATCAAATTTATCATCTCCACAACTCAAAAATAGACACAAAATCCTAAGAGATTAACTCTCCATTGTGGCAGCAAGCTAATCATCAACCCTAGTTAATGTTGTGTCCCAATGTGATGTTAAGTGAAAAGAAGCTAATCCTAGTTGGATCTAGGATCACTTTTCCTACATCACATTTTGGTGAACCCGACATATCCTACACTTGCAATTTTATGTTTTTCATAGAATAAATTCAGAAAATTGCTTTAAAACCTAGGTGATTTGAAGGTCTTGTTGTTGATTTGCATTTGTTTCATTTTCAAAGTTATTGCATTTTCATTCTTTGTCCATTATACATCAAAAGAAAAATGAGAAATATTTTGAATTAAATTGTATAATGTCAAATTTAATTTTCCTTGTTTAGGGCTTAGATCTGAGTTTTTTTTTTTAAGCAAAAGGCGAGGGGCCTGTAGATATATTAATAATAATAAAAACTTACAATAGGTAATAGTTTATATGATCCCAAAAATACCTTTACAATGATGAACTGTCTGTCAGTCCCTAGTTTGCTACTGAAAATGGGTTGATTATACAAAATATTCAAAAATCCACAACAAAACTTGTTTTTCAGCCTAAAACTAAGATGGATTTGGGCATGAAGAAAGGAAAGAAAACTAAGCACCCCTACACAACCCCTAGACTGGATTCTCCCTTGGGTCTTCCTACACTATTAAGATCATGTATGGGATAGGACCCTACAACCCTCTTGCTCGATTCAAATTTGATCTAAATTTTTTGAATCTGTTGCTCTAGAAGTTGGTGCTTTGAAAATTGTTGCTCCAAAATTTTGGCCTCAACAATAGTATTCTTCTTACCATTAACGTACTCAATATCAAAATCATAGGCCTATATCTTACGGATCCATTTTTGTTGCCACTCAATAAGGGCCTACTGCTCTGATACCATTGAAATATCTCTAGACAAATATAAATTGTGTTTTTTGAATCTATTGCTCTGGAACTTGGTGCTCCAGAAACTGTTGCTCCGGAATTTCATCAAAAACTTTTCTTGTAAGCTTTTTAGCTACAACTCCTCTTTTCTTTTAATATTTTCAATATATATGAAGAGGCTATCTGGAGGGGTGAGCAAATAGTGCCATAATTGATGCCATCCATGAAACAGAATCTTTGTTATATCCACCTTCATCTTTCACACATGGCCGAAGTCGTGGCTTCCTTAACAGCTATTGCAGCAACATCTGAATATGCTTGCAATTCTATATCGTTATACACAACAACTTCTTTCCCATCACAACCCATATTTGCCAATTTTTTTGCCATGCCATTCCCCTCTCTGTAAGTATGTGAGATGATAAAAGCTTGAAATTTGTCCAAAAAAATCCATATTTTCTATAAAATATATTTCAACCACCAACTATGCACCTTTCTCTCCTTGCAAGCATTAATTATAATTAAGGAATCCCCCTCAATATGAATTTTTGCAATACCCAATTTGAGGGCAATTTCCAATCCTGCCAGGATTGCCTAAGCCTCAGCCACATTATTCATGCCCATTGGAAGTGAAAATGAACTGGCCACTATTACTGATCCCAAAGAGTCTCAGATATAAATTCTTTCCCTTGAGATGCTCGGATTCCCTCTCGAAGCACCATCAAAGTTAAGCTTGAAAAAATCAGAATATGGGGGCTTCCATTAGATTTGAGTTATTTCATTATGAAATATGAGTGTAATCCTAGGCTACTTTCATTTGTCAAAATTGCATGCATATTTTTTAAAAAGCTCAAGATTTGCATAATATTTTTTATTTTGAAAGATAAATTTAAGTATTGATTTTCTCCATTTTTTTAAAAATAATTAGTCAATTATAACATTTAAATTTTAAAAATTATCATAGGAACATTTTACATTGCTTTAAAAATACAAAATTTTGTGCATGTGTGTGTTTCACATAGAAAAACTAGGGTTTTCTACATTTTTCAAAAATTTATGTGCATCCATATCTAAACCTCTGTAATTGTAGATCATTATTCAATTTCAAAAAATTTCAATCAAAATTTAACTCCTCTAGACTAGGATGCCCAATGCCCCTATCCAGACAATCTAAACAATTTTTTGTGCAAAACCTTGTTTGTGGCCTCTGCTTAGATCCAGTTTCAATTTCTAAAAGTCAGTCCTACAACTATCTTATTATGTTATACAATACTAGCTTGATCCATAGGACATAGCATAATGTTTTCCTTGCAAAAATATTGTGGTGTCATAATTAATATTTTATTGTCAAATTTTGTTAAGTAATTTAAATAATTTTTATTACAAGAATGTGAAAATGTGTTTCTCTCTCTTTTTTTTGTTATTTTTCTTTGATCCCTCTCCCAATATCTCTACTACTTGTGAGGGTATCATGGTGCAAGAGGATGCAATCATTGATGATCATGAGAATCATGATTGTTTTTCTTTGATATCTCTCCTACTTATGAGGGTATCCTAGTGCGAGAGGATCCAATTATCGATAATCATGAGAATAATGTTTGTTTATCTCCTAATACCTCCCCTACTTGGGAAGATATCATGACACAAGAGGATGTAATCTTTGATACATTTCCTCCTTCAAATGATAGTAAGGTGGCTTGCATAGATGAAGATTCAAAATTGATATTAGGTCCTCTATTGATAGAAGATCATCAACAAGTAGTTAACTCAGTTGAAGTCATAAACATAATTGATCATTGGAACTCCTTTAGTTATTAGAACTCCATCTAAACCACCTCTCATTACAGGACCTCCTAAACCTCTTGGCCATATATTAAATTTTGCAAAACAACTTACACACCAAAATGTGTTGCAACAACCAAGTTATCATGTCATTGCTCACACATATAATACTAGAAATAATAAACAACCAAAACAAATGTCAACCTCCATTCCATTTCCTCAACCATATCTTCCCCACACACCTATCCTTCCTCAACATAGTGACCTAAATACTATGATCTTGTTGAGAAAATTTGTAATACTCTAGCCAAGATTTACCTTTGGAACTTGATTCAAACATGATGCTCTAAGAGGCTTTGTAGAAGATTGATATCTCATTTTTTCAAACCAAATCAACCTTTTTTGATTGTATGCAGGCAAAAAAGTTAGATATTACATTTCCTCAACATGAATCATCTTCGCTTGAGATCCAAAACCAACACGAGGGTTTAATGATATAGGGATTAGACGTAGATTGGATCAGGTATTAATGTTTGTAGTATTGATCATATAAGATTGGTGCATGGATAAGAATCCCATAAAACCTAATAATATTTCTATTCATGGCTTTGATAATATTTGTAGGCAGCCATCAAGGACAATACACTACCCATTAAGGTAGGACTGAGTTGCAAAAACCTCTTTCATATAATCTATGGATAAATGTCAATTTATTCTCTTTAATGCATTGTGTGCTTTGATCTGGTTCTAATTTGAATGTAGAGCTTGTAGTCATAATCATTGTAGGGTTCATGAATGATGATATTTTGAGTCGGGTCTTGCTCAATCTTTTCTACATTTTTCATCCCATGATTATAAATAATCAGTTTTCTCCATCTGAATTATCTTGGATTTAAAAGCAACATTACAAAAAGGAAGCAAATATTTGGACCAGTGAAGCGTTTTTGTCACCCTAAGGAATATCAAGCAATCAACGAGTGCATGGTCATTCTAAACTAGTAGATTAATAATGCAGCCTAACACTTCATCTCATCTGGTCAATCCATTCTTCCATGCATATCCCACATAATCCATTCAGCATTTCACAGAATATTAATCAATTCACTATGACATCACCTAATTTAATTTAATTCCTCCTGATTAATTAATAAGCACATATTATTTAATTATGTCTCTACATACCTTATTCTTCTAAATTAATTAAATAGCTATCATTAATTATTTAATTAAGCTACTTTCCCTCTTCCAAATTTGAATAATTAAATCAATTATTCAATTTCCCTAAAAATTCTTTCAACATGGTTAATTAATAAATATAACTTCTTTATTAAATCAAATACATCTTGCACATTCCTCTCAACATTAATTAATTATTTAATTAATTAAAACATCCTCACATATCTTGATTGAATAAATCATGACCATCGATTTCTCAATCTAATTTCCCAATTCTACTGATTACTCTAATCCCACTAAACACTCAATCAAATTTCTTCAATCCCACTAATCATTCAATCTAATCCCATTGATTATCCAATTAAATCCCTTAATTGGATCAATTAGATGAGTTAACTGATCAATCTATTTCCTCTCAATGAACGTGAACCATTGCTCTTGATCATTCATCTGAAAATCATAAATCTATAAAACAACCTTCATCCTTCTCATAATTTCATCTGGAGAATTTGTAAAAAGGTCATGCCAGATTAATTATTGAAGCAAATTAAGCAAACATATACTTGCATACTAGATCATTGTTGTTGTCAAGCTTTTGCAATCATGGAGGCTTTGTGTTGAATCAAGCAATCCAACATCCATCTTCAACACAAATACACTCAACCATGGGATGGTATGATTGTAGTTTTTGAATTCATTGTGTGTTTCATTTGTTTATGTTAACCTTGCTTGTTTGGATTCTTAAGCTTTTGCAATTACATTTCATGGGTAAGTGGGTCTTGTTATATTATTTTGAATTGATTTGAATTCATTCATTGTTATTAAATATGTCATCCATATTCCCCTTACACATTAGCAACATGATAGTCTCTTGCTTGGTTGTTCTTTCCTTTACACTTGGGGGCTAAGGATAACTAGTTTTAGAGGTGTGTATTATTTTCAAGGATCCCCTCTTCATCTCTTGTTTACTTAAAATATCAAGATAGCAAGTATATTGACATTTTATGGGGGGTATATCACCATATCCATTTCATTGATGTCTTATGAGATTTGACTTATTAACATACCCCTTTCATGGTGGTGTTGTTTGTAACGCTCCTTGAGGCATGGTTATTAATTTGTCCCATGCGATGTTATGCATAGATCCATCCCCCACAATGTTAACCTTTGTACACTCCCTTAGGAGTGATTTTGTAAAATATTTCATGAATTTAGCATAATGGAGCTTGTTGATTCATGAACTTGAGAATTTTTTACATGGCCACCTAGCATAACATAACTTGTTTGCTAGTGGAGCCATGTGTTTCATGAGTGATATAACATAATGTAGCTTTCTAATCCTTATGAGAGCACCATTTTGTCTAACATATTCAATGAATGACATTTGGTATTTGAGATAAATTTAAGATTGAGGTCTCTTCACCTTACCAAATCAAATCATTTTTAGTACTAACTGTAGAATAGGGTAAAATTAAGGTAAAGGCATGAATCAATAAAAATCAAACCCTAGAGCCCTAAACCAACAATGAAGCACAAATGAGCATAGAAACATAAAATGTGAAGCAATATTACCAATATCTCTATGCCATGGTTGATTCACCTCCATTGTCCTTCTCCATCTTGCTTTATATGCTTGATTGCCCTTAGATTTTGAGTATGCGACAATAAGCCTAGTGATAATGATAGCAAAATATTGAAGATTGTACTTGTCTCCTTGAGTGCTTGAGTGCTCTTTTAGTTAGGGTTGAAATGACAATGATAGGTCTCTTTTATAGAAAACCCAAGTTGAGTGAAGTGATAGGATTAAAAGCCAATATGACATGAAAATCAATGGCCAAGATTGCTTGAGAAGTAATAAAATAGGGTTAGGACTAAATTAGGGAAAAAATAGGGCTTGGTTAAGGATGGACGGTGGAGATTAAATGATAAAAATAATTCAATCAAGGGTGGAAATTAATTGAGATGTGAAGGGATAAGGATGACACGGATAAAGAGGTTGGCATAGAAAAAAGAGGTTTCTGGAGAAAATTAAATAATTATAAAATTATTTAATTTAGGAGGGAAAGTGAATAATTAAATAATTTAAAACAATTATTTAATTATAGAAAAAGAGGGAAAATGTTGACTTTTAAATTAAATAATAATTTAATTTAAAAGTAGAGGAAAATGACAAATTAGCGAATAATTAAATAAATAAAATTTATTTAATTTATGGAAGAAGAGGCCAATGAATAATTATTTAATTATAGTAGAAAGATGGTGATAATTAAATAAATAAAAATTCATTTAATTATAAAGAAAAAGGGGGCATTAGTGACGTAATTAAATAAATATAATTTATTTAATTAATCAAAAGGAAGAAATAAAAGGAAAGAAATGAATTAATTAAATAATTAAAATTATTTAATTAATAGAAAAAATATGATTTTAGACAAAATCAAATAATTAAAATTATTCAATTATGCAGGGGAAGAAGGGAAATTGATGGTGAAAAATAAGGTTTGCAGGCTTAGGACATTTTTCAATGTCTACACTAACCTTGTGTTTATTATGTGTTTGTCTTGTGTCTTCAATTATGTTTGCATTATTTTTGTATTATGTTTTTGTTGCATTATGTTTTGTATCTTCATTGTGTATGCTTCATGTTTGCCATTCTACATTGCACCTCATATTTGTGTGTTCCTTTGTCCTTACATTGTTGTGCCATAAGATCTTGAGCCTGGGGTTCAACACATCCCTTAGATTTGATGTCATCCTATCTCTTCGATGTTTGTATAATTGAACCCTTCTTGGCTTATCCTTACTTTAGTGAGTTTGAGTGTAAGTGCATACTCTCACTAAAGTGGGGGCTAAATGTAGCATCAAAAATTGTCACCCTCGACAATTTTACACTAGGTTTAGCTCCCCTCATGTGCTTGGACCTAATTGCGCTTATAATTTGTTCATTTTATTATCATTTTTCAAAAATCAAGATTAAATTGTGAATTATCACTTAATATTTATTTATGGACACTTATGACCCAAAAATAGTTGGACTAGGGCACCCAATGCCCTTGTCTAGCCTATTTTGGCTCAATTTAAAATATGTTGGTGTCACATTTTAAAATTTAAAAATCCAATTTCATTTGTCGATTATTAGTAATTGATTAGTGATAAATTAAAGAAATTCATATAAATACAAGTCTTTTTCACCATTTCAATCCTAACATTTTTGAATGAGCAATTGAGCATCCTAAAATTAGTCCAAGCAGATTCAAGGGTAGAATTAAAAGCATTATTACAATGCTTTCGTCAATCAAGATCATGCTTGCAAGACTTTAAGAAGGAAGCAATTATGTGCAATGAGCTATTATGATCAATCATGCCAAATTATGAAGATGTATTGATTTACCCTTTACATGCTAGTCACAATAATCTATTATGTTTTGTGAACTAACCTTTTATAGGTCTATCAAGAAATCAAGACATCCATCAATCAAAATTTATGGTAAATTATGGTGTGGCATCACTTCATCAAGGATTTCACATCAAGGTAATATTGTCATTTATCATTTATTGTTTCAATCAATTATTATTTTTTAGCCTCTACTCGACTTAGGATATACCCTCTTGATCATCATTGGTTGCTCTACCAAATCAACAAGCAAGGTATTGATAATTCCACCTGCTTCTCATGCATTGGGGTGAAAAGGCATCATGCTATAAGCCTGATATGGGACCACATACCTTGTTTACCCTGAAAATCTGTAGGAGCATATATATTAGAAAAAAAATGACTTCCCCTGTCTCAAAACTAGTAGCAATCATAGACATAGAGGATTTAGATGAAATCCACCAAAGAGGTCGGATTCTTCGAGGATTCCATAAACATGCCAAACCCCCCGAAGCTCCATGAGCTCCAATACACTGGCACTCCCCGCTCCTCCACAACTTAGGTGCCAAGCCTTGCATATTCTCACAGATAATTAGTCTCTTGCAAAAATAAGACATCAGGACCTTGCCTTCTAACTAAACCCTGAACCGCTTTTTGTCTAGGGCCGTGTTCAAGCCCCGAACATTCCATGACAGAACAATCATTTCAAAGGGCTTAAAAATGAGAATCTAGAGTCTTTACCGACCCTGACTCCACCAAATTCTCGCCTGCCAGTTTAATCTTTTCCACATCCTTTTTTCTGCCTGGTTTAGCAAATTTCTCTGCCCCACCCTTCTTAATATCCTTCTGCAAAATGCCCAATTTGAGAGGAGGCTTAATTTTCTTAGCCGGGTCTGAACCAGTGGTCTGCCTAGGAAGAGAAGAATCCTCACCAACTAATGTAACAACGGCCGAGGGTTCCTGCACTTCTGACACCGCCAACTGTTGACCAACTTCCATGTGCAGACAATCATCCCTTTGTGAATCCAAAGAAGAATCAAGAACAAAATCCTCCTGAGCTGAGCCCACAAGCCCCTGATCTAAGTTGATCAAACCTGGGTTTACCTCCTGTTGGCCAAGCTCATCCAAAACCTCAAATCTGTTAAAGGAACCTTCATCCTACCTTTCTTTAAAAGGTCTCTTTTGACCCCTATTTCGATTTCGAGCCTTGACTGGAGCAAAACCATTAGACGCACCTACCTCATTAGGAGAACTGCTCTTCCCCTTATCTGATTTAGGAGGATTGCTAGCAGGTTGTGAAGGCTGCGACTGCATAGGCTTATACCTTGGACATCTTCGCTGCAAATGGCCATATTCTCGACAGAGCTCACAACGAAAAGGAAGAGTTTCATAGTCTAAATGTTGCACCCAAGAATAAGTGCCCGCACACATATCTATTGCATCGGACAAAGGCCTACTTAGATCAATCTCAACACAAATACGTGCAAAATTCAATACCTTTTTACCCAAAGTTTGCGATGAAGTCCCAACTGGTTTTCCCAGCACAGAGGCCAAAAGGTGCAACACATCCTCTCGACAACATTCCATTGGGAACCTCGGTAGACGAACCCACACCGGGACACAATTTGGAAGCTCCTCGGCAGGGTTAAAACCTACATGCCATGGCTTGATAAACAACCCTACCTTATTATGAAAATAAGGGTCTCCCTCAAATACCCTATTGCGATCAGCAATGCAATTAAAAGTAACCATGAAATAATTGTTTGCCAACAACATTATCTCCATTTCCCCCTCTGGCTCCCATGACCTTCGGGCGCAAACCTCCAAAAATTGCAAAGAAACCCTCATCCCCAAAAAAATTACAATATAAGGAGTGATTTGAATAATACTCAACATCTTCAGCAATCATTTCAGATGAAACAACTAGTTTCAGCCTCTCCTTGCACCGCTCAAGACAGCCGTTAATCTTCATTATTCGCACACCATTAGACAACCCAGTATTAGCAATCCCAGTATTCAGAGCAAACAAGTTGTTATCAAATGTCTTCATCCCTTGACTTGAAAAATTCGAGCCCAATGCTGCCCGAAAGTCCAAATTAGGGCACTCCACAGACGTCTCACCCTTCGAGAATGCCATCAACCACTAAAATAATAATCACAATCCTTGAACAACAATGGGTGGGGGATTCCTCCCCACGCCCTTCCTCCCTGCTCCACACCAGCACCTGCACCACAAGCCCTTCCCACCCACGCACTAGGAAGAAGAAAAAAACAACGAAATGCAGACAACTCGCTCACCCCCACCGCACCACCAAACAACCCCGCACTCACTTAATTTACCACCACCCACACTTGGCCGCAGTAGATCCAACCACTATTTTTTGGCTTCCATTAGCCAGATTGAGAAGGAATCCCTTCCAGGAGTGAAGAAAATGCCTGTTTTGTTTTATCTCTTCTGAGGACAGGAATCCGCCCAGTTAGAGAATCCAACCACCACCAGCACAAGATCCCCTCCCAGTAGCGCAGATAAATGTCAATTTTTCTCTTTAATCTTGTGTGCTTATCTGGTTCTATTTAAGTAGAGCTTGTATCATAATCAAGGGTTCATGAATTATATTTTGAGTCAGGTCTTTTAGTTTGTATAGAGTTTTAGAGTTTTTTTTGTAGAATTTTTTCCTAAAATAACAATGTATCTTTGATCAAAGCATATATGAATACATTCTTTTGGTATTTTATTGTCTCCAAATTTGTACACAAAATATTTCATGAATAAATTAATCAAGGATTATTTAGTTCTTCTCTACAATTTTCTTGCATTGTATATTTTATTGACAACTTTTGTTCAAGGAATAGAGTAATTCCTTTCATTAAAATTTAGGAAATATTATAATTAAAAATGGATTATTAAGTTGACTCATGCTAAAAATCCTTTTTATTTTCTTGTTATTATAAGGTAATAACAAGTTGTTGATTATCAAAGTATATTGAATTATTGTGAAGGAAACTTTGTAAGGTCAAATAACTTTGTAACCCTTGATATACCACTCATTGATCCCATAACAAATCTTTTAAATGAAAAAATCTCAAGATATACATAAGCTATTCTTAATTATTGTTTATTCTCATGTATGTGTTTAAAAGAATACAAAGAATTTAGCCAATTTCTAAGCTCTATTTCATAAATACTTGTTGTAAGGTGTAAGATATAATATGCATAATCAGTATCCAATTGAATCTACTCACCATATATTGATATTGCTATAAGGGAAACCCACCTACGTTTTGTAGAGCATAAGGTGTAGAATTAATTATTTTGATAGATATTTTTTTATTCATTGGCCAATCTCCTAATAGAATTAAATATAAGACATGGCTAATATTTAAAGGTTATTGAGGAATCCGTTGGAAACAACAACACTCCCTAAAGAATGTAGAACATAATAGCTAGTACCCTAAAGTGTAGTATCTAACAAATTTCACCAACCTATCTAGGTATTCCTTTATCCCAAGGAAAAGTCCATAACTCAACTTTGAATAGACTTATTGAGAGAGTTAAAAATAAGTTGGAAGCTTGAAAAATAAATCTATTGAGTCAAGCTTGGAAAATCTAACCGATTAAAGCTTCTCTCCAAAACACCCTTGTGTATCTTCTATCTCTTTTCAATATTCCTAGAAAATTTGTGAACAAAATTGAACAAATCTAGAGAAGATTTTTATGGTCAAGAACAAAGGAAAAATAAAGAATCTCCCTTGTTTCTTGGAAAAATATTTGTACCCCATATTTCTAAGGGACGACTTGGCATTAGGAAAATAAAAGATATGAACATAACTCTTTTAGTTAAATTTGGTTGGATATTGATCAACTCAAAAAGTGAATGAACCGACATTATGAGAGCCAAATAACTGAATAATATTGAAGGCTATCAGCTCCTCCAAAAGGAAAAAACTTCCTATCACACTTCCATCTGGAATAACATAATTAGAACAAAACAAATCCTTACCATGGGAGTCAAATGGATTGTCAAGAAAGGCGACTAGGTTATATTTTGGGAAGATCTCTAGATCCTAAATTCACCTCTTGAAACCCTTATTATGTGTGCCCTAATCAAGGATGACATGAAAATAATACATGGTTACTTGTTATAAGATTATTGGTATAATGATCTTTCTCAATGGAATTTTTGATCTGAATGATATTTCCAAGATAGTGGTCATAGTTGAGTTACTCAAAATCATTAACAATCACAAATTCATTGATTGCTCCAAACAAGGTAGTCTTGTTTGGACAATCATTCATTCTAAGAACTACACAATCAAATTGGGTTTTCAATTGATGAATGCCTCCTTGAACCCTAATTTTAATTGGTACAATATTTGGTTAAAAATATAACTCTCAAAATTAGTTTCTTTTGGTGGACGATCTACCACAGGAAAATCCTAACCATTGACAACCTAAAGGGAAGGGGTTTCCAGCTGGTTAATAGATGCATATATGCAAGCAAAAAAAAGATAACCAATTTATGATTGAATGTCCTTATGCTTGGAATATAAAGCAATGTATACTTACAAAGTCTGGTATTCCTTAGGTTTGACAAGTTGATGTTATGAAAACATCTAAAATTTGGATCTCTCCCTTAAAACACCCTCTAATCAAAGAGTTATGGGCTCAAAATCTACTCCATGTGGAACGGGGAATATGAAAGGAATAGAATAATATAATATTTAGGAACAAACAAACCTTATAAGGTGATAATTGATAAAATGATTCAAAACATTATTACAAATGTTAAGATTGCTAATTTGAGAAACCAAATCTAAACCAAATTGATATGGAAGAATATATTGATATAAAATGGGGCCTCCAAGAGTGATTGAAAACATGAAATTTCACAGAGATAAAGAAAAGGAAAAGCATCAATTGGATCCCCTTAGTTCCATGATGGTATAAGCTAGATTTTGATGGATCTATGAAAGGTAATTTGGGGGAAGTGGGTGGAGGTGGGATTTTAAGTGATAGTAAAGGTTGATTCATAAGAGCTTTCTCAGAGAACCTTAGATACCAAACCAATAATTTTGTTGAAGCCTTAGTGATGCTCAAGGGGATTATGTTGGCAAAAAATCAAGGTATATGAAAAATAATCATAAAAGGGTACTCTAAATGTAGGATTTTATGGTGAACTCCTCAACACCCTAGGATCACCTGCAAGACAACAATAACTTCCATAAGAGAGAAATGATAGAAATATCATGCTATGATTATGGATGCAAGATTGTCAGATTAAATATGACAATGTACATATGATGCCTTGCTTATAAAGGAAAGTTGTGATGAAGTACCAACATTAAATGACTGTGTAATAATTAAATGACCTAGGACACAAGCATTAAATGCTAAAAGATAAGTGATAACTAATACTTAACTAGAAAGATTCCCTCCTAATTAATGCTAACTAGAAAGATACCATCCTAGGACCTAAGTGGGCTTAACATGTAAATAGGACCTAGATAGGCAAAATACCTATTTACACCAACACCCCCCTTAAGTACAACTTAGGGAGTACTAATATGCAAATGACACAAAGATGGGTCCTAACTATGAGACCATGTTAGGTACCCATGTATAAATACAAATGCAGTCTCTCACAAATGAAGAAAAGGAGAAAACCCAGTGGGACAAAAATCCTCCCCAAAAGAGATGAAATTCAAAACACTCCCAATGATGAATGAGAGGGAAAAAACCATGTAAGGAAAAGGTCCCACCATAAAACAAAAGAAGAGAGACCATGTAGTGCCCCTCAATGGTGAGTCTCCTACAATGGTAGAAGCTTGACATTGAATGTTGAAGATGATCCAATCTCGTCGAACAAATTTCCTCCCCTTAGGAAGAAACAAAACTAGGATGATATTAAATATGTCTTCCCATTCCTAAAAGGAAGATGTTAGAACAAGAATGATATGTGTTGTCTCTAAACTACACTCAAGTGTCTCCATTTTGATGTTAAAAATTGACACACTCCAAATAGGCGTTCTAGGCCACACAACTGAAGATGTTAATCTAAAATCTCCTAGAGACAAATGTAGAACACACTCCAAAGATAAAGATGCCTCCTTTGAAGACAAATAAGCCTCCTCCAAATGTTGTCCAAAAGTATCCACACTCATATCAAGCTCAAAAGAGTGATCATGTAGAGAATGAACAAGAGGGTCAGAGTATTCCCTCACAACAACTAAAGAAGGATTATATCAATCAAGGAGAAGATGTATGCAATCAATAATGTCTCCCAAATTTGAAATGAGGGACTCAAAAAACAACCCACCAATGTTTGTCAAGTATGCATCCCAAGTAGTTGTAGCTGGAAGACGATGTAGATCTTGCTGCATTAAATCACAAGAGTCCAAACCTATACCAATATGAGCATCATCAAATGCAAAAAAAAGATGGAGGAGATGAAATACAAGGCTCAAGAAAGAAATCGAATGTGAGAAATCCCAAGTTCAAGAAGCCAAATGTCTCTTTTGAATCATGGTTTACACTAGAAGTGTGATCAATAGCCGAAAGGAATGATGTCATCATTAGAAGTGAAATCTGCAAAGGTATACAACTAAGATGAATGATCAACCATCCTAGTAGCAAGAATCTCTCTACTCTCCAAGTCTTTAATGATGACTACATTAGGAGTGAACTCCATAGTCCTCCCATCTCCACCATGTGTAATCAACACCCTAAGATCACCTGCAAGACAACAATAACTTCCACAAGAGAGAAATGGTAGAAATAGCATGCTATGATTACAAATGCAAGATTACCATATTGAATATGACAATATACATATGATGCCTTGCTTATAAATGCAAGCTATGATGAAGTACTGACACTAAATGACTATATCATAATTAAATGGCATGAGCCAACATTAAATGACCTAGGATACAAGCATTAAACTCCAAAAGATAAGTAACAACTAATACTTAACTAAAACGATTCCCTTCTAATTAATGCTAACTAGAAAGATTCCCTCCTAATTAATGCTAACTAGAAAGATTCCCTCCTAGGACCTAAGCGAACTTAACACATAAATAGGACCTAGGTAGGTAAAACACCTATTTACACCAACACTAAAAACATAATAGCTATGATTAATTCTAAAGCTACCACCCACTAGAACTATAGGGACATCATAGACGATATCAAGGTCATCCTAAGGGAGCTCGAAGATGTTAAAGCCTTTCATATCTTTAAAGAGGTTAAGCTATGTGATCATATTCTCCCTATGTCACTAAAATTAAGAACCCAAATAAAAAATGAAGAGACTGAAAACAATAAAAATCCATCATTAGAGCCCCTAACCATATCATTTAAATGTGTGGAGAGAATGGTTAAAATTGGAGAAATAATGGAAAAATTGATTGAAGTTTCACTTGCCACATGCCTTCCTCATTTATAACTATAGGATTTAATTTAAGGCAAATCAACAGAAAAGGGGCTAACAACATTACTTTTCTTTTGAGTGAAAAAATGGGTGGGGAGTTGTTATGCATTGAGTCATCAAACTATGAATATCCATATTAATGTTGAGGTGTGGGAAATTCTAAGGAGAAGTTTAATATACCTCTTACATTGAGGCCATGAATGGGCATGAATCTATTTTGTCTTGTGACTTTGTTGAGTCCTAGAAAGTTGGCACGGTCTACACAAAAGGAATCTCTTTGAATGTTTTAGAGGAATTGATTGCTATGGAATTAGGTTTGTGAATGAAGGTAGAGTGTCTTTGAAAGAAAACAAAGAGTCACAATCATGATGCTATAAAGAAATTCCTTAGGAGGGGCAAGAAGGTGGAAAGGTTGTAGAATGGGTTCAACATAAATAATATTTCAAGCTACTAGAAGAAGGTTGTTGAGGTGCTAATGAGATATTCACTTTGGAAGGAAGTTACAAGCACTTTTATTCCTACCTATTCCCTATGTTAAATCATTTAAGATGTTATATTAAATAAAAAATTGCCTTTTGGATCTTTACCTCTCTTGAGGACTCTATTTTTGAATTGGTTACCCTACACCAAGGGCTAATTTAATGCATATACCATTTCTAGTAGGCTCGAACCCTAGGCCTATGTCTTATTCCCTGAATCTACAATTAGTCCTTGATACCCATCATTTAGGTCTCACCAAAAAAGTTGAAAGTTAATATTGAAGAGAAAAGTGATTCCCCTCTTAGGCTTGAAATCCTCATCCCCTTGGCCAACCAAAGTGATAAACGGTCTAGTTCTAACTCTTCCTACCCCCTAGCGGCCTCTTTAGGTTCTCCCCATTTGGGCCAGACCATTCTAGCCCCATCTCACTTTGTGAACCCTTCCTCCCACCCTATGGTGCTCCTTGAGTCTTCCCTTGTAGTCCCCTCAGAGCCTTTTGATAGACCTCATGTTGATCTTCACCCATCCCAAAGTAAAAATGGAAAAAGTAGATTTATGTGTAAAAATTGCAACACTCTGGAAGACAAGGTTAGTAAGTTGTAGGAAAGTCTCACTCAACACAATGTTGAAATGCAATCTCTTGAGTAAGAAATTAAAGACTTAAAGAAGTTTTAAGAGAAGTTAAAAGTAAATATGGTTGAGCTCATTACTTCCAATGAAGAAAATAAAAGAAATTATGTTGCCAACCACCCTGCCTATTTCTTACTCCAAGTTGGACAAGAACCAAGACAACAACAACACCAAATTTTAGGAGCGATCTACTAGTATAATTAGAGCCAAGTGGTAGGAGGAGAATAGCAAGACAAAAGATTAGAAGAAAAGTCCCATGGTTGCTCCTCTTATTGATTTTGATAAGAGAGATGACAAGAACCTAAACAATAGAGGTATTGGGTTGAATGATGGACCTACTAACATAACAAGAGCCAAGAGGTTGGAGGCAAAAGACAAAGCCACAAAGGAAAGTCCTAAGGGGGATACTGTTTGTATTAGTTTCCTTGGCAATTAATGGCATGCTATAAGGGGTTTGAGAGAACTTGTTGATCAGTAGTTTCGGTTTTCGCTCTAGTCCTCTATTTTTCTTGGGTTGGTCTTTGGTCTGTTATGTTCTTCCTTGAGTTTTCTGTTTTGTTCCTTGTTTGTAAGGATGACTAGTCTCATCTCTCGTGAGACTCTTCTTTCTTGCCAATTTGACCACTTTATGTAATAGATTCAAGCCCTTTCCCATGTTTTTTTTTTATCAGTAAAAGCAGGATGACCCTGCATTATTCATATTAATATTAATTTTCAAAGGTATTACACGGAATCAATTAGCCCAACAAATCGGGCAAGAGGAAAATCCATCGCATATTACATATCTAAACACCCCAGCTCACCCCAAAGAACATCCTCCCTAAGCCATAAAACCCTAACCAAGAACACTCAACTTCATTTACCTAGATATCCCTCATACCAACAATGGCCGACACCACCTTCTCCGCTTGTGCCAGGTTACGACACTTGAGCCCTTTCCCATGTTTATAAATATAAAAAAATATAATTATTATATTTTATTTATCAATAATAAAATACAAGATAATATAAAAATAATTATAATTATAAAATAACAATAATTCTTCAAATAAAATAAAGAATATAAATGAAATAAAATAAATTTTAAATAATTGATTATTAAATATCATTTTGATATATAAATTACCTTCAAATTTTAACTAGAGTTAGGTAATATACAAAAAAAATAAAAAATCATCCGAGCGATTACATTTCAATTCTATGGCAGACTAATTATGTGACATATTAAACTATGTATTTGAAAAATCTTAATAAGAACATCGAGAAACATTAAGGATGACTGTGACTGTGAATATGTAACAACACTATTTTACTCAAACGAAGGGTTTTACAGAAATAGCGATGGAAGTCTCAAATCCTATTGATGTAAGATTCTTCTCAACCTGTTAAAGCTTTTCCGTTATACGATTGCTTTAGGCTTCCGAATTAATGAATTTTATTTGTAAAAATATTTTGTTGATGTTTGATTGAGAAAATTATGTAATGTGGCATACAATCTTTTGTTGCTTTTCTAGTACATCTTTAATTATCTGCACCTGTATTTATCACTAATTTTTACCAAATTACTTTTTCCCAGTCTTTGAAAAAAATATTTTGTACTTTAAACCATTGCAGGCGGCTACTGCAACTTTTCCATTAGTTTTCGCACAAATCCTTATAATCGTTTCTTCTTATCCTCCTACCATCCGGTTTCAAAATCAATTTCCCTTACCAAACGGTATGTTGAGCCTTTGAAAATGTGATTCTAACCTCAGGCGGTCATCGCGTCCTTTCCACGGAATGCCATTCGAATACATGAACGATTCCAACTTCTCCATACCAATAAAGCGAACGGATCAACGAATGGATAATAATTGCTTTATTATTATTTTATTTTATTTTAGGGTTGTCTTCCTCTTGTTGAATGTTGATTCTAAGCAACATGTTATTAAGGTCACTTATCTCATTGGATCCTTTCGATCTCCGATTAAGTGTGAGTCTTAAGAAGAGATACGAATATATAGGTCATATTGTGATATCGCACATCGATACTTCTCTCGCATCTTTGTCTATGCCTGAATTGTGAGGGGGGCTACTCTTTGCAAGCACTTCAACATGTAGCCGTGATTGTTGATGCAATGGTCTTAAAGTCACATTCAAGGAATCAGTGCAGATCGAAACTTCTCCCCCAGTATATGGGAAAGATGATCCAAAATTAAAGTCAAGTTTCTGATTTATTTATTTTGATTATGATTGTCTCATTTCTTGTTGTATTCATGCTAGCAACCTCTTGTAAACTGAAATAAAAAGAGATGATATGTATCATTCTCTAATAATTGTGATAGAGCCTTGAACTCTTGGAGAGAGTTGGTTCTACTTTGCATAATGCATTCAAGAAATCTGTAGTTGTGCAGATTGTTTTTTTTTGTTGTGCTAAGTTTGGCACTCTCGAGAGGAGTAAAAGATGGAAGAAAGAATTATATCAAAATTAAATAAAGATAAGTTTCTTTATCCCTTCATTCTGATCTTTTGATATATTTCTCTTTAGGTTGATTTATTTATTCATGTTTTAATATTGTTCATAAATTCTTATGTATTCATGCTATAACCTGAAATAGTAAACCTTGTATGATTCTAGCATTGATATTTCTTTGGATAAACTATTAGTAATCTCTCTCTAAAATGCTTTCAGGACAGTTCTAGGGGCAAGAAGGTGATGAGAGATTGCTTAGTGATGAAAAGCTTGAGGCATCCTGTGAGGAAGTCATGCCAACCAAAGAAATGATCAAGCGTGAAGTCACAACTTGCAGCCATAGGACTGAATTGGTGGCTAGAGGGAGTTCACTTCCAAAAGACTTCTTTGCAATCTCTGAAGCAGAGATCAAGAGGGAGCTTTGTAACTCACTGAGAAGAAGTGAAGATAACTGTATTGCAAGGCTAGGTGCTAAATCCTTAGAGGATCCCTTCAGCTACTAAGATCAGAATTGCTCAAAACTGTCATCTGGATTTGTCATTGGTAGCTCCACAAACCTATTCAGAATAGAGTGATCTGCAATGAGGTTGAAGAGGTCAACCTTGAACTCTCTACAGTACCAGAGGTGTGCACTAGAAAACATTTATCTAAGGCAAGCGTTGTAGGCAATCTTGGACGATGAGGTCAGAAGGTTGATGCAAGTACTTAAAGATTCAGAGGGAGCCTACTTCTTCTTTTTCTCCTTAATACAAGCTGCAGCAAGTACAACTCCACTTTCTTGCACTTGTTAAAGCAGCTTTCTTCACCTTTGGCAGCGGCTCCTCTTTCAACTCAAGACATTCAATATCCTACACCAACGAACAATAGTCTCCTCATGATGGCATTGGGGCAGATCTGCTTCATCCCATTCCAATCTCCACCACAATCACTCACAATAAAGATGTAGATAGTAAATATTCGAGAGGATGGTTGACACTACTACCCTTTGGCTCAATAGTGGATAGTACAAGACATAATGGCTTTAATGGAAAGGAGGAGAACATGGAGCACAATGACTTTGATACCAAATTAAAAATTGAAACAACAAATAAACACTCACTACTTATTATTCATGAATAGAGTTTACAAATTTATAGATGTAACTGACTTCAATGACTTCCTATAATCATGTTAACTCATTTGACAACAAACTGAAACTGTTGACACCGAACTGTGACTATTGACAACAAACTAGAGAAGCAAACTAAGACTGACAGATCCTTATTGACACATTGATGACACATACAGTTCTGTTAAACTGTTGGAGTGTTATATTCCAACACCCCCAGCCCCCCCTAAAAGCAAAAAAAAGAAAAAGAAAAAAGTGAACAATTACATTGATTCATTGCCCAATTCTATGTTTTCATTCACAATGCCAAAATTTTAATTATCCCGTGGAATATATTTATGATTGGGAAAAACCATAGTCTGCTTGTGTCAAATTGAATCTGAATCCACCCAAATGACCCAACTATACATGAGACAACTCTAACAAAACCAAACTAGCAAAGGTTGTGTGCGCTAATACCTGTTACTTCATGAATGCAGACTACATTTGCCTAACATTCTCTACTTGTAGATGATGCCATTGGTTCTTTTGGTCAGAGACTTGCTAAAAACATGTGGTAGCATTGGTGTCCTGTCTTGGTATCTTGCTTCAATCTTCATCAGCTCTATGCATCATAATGTGTTCCCACCCTCATAGTTTATATTTGTACTTAGTTCTCATGGGTTTGGATTTAGCTGCTTTACGTGTACTTTCTGTTGTACTGTTTTCTCTTCTTATTCTCTTAGTGTTTAACTACCCTTCATAATTTAGGCTCTTCTTACCCTAGTTTTTCCCTATTGTAAATATATATATATATATGTGTGTGTGTGTGTGTGTGTGTGTTTTAAGTCCCGTTCACCTATTTTGGTCATTTGTGGGCATTGGTATAATTTATTTGTTTCCCTCTATTTATGTTTGTATGTGTGGATGTTGCAAGAAGTACATCCAAACATATGTGATGCAGGGACATACCAGTTGAAAATGGAAGCTTTTTTCTTTAAAGTAGCTTTAGAATAGGTATTATGTAGAATTAATGAAAATAATATTTAATTATAGGAAAAGTAGCTCAAGGGTGAATAGATCTTAGAAGGCAAGTAAAGCAACTTTGTTCTTAGAATAGCAGATCTTTTTGTAAATCAAGTAAAGCTGTAAATGCCTATTTGCAATGTTGATATGTAGTTGATTTTGGACAGAATTAGAGATTGAAGTAGGAAGATTGCGATTCTTATTTCCTTGTGAATTATATTGGTGTCTGTATGCTTACCCTTTTGAGTTCTTTGCACTTTTTGTTGTTTCGTTGGTGCCATACTGGGCTAAGTTTCCTGTGTTTTGAGTTAAGATAGAGAAGTAAACTAATTTTTGAGTAGAACAATTCAAGGTGAGTGGAGTCTTAGAGCTGTGAGCAAAATATTAGGAAATATCTAAGAGAGGTATATCATTTAGGAAGAGTGCATTGTTTCCCATAGCCTAGGTAGTGGAAAGAGAGAGTTACATAGGCCAGCATGGTCAGCACAATGTAAAGTTTGAACTTTGAATGTTTGGAAGAAAGAATGGGTAGAGGAAGAAGAGAAGAGATTGATAGTTGTGGTATGCCATTGGTTATGTGTAACTTGCATCTGTATATGTGTCCTTTATCTATAACTTGCATTTATAATTGTGCTGGGCTTAGTGTCTTAATCGATTGGCCTATCCTATTTTAACTTGGTAAGAGGTCTATAAATAGAGGCAATACTTCCCACCTTTTTCTAGTAACTTCACTTGCTTCATTTTGATTTCATTTTATGATAGTGATATTCTTATTTTTGTTTATCTTGACACCACCACATATCGACACACTTTATTATTCTTGTGGAGTTTCTTATTTATTTGATTATGGAGATGGATTTTTGAATCTCACATGATATCCAAGCTTAGGTATTGAAACTTTATAGGTTATGGTCCTTTGCTACTAAGATAGTGTACAAAGGAGGGATATCTCATAAGGTGTTTGGTTGCAATTTATTTATTTGTAAAGTATCAACTTTTTGAAGAAATATCCAATGAAAGTAGTATGTAAAGGATGCATTTTGATATGAAATTTCAATGCTTTATAGAGTTTGGACGTAGAAGGAACTCGTTTGAAGATAATTGGGTTCGTAAAGTTCTCTTAGTGCAAGATTTTGTCTATATAGTAGATTTAGGGTTCTTAAGGGAAGTCTTATACAGGTGCAACATATTCCAAATTTGATTGCACAACTGGATTCTCCATGAAACATTAGTGGTAGTCCAATTTTCATTTGTGGAAAAATTCATCATTTTGAGCCTCCAAAACTAATTCAAAAGAATTTCCAAGTTTAGAGGCTTTAAGGCTGGTGGTTAGTCACATTTTGGGCAGCGCATGAGAAGGGCAAAGGAGCGAGGCAATGGTTGCATCAATGACAAAGGTGAATGGTGTGTGGTTAGTGTGACTTTGGTAGATAGTTTATTAAAATTATGGTCAACACATGGGGTTGTAACGATGGGTGTAGCATGGTTAGTTACAATGTTGGTGAGAATGTTTCCTAGGAGAATAGGTTAGGGGTTCAACCCTTGTTGTCCTCATTCCTCGGAGTTTTGCTTGATATTTGGTGTTGTGGTATTTGTGTGGTAGTGACATGGAATTTTGCATGGTATTTTAGTTGGTAGTTTGTGTGGTAGTTGAGATGGCATATGGTGACATGGTAGTGCCATGTTGCATCATCTTATTGGGACCATATGATAAGTATGAAAATAAGAAAAAAATAAATTTCCCAAAAATTCAAGTTGAGTGTTTGATACACAACTATCATTGGGCAAATGTTTTTATCTATTTATTGCCACTCAACTTAGTGAACCCTCACAAGTAGGAGTTAAGTCAACTAATAATTAGTGGAAAGTAGGTTACACAGTTAGGGGGAGTTCGACAATGAAAAGTGGCACAATTAGGTGATTTCCTATTGTTTTGCAAAATTTTATTTTTATTTTTGAATTTTCTTTGAGGTAAAATTTGCATTTGGGTATTTGATTTATCAAAGACCATAACTTTGTCACATAAAGTCTATTTGGGCTCATTTTAAAACCATTGGAAAGACATTTCAAAGCTCTTTTCAATTGTATAATTTTGATTAGTAATTGTAGACCTTTTTAATGGTCTTAGTCTTTGTGAAGAAGAAGATGATATAAGGGTCCTTGTGTGTTGAGACTTTATTATTATTAGGCATGGGAATCTTCCATTCTGAAATGTCCCACCCCAGGTGGACACTTGCTAATTGAGTTTCTGCCTGTATATTTAAGCTTGGGGTTTCTAAGTTTTTGCTAGATTTTATTTCCAATGAGATATAATACCAGGAATTGCAAATAACATATGCAAATACCAAATGAAGAATATTGTCTAACTATTGCAATGAAAAAAACCAACTGCTGAAGCAAACCTTTATTGTATTTATTCAATTCAGTTTTACAATAGTTTGCAAATACAATATTCTCAATTCAGCTCTTCATTCAATGCTTGGGAAAATCAATAAACATCATACCTGGAAGCTGAAGAAAGATTCTGGAATTCTGATATATGATGATCAGCACATCAACTCCCAATAAACCCCACGCCTATCATTGATAGTGCTTTCTCCACCTTAATTCTGATGCCAAATGAGTGCAACCATCAAACTGCCCCCATTGGTGATACAAGAGAGCTAAAACCCTAGGCGTTTTAGCCTTAAGCTCACACGTCCTAGATGATGAAGAGAGTACGGCCTGCTGTAAGGAATAGTACGGCCACTAGAAACCCACATGGCTGTTAAAGATGACACTTGCATCAAATAAACATCTTCTAATGCTTGTCCTTCCAGCCGTCTTGGTTCTTCACTTCAAAACCTTGAGTTTCCAAATGATGATCACTAAAGAAATGCACAATGTGATTCCCACGTGCCAGTAATTAAGAGCTTGAGCAGCAATAAAGATGAGCAATGATAATGGTCTACAATAACTTCTGATCTGCTATCAAACCCTTATGAAATATGATGACAGACTCCTCTAATATGCTCAATGTGACCATTGAATGATAGCCACCTGTTATCTGCAACCCTTGGGTGATCTTCCACACCTGTAGGATGCACAAATCGAAGAGATACAACGTTCTCCAAGATAGTTCGCAGCTGAAAACCCTAGTCTTCACCTCCAAATGCCAAAGCACAAAATACAAATTGTTGAAAATGATCAATAATCATTTCATTTGCTTTTGATGCCTTTTATACCTCCTTGAGATGGCATGACCTCCAATGTGCTTTTTATTCCATCAAAATATATTTAATCATTTGCTTTTGTGTTGACTTTATGTTATATCATTACTTGGGCTCCCATTCCAAAGTCACTTTATATTTTGACTTAAATCATTAAATGGCCCCATTAATATAAAGTCAAACAAGTCATTATAATATGCACTTAATATAATTAATTACTATTAAAATCTTACTTTAATAATAATTAAAATAACACAACTCCCTCAAAAATCATTATTTTCTGATTTCGTCAGTGCCAGGAGGTAATCCACTGAACCCACTGCTCACCCAGGTGCCTTATCAAAAATAGTAAGGTTGGCCTCTAACACTCAACTGACTTACTATAAATAGTAAGTGCATCAAAACGGAGCCAAAAACCTCTGAACATTGCCTTTGAATATCCCAAGGGTTTGGAGAGATTAACACTATAAATTGCCACCTGAAGAGCAGAATAAGTCTAACATAGGGCCCTCTAAACAACATTATTAGCCTACGAGGACCTGATAATAAGGCTAATCCTCCAACTTTGATGCTTGCCAAAAAAGGGGACATTACACATTCATATTGCTTTGAAGACCAAGGAATTGTAGTGACTTGTGTGTGGGACTAAAATGGTCCTTCTTGATGAGTAGAGAAGACTACTTTCTATAATATGGAGGATTAGGCTATTGGGATTTTACTCACCAATATTGTGCTTGAGATCCATTTTCACCTAAAAGAATAAAAATATCCAAGGCTATTTTGACTTTGTTGAATACATTGTTTGGGAAAGTTGACGAGTTAAGGATTTATAGAATTAACCACAAGTTGTGTGCTCTTGATCAATTGGTGTTTGATAGGATTGAGGATGAGCTTGTTTTTGTGGAAGATTTTTTGTTCAATTGTAGTGCAAGAAGTGTACACGAAGGACCATGAAATCATTGAGATTGTTCTTGAACTAAATCAATTTATGCATTTGAGGAAGACTAAGGAAGCAATGGAAATGAGAACAATTGGAGATGCCATAACGGTGATTGGAGGGGTTATCACAAGGGTGAGAAAAAGCGGCACAAGGAATGTCCCTATTCTAGCTAGCTTGGACATATTGAAGCTGCCTTCTATAAGAAATGAGAGATCCTATCTAAGAGGTTAACAAACTAAAGGAATGCTTGGGAAAGCACAATGAAAAGGGTAACAATAATGTTCTTCCAGCTCATAGTTTTCATGCCTTTCATGCACAAATATCCAATTGTGAGTTCATTTTAAATTTTGGGAGCACTTATCGCATGGTGTAGGGTGGAATTTCCAAATACTTGTAAATGAAGATGATGAGATGTTTATAATGTATGTTTTGGCCCTTCCTACTTTTGGTAGTGGTGATATTTTACAAGAACATGGCACAATTAAGGATGTTTACCATTTTCTTAATTTGATTGTGAATCTAGTTTATTAAATAACTCAACAAGTTAACAAGGATTTGGTTTATCCTAATAGGTTTGTTGTGTCAAGTGTAAACAACATTTTTTTGGTGAATTCTAGTGGTAAGATTGATGAGAAAGCAAAGGATTACAAGTTAATGAATTTTTGCAATATTTGAAGGATAAAGGTTTGAATATGCTTGTGGCTAAGGTAGATAATGCAAGTTGGATGTGGGATGAGAGATTAGGACACTTGAATTTCAAAAGTATATAGTTGATGTGCTGAAAGGAAATGGTCTTGTTATGACCTTTTCACACATCACCCCATTCAAAATGGGGACCCCTAATTTTTGCCCCTTTCGGGTCTTTGGTTTTGGGTGGTTTTGCAGCAATCTCTCTTAGTTCCTTATGTCTTTCTGGGGATGTACCTGTCTTTGGGCCCAATTAGGAATTTTGGCTAAGTCTGGAGTGCGTTTTGTCTGATTAGGGTTTTCATTCTTCAGGCTTAGTTGGGGTCAAATTGAGTAAGCGGATTGAAATTTGAGCTTAGCACTGTGATCAGGAGGCTTCAGGCAAATTCCTATTAAAATTTCACTGAATTCTGACAACTTACTATTTTTAGTAAGTATTCCATTTGGTACCTTCCCCCTAGGGTTTTGGAAATTTCAATCACATCACTAAGTTTAAACTCTTTCAGTGGACTTGTGTGCAAAATTTGAACGAATTCCGAGAACTTACTATTTTTAGCAGGAGGTATGATGTCACCTGAACAGCCCCAGATCTTCAGTTTTCAGAGTAGAGCAGTATGTAATAGAAACGGCGTCGAACGGAGGTCAACAGAAGCACATGCAATGAAATTAGGGTTTCCTACTTTTATGCCTAAAATGAAGGGCAAAACTCAAGAAAAACTGAAAACAGGTGTATCCCACTGCGATCAAAATCTTCCGACAAGTCTACACGTGAAATTTGAGCGCGATCCGCACACTTACTATTTTTAGTAAGTCACTTCCAAAACATGGCCTAAAATAGTAGGCGAGCGTAAAAGGCAAGTGTGAACAGGTTAATCAGGCCATGAGGACTACGTTGAGCGAATATCAAGTCTTGAGAAGTTTCAAATGTTTGAAAATCAAGAGAACTTCAGAAGTTACTAAAAACGGAAATATGACTGCAAGCCGGGCAAATTGCTTAAGTGTTCAAAATCCCCTTTATACATGGAAATACTCTTCATGAAAAATGGTTAAGTATGAAAATCTCCCTCACACCACTCAAATGCGCCCAAGGGAGACAAAAGGGAGCAAAAAGTTTCTAAGGCAAGAAAAATGAAGTAACACCCTCCTCAAGTGCGCCCAAAGAGGAACAAGACCACATTAAATATTCCGAGGCAAATGGAATTAGGAGGAGGATAGATGAAATGTGCCCAAGTGCCTAGGTGGAATGCGCCCAAGGGACAAGCCCAAATACGCCTAAGGCATGGAGATTCAAAATTAGACCCCCCCTCTCAAATGCGCCCTAGAACATGATACATGAAAAATTTCTAAGGCATTGAGAATGCGCCCAAGCTTGATGGAAGATATGCGCCCAAACACTCAAGTCTAAATGCGCCCAAGTGGAGAACGCTAAACACATAGGATTCAAAATATGCCCAAGGCATGAGAGTCAAATGCGCTTAGGAAGAGATGGAAATACGCCCAAGGAGGAGGTTAAATATTCTAAGGCACAAGATGACATGCACACAAGGGTCATATGCACCCAAAGGTGAACAAGAAACGTGAGAATATTCCAAGGCAAAATGCGCCTAGGCTTGACTTGAAAGTACGCCCAACACTCAAGGGCTCATATGCGCCTAAGGAAGAAATGCGCCTAAGGCATGGATGAAAAAACGTTTAAGGCATGAGTCAAATGCTCCCACAACACCCCTCCCAAGCGCGCTCAGGGACATGACTTCCAAATGCGCGTCAAAGACATGACTTCAGATACACAAGGGCTAAATGCGCCCATAAGGAAGATGAAAATGCGCCCAACACTCAGATTGAAATGCGCCCTAGAGCATGATGTTAAGTACGCCCAACATAGGATGACTTGATATGCACCCTAAGTATAAGATGGGCTAAATGCGCCAAACACACAAAGTCAAGTGCGCCCATAACAAGGAGGTTAAATGCTCCCATTGAAGAAGGGGTACAATTTTAAAAGTTGGAAATATTAAATGGGTTAAATAATTTCCCCATGAATATTTGAAATAACTAGATGTTACAAGAAGTTAAAGGGGAAAATTCAAACTTTTGCAGAGGAAAGAATCTTTATCAAAGGCAAGGTTTATGACGAACAAGACCTGCTTTGGTGACAACTCGCCCACCACCTCTCCAAAATTGGAAATTGCCAAGTAGTGGGAGGAGAAATTTAATGAATTTGCTAAAATAGACTCCCTCACGAATTAGAAATATTCTTTGACACAATTATTTAAGCCACGAAAGTGTTCATTTCTTCTCACCATTTGCAAGTGCAAAATTGTGGCTCTGAGGGTGAAGAGAAAAACGTTGAGGTGAAGCTGCTGAAGTGAGTGAGTCAAATCAGCAAGCTAGGTGCTAAGGGTGAAACCTTTTAAGTGCCAGAAGTAATACTGCTAGAAAAGTGTTGACGTTTGGAGTTTGAAATTTCAATGTTGAAAACCCATATTTTTGAAGTTTGCTCCACATTTTGGCCATCCCGAGGTTATTTATTTTCTAAGTTTAAATTTTAATGCCTATCTTTTATTTTGCAGGATGGCTGAAGCAGGCAGAGGAGTGGCTACAAAGGCCAACAAAGCTACGGGCAAGGCTGCCAATGCTAAGTCAAGCAAGGCCAATATATCTAGGCAGGCGGTGATAAAGAAGTTAAGCAAAACATTTCTTCCAGAATCCAAGTTTACATCGAAGTTGGGAGAGCTGAATGATATGAATCTCTGTTCATACAATCTTGGAGCACTCAGAGGTCGGATGTACGGGATAGGTGGCCATCCTCCATTAGTCACGACACACCAAATTATGAAGAGTGGACTTTATGCTGCTGCTGGTTTTCCACCAGCTATCCGGTGTCTGGAGTTAATCCCGAAATGTGCCAACTGCTACAGGCCGGAGCAAAGGACTATTGTTTCCTCTGATGGAAAATTGTTTGCCAATCTTACACCTGAGGCCATCGGAGAGGCGTTTGGAATCCCTACTTTCAATGAAATGGTATACAAAACAAGGCAGAGGGCTCAAAGGATGTACGCTTCTACTTTTGAGAGATGCGCTGGAATGATAAATTCTGTTTGGATGCAGAAGCACCAAGCTCCCAAGCAAATTATTTCAGATGATGTGAAGCAGGAATATTGTGATCTAATAATGATGCTCAGCCGGGTGAATGGAAGTCCTCAATCGTACATCTTCGAGCCGTGGATGTTCTACTACATCGGGATTGTGCTGGAGGGGAAGGACTATGTGGATTGGGCAAGAATGATAAGTGATAATTTGGATGAATAGTTTAGGAATTTGAGAACTAAAACTTTTTACATGAGCTCATATGTAATCTACATGCTGGCTCAAATGACTAAGTACAGGGGAATAACTTATAATGGGTGTGGTCCTGAGCAGTTCAAAATTTACGAGGCTTGCCCACAATTGCACCTGAGCAACACCTCCAGTTACAAAAGGGTGAATGATGCCTTCACAATGCACTTAGCTCGTTCGTGTGGACAAGAAAATCCAACAGTTGATCTTCCAGCTGAGCTTCCGAGGGAATCAGTCAGCGGCTTGGAAGATTTAAAGATGGCTCGAGAAGCAGGTAAGTGGGTTGGCAATATTCGCGTAGAGACGAAAAAGTTCATGGAGGATCTCGCCCTTTCTTTTCAGCAGGCCTCCAGTATTTTGACACGCATGGATAATGTTGATAAGGCTTGGAGTGAAACCCACATTTATGAGAATAAAACCGTTCCTCACTTGGTAGCCTTAATGCATATGCCCATACAGACTCTGGTAGGAGAAGTGATTCAGGAGGGCGATAGATATGAATTTGCCAATTGGTATTCCTCAGCAGTCACAGGCAGAGGCTTCTTCGATGCAACTCAGGTGGAATTAGCTAGAGTTTGAAGGGCAATGGGAAATATTCAGGAGGGAGTCTTGAACATGCTTGAAGCCTTACTTGCTAAAAGATTAACTCCAGAAGAGGTGATGCGGATGGCTTGAAGAGCAGATTGGAGCCTTTCTTTTCGGATGTAAGGTCATTTGCCTAGGTAGATTTTGAAAATATTTTGATCTTCTCCAACATCATTCAGAACACTCAAGATGCCTTAGTTGCTTGGGGAAAATCTTGTACTAGGTAGGGGCAAGCGGTCACGATGCTTGAGTTTTAGCTCAACCATATTCCACCCATCTTAGTTTAGGAGGTTGAGGCAGTGTTAGCCGGATTCATCGAGTTTGTTGTCAGAGAGAAAGAGAATGGGAATGCCTTCTTGGATGATGACCTTCTAGATGATAGTGCACATTTAATGCTCATAGTGGTGAAGGGAGAGAGTGGGCATTATGTGCTCATTTATTACCCCACTCTTCCACTTTGTGGCTGTTTTTAGGTTAAATCTTGAGTAGGGCTTATGTGGCTCAATCTGAGCCATTCATTGTATTTGAATTTGAGCTGTCCGTTGTTTTGGGCCAGCTATAAAAGGGGCATCGCCCCTCATTTGTACAGGAGGAAGGAAAGTTTTCAGTTGAATGCTTTGTAAGAGACTGTTGTGAACACTACTATAATAAAAAGAGTTGTCATTGCTTGTGATTTCATCTTTTATTGTGGGTAGCTAGCAAGGTTTCTTCATCCTTCCAATTAACATAGAATCTTAAAGTAGAACTTAGATAGAGTAGAATAGATTTTATTTCATGCAAGTAGATGATTGTGGAATGTGGTGATTTATTTGAGCAAGCTTCGCTAGTCCATACCACTAGTGGGCTCATTGATGGTGGGTTCACCTTGTGTGGTCAATTGGAATAGTTTGGACCTAACTTCGGTTATAATTTACATGTTGGTATGTGTCGTCGTGATGGTGTCTTCATGTTAAATTGTAATCTGAATATCTCTAGTTCACTCCTTTGAAGATTGCACCAATTTTGTGGAAGCTGTCCAAGGTGAGGCAAAGCAAAGCTTGGTTGAAGTTTGTGAGATTTGATCGCCATGTCCCACGCCTAGGATAAATTAGAGCTTTTCTTAATCTCTGCAGCCTTTCAAATTCAGCATTCTCTGGTTAGTTTAGGAAACTTGGGCTTCATTGGTAAATCTTCCGAATCTTGAAAGTCCCTTCCTCACGAGTGAACAATTGTGTAAGTCCCCTTGAAATACTAGCAAATCACATCAAATCAACTGAGTCTACATCCATTGGATGAAGGAACCTTGGAGTTGAATGCATGATCTTTCGCAATCTTAGCATGCAGGAGATTTTGATCAAGAGAGGATAGAGTGACCGTTGGAAACTTTATTTTGTTTTGGTGTGGTCATAAAGCATTCGTCAATAGGTCCATAGGTTACCTTTTGTTTCTCCATCTAGAGGCATGTGCAAAAGATGCATTACGGGACGACATCATCAAAAAGGGTTTGAGAAGGGGAAGACATGGCAGATTAATGAGAATTTGAGATCGTTCATTCTTATTTGTGTATTATGAATCCTTCATTTCTTGTAGGGTACAAGCATATTTTGACCTTGATTGATGATTTGTCTAGATATGCTTGGATTTATCGTGTGAAATCTAAATCTTGGGCTTCATTGGATGTAGAGCCATGCTTAAAAAATGGTTTGGGCCAAATTTTTGAGATAGGATCATGGTCGTGAGAATGTTATTCATGTTTTGGAAAAGTATTGTTTAAGCAGATATTAAGTGGAAAAACACCTTTACCTATACTCCCTTACATAATGTTGTTGTAGAAATAAAGTACAAGGCTTTGGTTGAGATGGTGTGTTGTAAGCTACAAGTCAGAGGAACTTATGAAATATTTTAGGGGTGAAGCAGTTAGTTGTACACTTACATTCTTAAGAAGTTTCCAATGAAAGTTGTTTGTAACTTGACATCAAAAAAGAAATAATGTGGTTGGAAACCTATTGCCCTCGATTCTAGATTAAAAGTGGAAGAAGTTTGATCCTAAGAGCCATAAGTGCATAATGGTAGGCTATTTAGAGGTGTCCAAAATTTATTGATTATGGGATCCTTCTCAAACCGAATTATTATCCAAAAAGATGTTGTCTTTCATGAGGTGACTTCATTTGGGATGCACCTAAATGCATGGATACTCCAATCTAGATTATTGAATGCAAGAGGATGAGATTCCTAGTTCTAGTGTGGAGGTTTCTTTAGTTGTGTGCTTTGAGGGCTATTCAAGAGTTGATGGGTATGTTTCAAGTGATGCTATATCATTGGAGGCTTAAGAGGGAGAGGTTTGGTTGTTGACCCCATTGTGTAGGTTGAGGATGACCCCACATAAGAGAAAAAATCTACATTTGAGATTCCTAAATCTGGGGGGATATTAGGCATCCTAGGTGGTGCCATTGCCCTTGATGAAACTAGGAGAATAGGAGGATTTGCATAGATCATTGTGGACCTAAGATGGAAAACAATGGGTCAAATTTACTCTCATGACTATAGTTTTGTAACCTGATGACAAAGTAGAGCAGAAGAAGAAGAAGATACCGGACTTTGGATTTGTGAGGCCAAGTGATCAATTTGACATATTGTTGAAATGCCCTAGCAATCAAAAGTTGGCATGAGGGAAGATGTAAAGGCTTCTATCTTTTAGGAGGTTTGGCTTGATAATGCTGGCTTCTTTTGGCCCTCCATGTATTTTTTGGGCATCTTGTGAAGTCCCTTTAAGTTACCAATACTTGCGACATAGCATTGGGTTATGTGTGACTTGTATATTTCATTGTACCTTGCATGTATAACTTGCATTTATTATTGTATTGAGGTTAGTTTCTAAATAAGTCATTCCGTCCTATTATAGTTTATAACTATTGAAGGTGCATAAAAAGAGGCAATGCCTCTCATCTTTTTGATCACTTTTCTTTATTCATTTTTGCGCCATTTTAGTATGGTAAGATTCTTCCTTTGGTGTCTCTTGACACCACTACATATTGGTGTTCTTTATTATGGTTATGGAGTTTCTTATTTGTTTGATCATGTACCTGTGTTTCTCAAAATTGCAGAAGCACATATGAGGATGCCTGCCAATTTTCTATAAAGTGACTTGTGAACCTGCTAAACATAAACATTCAAGGATGCCTTTCTCAAATTAGCATCCATGGGGGTCATGATTGGTGTGCAATCTGCCATCTGAAATTTCACAAGCAGTCCTTTTGCATAATTTGTTTCCAAGAGTTCAATCCCTACTAGCAGTGTATGAGACCTACATCTAGCATATTGACATTCTTTATTATGCTTAAGGAGTTTCTTATTTGTTTGATCATGGACCTGTGTTTCTCAAAATTGCAGAAACATATATGAGGATGCCTGCCAATTTTCTGTAAAGTGACTTGTGAACCTTCTAAACATAATCACTCAAGGATGCCTTTCTCAAATTAGTATCCATGGGGGTCATGATTGGTGTGCAATCTGCCATCTTGAATTTCACAAGTAGTCCTTTTGCATAGCTTTGCTGAAAAATAAACACACCTCCATTTGTTTCCAAGAGTTCAATCCCTACTAGGAGTGTATGAGACCTAAGTCTATTACATTGGTGTTCTTTATTATGCTCATGCAGTTTCTTATTTGTTTGATCATGGACACGTGTATCTCAAAACTGCAGAAACATATATGAGGATGCCCACCATTTTTCTATAAAGTGACTTGTGAACCTGCTAAAATAATCACTCAAGGATTCCTTTCTCAAATTAGCATCCATGGGGGTCATGATTGGCATGCAATCTGCCATCTTGAATTTCACAAGTAGTCCTTTTGCATAACTTTGCTGAAAAATAACACACCTCCATTTGTTTCCAAGAGTTCAATCCCTAGTAGCAGTGTATGAAACCTAAGTCTATTATTTCAAAAGTAGACGAGCAATCTGATCTTTCCTTGTTAATATTTTGGGTCTTGCTTCTTGTGATAATAAGTCATCCACATAAACAATAATGACTTATCTCATCCACCAAAATTTTGATGTAAAGATTGGGTTTAGAAGGATTCCTCCTAAACTCTGAACTAGTTTAAAAATGATCAGTTTTCTACATGTGGATAGCTTCTTGTCTTGCTTTCATGCTCTCTTTGCACTCCTTTCTTTTCTTGCTGAAATCCCTACTCATATTCCCAAGATTCCTTCCACATTCATCAAGCACCAAGAAGCCCTATCATAGCTCCCTTGAGGCTAGGGTGCTACCCTTAACCATACTCCTTGTGTTCTTCCAGCCCACTTCTTTTGGATTGGTAACTTCTTCAAATTCAAAATAGGTTTGCAAAGTAGATCATCAATTCATACAACATGCAAAATATCAGTCATAAAGCCACCCTTCCTTACCAGAAAAGAAAATAGTTGTTATGTTAGAATGGAGTATCCTCCAAAAATTTAGTTTTCAATGAATGAAATGGAAAAAAGACAATGAATGTTAAAAGTAAAAGCCCTAATATGTAGATTTATGGACCTTTTCTAGGATCCAGAACTCTACATTTGTGTACCCAAGAAATTTGGAAGCCCATTGGAGAGGTCAAACTCTTCACAATGCCAAAGAGATCTTTATGGTGTTTTATCCCCCAAGCAAGAAAAAGACCAAAATATTCAACTATGACTTGATTAATTGAAATTGAAATTAAAATTAACATCCACAAATATCCACAAAGGATAATAGGACTAAAGATAAAGTCTAGTACAATAGGGCAAGATAGAGCACCTAAATTGTCCCTAAACAAAGCAAAAACAAAACAAAAAATATGTTGAAAAGGCTAAGCAACAAAAGCCAACGTTAAACTCCAAAATCAAGTTAGTTGTGAAAGAAATCTGTAATACAAGTGCTTCTATTAGGGCATATATGTTGCATCATGTGTCTCCACATCTCCTGGGGTTTAACACCTTATGATTCTTGTCACATTGTCTAAAATTCTTCTTTATCACTTGGTCCAGCTTGTAGAGAACTATTAGATGTATGTTTTGAGCCATTAGGAGAATTGGATGGAATGAAGAAGGTGATAGTTTTGATTTTAGAAGAAATATCTATTTGTTTCCCCTTACTTAAGTGACGACATCTAAAGATGCAAGCTTCTTTGAGTATAACGTCAAGCACCCCTCATAATGATACCAAAAGAAAGTTTCCAGAGACTGCTCTGAGTCCCTGAAGAGTCTAGAATCTTTTGCATATGTCATAAAAAAATGTCCACCTCATAATAAAATGCTCCTCAGTTTTTGCCTTCCAAAAGCAAAGTGGACACATTCATTACTCTCTTGGAATGTGGTGATCTGTATCTTTGATTAATGGGAGTTGACCTTCATCTGGTTTGATGAGAACTCTAAGTCCATGAGACCAATGGTTTTGAAGATGGTTTGGAAGGATAATGTCTATATCACATATCCGGAGAAAAGTAGATGAATAATGATCCAATTTTAGATCCAGTGAACTAGGTGGAGAAATCCAAGTATGTTGGATGTAGGCCCTGTAAATTTCCTCTTGAATGCATTTGTGAATCTCTTTCCAACCCACTCTGAGATTGGGGACCTTCCAAGAAAATCTGAATGGTGGAAGATTATCAACATAATATCCAATAGTTTGTAAAAGAAAGCTCACACTAGTTAACGAGCTTTTTTTACCCTATTAGAAGATCTCCAAAGAGAATAAGAAAGCATACTAAGGAAGCCTCTTAGTACCCTTTGTACTATCTGCAAAATCATGTAGTCTTTGCAAATAACAATCAATCTTAAAAATAGTGTCCAACTTGAATGATTGGGCATCTGATATAGGAGCATCCATGCTTTCATTGCAATCCTCCTAACAATTTTGTTCTTTAGTTTTGGTGTTGGTTTTTCGTCTTAGTTGTGTTTTCCTTTGGTTCTCTTTTGTTGTTGCAGGAGCTGGAGTTGGATGCTAATCTTTTAATCTTATGACTGCCTGGCATTGCCTATTTTTGGATCTCTTGTTTTTGGTCTGTTTTGCTGGTGTTGCCTGTACACTCCTTTCACCTCTGACTGATCTTCTGACAATGGCTACCCTGGGCAGTTACTATGTGCCATTCTGGGTTATGACAGTGGCGGATACCATTCTGGGCAGTTGCTATTGGCCCAAATATAATTATTTCTGACATGTGGCTCAACGGTCAGACCTCTTCCACTTACCTTTTACTATACTGGGTGGTTGCCATTGGGACAGTTATTATTTCTGACCTGTGGATCATGCAGATAGAATATTTTTGGTCAAGGCTGGGTGTGGTTGGCGGCGTCTTAATTCATGATCTCGACCCAGTAGTTGCAGGTTGGATGGGACTTAAAAATACATGAAGAAAAGCGGTGAAAAGAAAAGGGTGAGAGCTGGTGAGTAGGGAGCTAAGTAGCCTGCTGAGGGAGATTAAAAAAAGAAGTAATGCTGAAGGAAAAGAGTGCCATTATTGGTCCAGGTGCTAAAAGAAGGACAAGGGTCGTTGGTAAAGGGGACTAAGGATGATTTTATAGTTACTTGTATGGCAGAGAAAATAAGGATATTCAAAGTTCAGTGACCCTGTATGCTGATTGATTGCTGATAAGTGTAGTTATATCTAGATTTGTGAGTTACAAATTGTAACTCGAACTTGAGTTGTGAATGCTGTTATGTTATGTTGATCCTGATTGCTTGAATGAAACATAAGTTTTGAGTTATTTTATTTTCTCTGTTGCTGTTATAACTGATTGTGTGTAAAGAGCTGCTTGGAAGGTTGCCCTTAACTGGGTTCACTTTCCTTGACTGCATTAGCATCAAATTCGGCTTGGACACTACACTAAGGAATTGCATTTTTTACATCGATAATTATTTGAAGGATACATTTTGTAGTATTTTAAAACAAATCTGCTCAGTCCCATCAATAGAAGGTCCCAAAACCTTAGAGCTACAAAGAGCAGTTGTTTGAACAAGAGCGTCAAAGAGATCTACCTTGATACATGTATTCTGGAACAGAAGCTGAAAACAACCTTTTTCTAATTGACTTTGAGTAGCATAGCCTTTAAAAATCCTTGCCTCAGCAGCAAGCTTGAAAGAAATCTTAGGCCCTTTGAATGCGACCCCAATATATGTGTAAGAATAGCTCCATGGGACTATCTCACTTTGAAAGGTGAATGAATGAGATCAGCACATTCCATGAGAGAAAATCATGATGGCATCTTTTTTCAAGTTAACATGTAGCTTTTGTTGTCACAAAAAAGATCCAATTTATCTAGTTGAGTATGTGAACCATTCACTGGTGAGGAGATACGAAAAATATCATCAGCAAACAACAATAATGGGTAAGTAATAACAAACACTTGATTCAATAATACCCGTTCTTGCATAATTACAATGGGAAAATATAAAAGCACACTCCTCTTCATCAACCAAGTTAGCTTGTCCTAACCATGCCAAGCTCTTCCTACAATCTTTCTTTCTTTCTACAAAATAACAACTAATATTAGACTTGGAAGTGTTATTGCCTGAAGTGGCTAAAACAAATAAATAAAATTGGTGATTGGGCTTCTTCACTTGGAATTCACCAACAAAGCACTCTCAAGATTGATTCTTCTTTTGAACCAAACTGTGTGTTCCAACTCCTTAACCAAATCATCTATTCCAATTGTTCTTATGCAATAGTTTGCGATACAGTTTATCAAAATTCAAATATTTTTTTTTGTGGCAGTTTGATTTAAAATTTCAACAAATGTTACATGATTGAGGAAGACTTTGAAGAATAGTTACTTTCAATTCTTTTTTGTATACCTTTTGGTTGATGGCTGCTATTTGATCTTGTAATGTCCCTTTTGGGCGAGCCTGAGAAAATAAGGGAAAAAAATAATAATATTTTATTCTGATTTTTGGCGCCCTAGGGAAGGAGATTAAATACCGTTTAATTCTGAATTTTGGTGCCTAAAATATTTTATATTTTATTTGGAGCTAGGCGACCCCTTTGGGAGCTATAAGGGGGGCAAAATGATTAAAAATAAAGAAAGAAAAATATAGTAAATTGGATTGGGATTTTGGTGCCCAATTGGAGAAATTGAAATAAAAATAAAAAGCAAAATTCAAATAAGAAAGTTGGTGCCAAGATTGGGGAATTAAAATAAAGCAAAAGAATAAAATTAAAAGGGTGAAATGTGGCACCCATTTTGGGGCTGACCTAATTGGAGAAATAAGGGGGATTGATATTTATACATCATTTGGAGGTTTTTCATATCATTCGAATTATCTTTGCTTTTCTGATCTGCACTTTGGTGAATATTCTAAGGACAAAAAGTCTTGAGAATATTGGAGGAGTTGGACGAAAACCTAGCTCTTCAATGGAGGACTTCATGACACACTTGCACTTCAACGGTGATTTTTGTTAGTTTCATGCTCATATTTCTACATCAGCATAGGCGTCTAGTTTGGAGGGGCAAATTTGGCCAAGTTGGAAGGTTCACTTCAGATTTTCAAGGGCTGCAAACCCTACAATCAGACCAGCAGGCCAGCGCACCCTTGTGGTAGGGTTTTGGAGTCAATTATCATCAAATATTTGCATTTTATTTGCATTGGTGTGAGCTGGAGCAATTCGCCCAGCTAGGGTTAGGGTAGGAGATCATTTCATTGCATAATCTGGGGTTTCTTCATATCAACAAACTTCTGTATGTTGTTGGGCATGTTTGGAGCCCATTTCATGGTGAAATTACATCAATAGACAGGTCTGATTTGTAGCAGCAAACTGAACAATTGATTATCAGAATTTGGCACGTGTTTGGTGGATGTTTTTGATGGTTCATTATGATGGTTACATTCCTATTCATGGTTAGACAAATCTGTTGTGATTTTTGATGTCATTGGAAAGATTAAATGCTGTTGTTGATGCATGTTTAAACTCATAAATTTATATCAGAAAACTAGGATTTGAGTAGAATTTCAAATCAAAAAATTAGGGCTTAAATTTGTGTTGCAAAAATCAGCAAATTTGTGCATATTTCAGTTGGGATATTTTAGTGGTATCAGAGCTTGGATTCTGCCAGCCTGAGGGTCTTTTATGCAAATTTCAGTTTTACTACCAAAGAAGAATAAGGCAGCAAAAAGAAATGGGTGAAGATAACTCAAGAAGGAATGATCAGCCATGGGGAGACTTTTTGCAAGTCTTTGCCCAGCAGCAATAGCAAATGTCGCAAGCTTTTCAAGAGCAATTAGTGACTACAATTGGAGATTTGAGGGTTGACCAGCAAACCCCAAGAGCAAACAGTAGTAATAACATGGGTAGAGCAGCGACACATTCCGGGAGAGCCACTACTACAGTATCGGATAGGCCATTTCGGCCTACTTTTGTGGAGACTACACTAGAGGAAGAAGAAGACACTCATGTTAATGATGACATAATGGCTGTTTATGATGAGTACCTAGCACTTCCAAAGGCGGTTAGAGCTACCATCAACTTACACCAATACATGGACCAACAAAGGAATAAGAAAAAAAGCAACGAAGGAAGGCGCCCTCAAAAGCAATGTAAGGAGTACAAAGAAGCATTGAATAAAGTTCCTCTTCCACACTTTGACGACAAGACAAGTGCTAGAGCATGGGCTCACAAGTTAGACACATTTTTGAAGCTCAAACCTATGTTAGAAGAGGATGCAATTCAATTTACAACTATGCACCTTGAGGGAGTGGCTTATGATTGGTGGCATCATGGGATTGTAACTCAAAGCCATGCTATGATCCATTCTTATAAGGAGTTCACAAACAAGCTCATTGCAAGGTTTGATAGGAAGGATGTAGAAGTCTACTACAGAGATTTGGCATAGTTGAGGCAAGTTGGGCATGTGAATTCATGCATCAATGAATTCCAACAGATTGCAGTGATGGTATCGGATATGACAGAGAGAAGGGTGACAATGTTATTTGTGGAAGGATTGAATGATAAGTTGAAGGGGTTGATGAAGGCTCATAGGCCTAATACACTTGATGATGCTATTCAGCTTGCTCTTGATCTTGATACTACTCCACCATTTCAGCCACCAAATAAAGGTTTTAGAGAAGATAAACCATTTTAGAAAAGTGATAACCATAAGTCCACACCTCCTAAGTTGGACTTTGATACAAGGAACTAGCTAAGGAGGAAGAAACTTTGCTTCACTTGCAAAGAACCATGGGAACCAGGACATAGATGCCTTGGGAAAGGCAAAGTACACTACATTGAGGTCACTCCTGACCTTGAAGATGATGAAGTCCAAGACACCACTTTGGAGAATGATCTTGAGGAGCCACGGTTGGAGCTAGATACTAAGGCACAAGGAACTTTTGCTTTTCTTTCAGCTGTCCCTATGTATCATCCCTTTTACTTGAGGGGAATTGTGAGGGGGCAATGGGTTTCATGTTTAGTAGATAGTGGTGCAACACACAATTTCATTGATGAAGGTTTTGTGGCTAAGAGAGGATTGCAAGTAGATGAGTTTCCTGGATTCAGTGTCATGTTGGTGGATGGATTCAAGATGAGTTGCACTAGGAAGATACCCCAATTGGGCACTCAATTGGATGATTATTCATTGGTTGATGAATTCTATGTAGTTGGCATTGGTGGAACCGAGATTGTGTTAGGAATCCAATGGTTACAATCACTTGGTCGATATGTTCAGGAGTTCCAAAGGATGGAGTTAGAATTCACATCAAAAGGAAAACAAATAGTGTTGAAAGCTATCAAAAGGATCTACCAAAGGGCATGGCAGCCAAGAAGATGGAGGTTTGGGACAGCCTTATCATAACTAGAGAGACATGCAACTTTCAGCTAGATACACCTCTCGGATTAGCACTCGGCGATGGACAACTAACAAAGATGAAGACTTGATTGAGTCCCTCAAAGGCACTACAAAGAGGTATGACGCAAGTTCTGATTTTCTGTTTTATGACAGCAGTCATATTTTTGTGCATAACCATGAGATAGCAGCCTTATCACATGAGGGGAATGGCATTGAGGGATCCCCCAACGATTGCACTCAAGATGTGAGTGTCAAAATTGAGAAAAGTGTTGAGGCTTTAAGCCACAAAGGGTCGAATTTTGTACATCACACCATGGAGGATGTTAAAAAGACACAAGATATGTGTGAAGGGTGGTTGCAAAGAGCTAGGAGAGCAAAAATGTTAGCTGCCCAAGCAAAACAACATTTGCAAGAGATCAAGGAATGTTGTACTCAGCTAGAACAAGCAAAGAAGCAAAGGGAGTCACACCTTAGATCTCTATTTCTTCCAAGGGAAGAATGCTTAGTGGTGGAGCAAGCAAAGGAAAAGTCTCTTGAAGAAAGCAAGCTAGAAGAATATGCAGATTTGGGTGGACAAGTGGAAAGGTATGATTCAGAAAATTTTGTTCATGTACCTGATTTGCATCATGGGTTGCCTTTGTTTGAGGGCCCCTTGAAGGCCCAAACCCTAGAGGAGGTTAGAGTAGTTGAGCATACACTTAGTGGATCAATCACTAGTGTCAAATGTTCACCTGAAGAGGGAGTCATAAGTGATTCAACTTGTAGTGATTCATTGGTCTCTTTTAAAGATGAAGAGTTGGTTGATGAAGAAGTGCAATCCTATCATCATATTGATTCTTTGGTAGCATTGGAGGCTGCCTTATTTCGGAGATATGTGATGCATGCCATAGAGGCACTTGTATATGTTAGGCATACTTGGGAGGTGAAGCTGAACTTTGACACAAGGTATGGAGGTATTGCTATAATGTTTGGTTTTGAGTTACTAATGTTGGAAGTTTGTGGAGTTTGTCATTGACATACTTGTTGGCAACATGAGCATGAATGTACAGTATACAAATACAGTGTTGTCATTGATGTCAACATTGTGATTTAGTATGAAGATTGTTGTGTAGACTGTCTTGGTGAAGCATGCGTGGGTATATAGATGATAATCCAATGTATTGTTGCAAGAAGGTTTGATCTGGTGTAGACAGTTGAAGGGAAAGTTGGTTAAGTGTTAGAACAGTGTTTTCAGTATACAGGACATTCGGTATTTTGGTCCGCATTGGTTCGCCTTGAAGAATCTTGCTCTACGGTTCTAAGGCAATTTTGTTGGATGTTAGAGGAGTCTAAATCCCAGTTTTCACATTGTTTTGTCCTTTGGTGAAGAAGTTATGAATTACAAAATATTGGGTTTGCCAGTGACAGTGATTGCCAGTACAGGGTGTATGTTTTGGTGTGTCGCACTTCATCGCAGAATGGTATCTTGTCTTGTGGATTTGTGGGAGTGTTTACAGTGTTAGTAGAGTATGTGCTCCAAGTGGCATGAAGCTTGGAGGTCCGTGTGTCCGTTTATGGTTGATCAGTTGGTGAATTTTGATGTTAGGTCACTATCGGTGTTGACCTAATATATTGAGTATTGCAGAGGTTAAGTATTGATTTGTTATAAGGGTGCTATTATAGGTCCACCCCGACCTATCTTATGCATTACAAGTTTGAATAAGGCGCGAGGTGTGTATGTTGAGTTGACAAGTTATGTTTTTGCTTGATACATCTAATTAGGCCGACCTAATTGATGTTATAGGTATTTGCGAATGTGATGGATATATATGTAAGTTCATTTCAATGTTGTAGAGAGTGAATAAAAGTATTGTTGATGCGAATTGTGCGAAAGTGATGCAAATGCAGAGCAAAGCAGAGTGTTAGAGCAGAGAGATATGAAGTGTGTTGACTATGTATATTGAGCGTCAGTGGAATTGTATTCCAACATGTTGTAGATGCATTTGTAACAGTTCATTTTGGCTGTGTGCCATCCCTCTTTTCTATCTATTCTTTTTTCTGTGGGCAGTGAGTCCACTAGGACACTCAGTCCACTTGCAGTGAGCACTTCTGTAATATCATATAACCGGTTATAATATATTGTGAGCTAATCCTCATCGTGGTTTCCCCCTTTTTGGGTTTTCCACGTAAAAATCTGGTGTTCAACAATTGGTATTAGAGCTTGGTTCCTTGGAAGAAGCTTAACTGCTTGGGGAAGATCTTGGAGGTTGAACACATGGTTCTCAAAAGATATCCTATTCCTCCGAAAGAAATTCTTGTTGTTGGATTCACAGAAGAAGAGTGCATGGTTGACATGAATGGAGAACTCAAAATAGCCCTTGAAGATCTGGAAAGGACTAAAAGTGAGAAAAAGATCTGAAGGAAAATGTCAAGGAAGCAAATGAATGCATTAGAAAGTTGAGAGAGCAAATCGAGAAGTTTAGAGAAAGACATAAGGAGGTTAATGAGTAGCTGAAGCAAGCAAATGAAACAATTACCAGTTTGAAAGTGCAAGTTGAAGAAGGAACAAGAGTTGAAGAATGCTTGAATACTAAGATGAAAAACAAATCTAAAGAATGCTCAAAAATTGAAGAAGTTGTGACCTTGAGATTAGATCTTGAAAAAGCAAAGAGTCATGAAGACAAATTCAAGATGAGTTCTACAAAGCTTGATGAAATGATTACAAACCAAAAAGGATCTAAAGACAAAGAAGGATTAGGGTTTGAGAAAAGTGAAAGCTCAAAAATAGATCAAACTCCAAATCAGGCTGAAAAGAAGATTGAGGACAAGAAGAGTAATGGCAAGCAGGTCCGGAATTAAAGGAAAGACTTCAAATGACCACCGATCAGACAACCAAATGCACAAAGGTACCCATCTTTTAATGGTTTTTGTTATTCTTGCAATAAATTTGGACATAAGTCTATGAAATGTAGAATTAGAATGAATCAAAATGTTCAATCTTTCCCCGGTCAGTGCTTTACATGCAAAATATTCGGTCATAAGGCTAGGGAATGCAAAAGTCAAATGATAAATGGCTATAACAATGGTATGAGGTTTCAATCTTTCAATGGCTACTATTATGCATGCAATGGATTTGGGCATAAAGCTAATCAATGTAGATCCAGAATAGGTGGAAGTAAGCTTGTTCAAAATGCTGTCACTTGTTACAATTGCAATAGACTAGGACACATCTCCAAATTTTGCAGAAGCAAGAACAATCCGGTAAAGAAGAATGATCTGGTGAAAAAGGCTGATCCAATAAAGATGAAGAAAGAGATAGACAAGATTTGGAGAAAGAAGGAAGACAGTGAGACTAAGCCTGAGTCTGTACCAACATTTGGTGCAGATGTTTCTTCTGGAAACTAAGTAGAAAGCTTTGGCTTAGGGGGAGCATTAACAAAAGATCTTTTATCCCCTTCTGGAACAAGGTGTAGGTTGACATGGTTAACTTATTGGTGAAAGAACCTGTGGAAAATGTTGAGTTGCGGAAATTTGCAGAGCATTTGAAGTTGATTGTGCATACAGTTAGGGTTTTTACTAGCTTTTTAAAATGTGCATTCAATGCGAATTACGTCAGTGCAAAAGGGTTTAAAAGTGATTTCACATCCAATCTAAGTCATTTGTAAACGAGCTTTTGAGGAGAAAAGAGTAGTGAAGAGCGTGGTGAAGCATTCTAGTGATCTTGCGCATGAAACCTTAACCGGAAGGCGATTAAGAGGTATTTATAGTTTCTATTCATCCTAAGTTTCGAAAGTGGTTTGAATTTGTTACACAATGTATACACCATAAGTAGTTGAGGTAGTGGATTGTTCGCGATCTAAATTCAAACGACATCCCGACAAATCCCTGGTGGATGATCTGGATGGTAATTTTTCACACATCCCATATGGTGTTTTGCACACAGAAGATGTAAGGGTATACATTCATTCGAAGTTGGAAGAATATGATCACTGTAAATTGGGTGATGTGTGGGTTAATGAACTCATTGGACACAACTTCGAACTGGAAACAGAATTTGAGATCTTGGTGGAGAAGAAACTCGATGTGGCACTATTTTCCTAACTTTTTCCGCGATGATGCGTGGGTAAGGTTCTCCCTAAGAAAAATCCATGATAGATTCATCTGGCTTGATATACCGCATTTGATAAACAAAGAGGCGATTAGGGTTGTTACGGGTTTATGTTCAACCGGATCAGCTCCAGTGCTTAAGTCGGTGAAGAATGAGGTTGTTATGGAGTTAACTGGTGCAAGGTATGATAGGAGAGCCTTGACAATCAAGGATATTAGAAACCTGACAATTAAGTATGCCTCAATGGTGATTGGCTATAAATTATACTTCACTAATAGGGAGAATTCTGTATCAACAACTGCAATTAATACAACACATGAGATGGTTGTGAAGGGTGCAGATTATGATTTATGTAAGTTATTGAGGGCACAATTAATTGAGAACTTGCAAAAGACAAAGGACTCAAAATATCCTTTCAAGTTCGACACATTGATCATTTGTTTGTTGTTTTACTTCTTGAATGAGGTTCCCGAAACAAAGAATATGGTATGGCTGAAGGACAAACCAGTAGCACATCAAATAAGAGACCACCTAAGGAGGTTAGGTGATGTGGAGACATAGGAAGCTGCATTATGGGGATTTTTCAAAACATTTCAGAAGAATATGCAGGCTGGATAAAGGATACCAAAAAGTGTGGTGGAAAAATACAAGAATGACATTATTTTCATGGTAAGAAAGGATTGTTGCATAATGGAGGCTTTTGAGCCTAGAACTATGTGGATCCCAAAAATGGGATATGAAGTTGAAGAAAAGTAATAATTGGTTTGGCTGACCTTATGATGAGCAAACCTAGAGACACTTCTCAGGAGAGATATGGCACCTACGAAGAGAAGTCCATGCAAGTGCATATAGATCAAAGGAAAAAATAGATAAAAAAAGACTATTGAGAAGATGACTGCACAAGTTGCAGAGGCTATGGGCCTCACAAAGGAACAAGTAGAAAAGGCAAAAGCCATGTCTGGCTCACCGAAAGGAACATCTAGCAGAAGAAGGTCTGGTAGAATGGATACCACCTCTTCGGTGGCTCCCAAGTCCTTCGGGACTATGCCATTAGCTAGTGGAATGAAGAGAAAGGAGCCAAGTACTCCAAAAGAACAAACAAGTGCTCCTATAAAAGAAAAGTCTACTTCGGCTAAGCAGCAAAGTATGCCTATAAAGGAAAAGGCAGCCCTGACAAAACGAGGAGCTCCTCAAAGGAGAAGAATAAAGACTAAAGCAACAAGAGACATACTTGGGAATGAATGTTGATGAAGAAGAAAAAGGACCACAATTGGTCAGGAAAAGGAAATCTGAAGCTTCACAAGGAGAAGCAAGTGCAAAGAAAGTAAGAACTAACATTGTGGGTACGGATGATGAGATTGAAGTAGAAAAGGAAAAACGAGCCTTTACAATTCACATGAGAGAAAATAAAATAGAGTCCGAGAAAGAGAAGTCATCGGAAGACAAGAAAAAGAAAAAGAAGACTTCGGTAAGTAAGCATAGCCCTATGAAGTTAGATGCTTTGTTTAATGGGATTGTGGAGCATGAAATGTTAGAAGAGACTGCTGCATTGTATACTATTGCGGATGAAGTTGACAAGGCAGCAATAGAAGAAGCAATTGTCAAGTATATAGTTGCATTTGAGGTCAACATGAAAAACATAGAAAATCAGTTGCCTGAAGAATTAAGCAATGTATTATATGCTAGAAAACAGGAAGCCATCGATGAAGAAGCAAAGTTAAGATCTTTTGCTTTGGAGAAGATTAGTGCACCCTTTTTAGATGAAAATAAAGCCACATTGGCTCAGGTGTACAATAAGGAGTTCCAAACAAAGCAAAGGGTAACTACCCTTATGAGTAGAGATCAGGATGATCTTGAGAGGCTCCGAAACGAAACTGTGGAGAAGATTGCAGATTTGGCACAAAGATTAGGACTAGCTGCGGATAGAGAAGAGAAGATACATGATGATATGCTTGCTGTGAAAATCAGTATACCAAAAGAAGCACAACAAGAAGACGCTCAACATGAGCATGGAACACAAGAGGAGAATGTGTAGGATGACACTATTCTGGATATGGAAGAAAATGCTACTGAAGAGAATGTTATCGGTGGAGAGAACACTGCAGAAGAAGATATTACTGGTAATGCTCCTCTAGTGGGAGAAATTAAGACTGTAGATGTAAATGTAACAGAGGCACAAAAGGAGGATACATCTACAGATCACAACTTACCTCCTCTAGAACTAGAAAGGAACGTTGAAGAAGTAATACAAGCCAACCCAAAGACAAATATGCCTCTGGATAACAAAGAAGAATCAGTTGATGAGAAAAAGAAGGTTGAGGAAAATCCTGACAATGTTGAGATTAATGAAAGCAACATTGGTGACAACGAAAAGGCTTTGGAAGATAAAGTGAAGATGGTTGGTGAATCTTCTGGTACCTCCGAAGATTCATTGAAGAACTTGTTGAGTATGCAACTCCATTTCCAATCTATTGTGTTTGCCTAGCTACTACAACTTCCAATGCAACAGGGGTAGGTTGACTTGGATAGAATTTCTCCTTTGCACAAGCTTCAGTTAGGTGATTCTTTCCATGCCTCTGCTTGAAAGGAAATCTTGCAAACCCATCAGAAGAGTGTAGTGAAAGTGCTATAGGAGAGCATGCTCGGTGCGAGCATAGATAATTCGCTTGAAGTTTTTGCTTGATTCATTTAAAGAATATTCCAGTGGGTTGAAGGAAAAATTGGATGAGATAGATAAAAAGGTGAATGATAAGAAATTAGTGGACATAACAGAGAAGTGTGCCACCGCACACAATAAACTTTAGAATAATTTCAAAGATGTGCAAAATTGTGTTGCGGAAGCCAAAGTGTTGTTCCAATTTTGCATGAAGTGGCCCAGCTCCACCAAAAGCATCAAGGATGAAATGGACTCAATTGAGTTCCAAATCGATAAGGCATTCGGTGCGTATGATCCGACACAAGACATTGATGGGAGCACAAGGACAACAATTGAGAATCTGCACGAGTAGTTCTTCCAATTGCAAGTACAAAAGGAGAAGATAATTATGCAGTTTGGACATCTCAGGGATCTAGTGAATGCTAAATTCACAGCTATCTCCAGTGCCTTGATGAGTGTAGACAAAGCAATGAAGTTCAATCCGATACCCAACACTCCAGATGATGGTGAAGAACTTCTTATGGAGTTCGAGACTCATAGCCACATGCTTGGCCTAGCCAAGGAAGGTTGGGAAGAAGGAAAGAAAGATTGGCAAGCACACCTTTAGAAGTTGCAGGTGTCAAATACTTCTTCTGGTTAATGATGTATATTTCTTTCTTGTTATACATTTCAGTTTCTTAGTCAGACTTCACTATATATATGCGGATGGTTGAGATAGTTTCAATGCAAATTTTGATTTGGTTGGATGGATAGCACTGTTTGGGGAAGTTAAGTTTTGAAATTTGGTTACTCTCATTTATACATATATATATATTAGTCAGGGGGAGTATGTTTGTGAGTGATGTCAAAAGAGGAACAAAGAACAAAACCATATATGTGCCCTTTGCCCTTGATGTCAAAGGGGGAAAGTAGCTTTGGAGAGAAATTTTTGCATGTTGCCATCAATGACAAAGGGGGAGATTGTTGGAAGTTTGTGGAGTTTGTCATTGACATACTTGTTGGCAACATGAGCATGAATGTACAATATACAGATACAGTGTTGTCATTGATGTCAACATTGTGATTTAGTATGAAGATTGTTGTGCAAACCATCTTGTTGAAGATGAGTGGGTATAGAGATGATAATCCAATGTATAGTTGCAAGAAGGTTTGATCCAGTGCAGATAGTTGAAGTGAAATTTGGCCAAGTGTCAGAACAGTGTTTTCAGTATACAGGACATCTAGTATTTTTGTACACATTGGTCCTCTTTGAAGAATCTTGCTCTGCGGTTCTAAGACAATTTTGTTGGATGTTAGAGGAGTCTAAATCGAAGTTTTCACATTGTTTTGTCCTTTGGTGAAGAAGTTATGAATGACAGAATATCGGGATTGCTAGTGACAATGATTGCTAGTACAAGGTGCATGTTTTGGTGTGTCCGCACTTTACCGCGGAATGGTATCTTGTCTTGTGTATTTGTGGGAGTGTTTACAGGTGTTAGTAGAGTCTATGCTCCAAGTGTGACATGAAGCTTGGAGGTCCGCGTGTCTATTTGTGGTTGATCAATTGGTGAATTTTGCTGTTAGGTCACTACCGGTGCCAACCTAATATGATATGAGTATTGTGGAGGTTAAGTATTGATTTATTGTAAGGGTGCTATTATAGGTCCACCCCGACCTATCTTATGTGTTACAAGTTTGAATTAAGGCATGAGGTGTGTATGTTGAGCCGACAAGTTATGTTTTTGCTTGATACATGTAATTAGACCGACCTAATTGATGTTATAGGTATTTGCAAATGTGATGGATATATATGTAAGTTCATTTCAGTATTGTAGAGAGTGAATAAAAGTATTGTTGATGCAAATTGTGCGAAAGTGATGCGAATGCAGAGAAAAGCAAAGTGTTAAGAGCAGAGAGATATGAAGTGTGTTGACTCTGTATATTGGGCTTCAATGGAACTGTATTCCGACATGTTGTAGATGTATTTGTAATAGTTCATTTTGGCTGTGTGCTACCCCTCTGTTCTATCTTTTCTTCTTTCTGTGGGCAGTGAGTCCACCTGCGATGAGCACTTCTGTAATATCTTATAACTGGTTATAATATATTGTGAGCTAATCCTCACCGTGGTTTTTCCCTTTTTGGGTTTTCCACATAAAAATCTGGTGTTCAATAACTTATGCATGTGTTCCAACTAGATTATGTCAAAGGGATTGGAAGAAGGTATGAAGATCTTGGCCTTCCTACCCTAGTTTGTGAGGATTCACTCCATACTTTGCTAAGAGATGGTTGTTCTGCCTTATTGCTCATGGAAGTCTTCCAGGCTAGTTGGGGGACAACAGCTGTTGGGTGTTTTGGAAAGGTTTGGATCATCTCTTCACCATTGGGGAATGGCATATGGATGATACTCTATCATCAGATGACATTGGCAATGATACTTGCAATCACTTGGGTCCAATTTTCAGTTGGGAGGTTGCTGTTCTGATTTATATCAGCAACATAGGAGGGGCTGATATGTTCTTCTATGTACCTACAAGGGGCATCTTGCACATTTGTGAGGAATCCTTCGAAGTTGGAGAGTTGGTTGATGTTGGTAGTTCTTTGGGGTATATCTATCTCTTCGATTTTGATAAATATGGTAGTATGATGATATGGGATCCAGGTGGTTGTATGCTTGTCATTGCTTGAAAACAAGCAATTTTGGGAAGGAAGGATTGTAATGTCCCTTTTGGGCGAGCTTGAGAAAATAAGGGAAACTAAATAATAATATTTTATTCTGATTTTTGGTGCCCTAGGGAAGGAGATTAAATAGCGTTTAATTCTGAATTTTGGCGCCTAAAATATTTATATTTTATTTGGGGCTAGGCAACCCTTTTGGGAACTATAAGGAGGGGAAAATGATTAAAAATAAATAAAGAAAAATATAGTAAATTGGATTGGGGTTTGGCGTCCAATTGGAGAAATTGAAAAAAAAAAGAAAAGAAGCAAAATTCAAATAAGAAAGCTGGCACCAAGATTGGGGAATTAAAATAAAGCAAAAACAAAAAATTAAAAGGGTGAAATGTGGCGCCCATTTTGGGGCTGACCTAATTGGAGAAATAAGGAGGATTGATATGTATACAACATCATTTGGAGGATTTTCATATCATTCGAATTGTCTTTGCTTTTCTGATGTGCACTTTGGCGAATATTCTAAGGACGAAAACCCTTGAGAATATTGGAGGAGTTGGACGAAAACCTAGCTCTTCAATGGAGGACTTCATGACGGAGGTTCACTTGCACTTCAGCAGTGATTTTTGTTAGTTTCATGCACAGATTTCTATATCAGCCAAGGCGTCTAGTTTGTAGGGGCGAATTTGGGCAAGTTGGAAGGTTCACTTCAGAGTTTCAAGGGTTGCAAACCCTAATCAGACCAGTAGGCCAGCGCACCCTTGTGGCAGGGTTTTGGAGTCAATTATTATCAAATATTTGCATTTTATTTGCATTGGTGTGAGCTGGAGAAATTCGCCCAGCTAGGGTTAGGGTAGGAGATCATTTCATTGCATAATCTGGGGTTTCTTCATATCAGCAAACTTCTGTATGTTGCTGGGCATGTTTGGAGCCCATTTCATTGTGAAATTGCTTCAATAGATAGGTCTGATTTGGAGCAGCAAACTGAACAATTAATTATCAGAATTTGGCATGTGTTGGTGGATGTTTTTGATGGTTCATTGTGATGGTTACATTCCTATTCACGGTTAGACAAATCTGCTGTGATTTTTGATGTCATTGGAAATATTAAATGCTGCTGTTGATGCATGTTTAAACTCAGAAATTTATATCAGCAAACTACGGTTTGAGCAGAATTTCGAAATCAGAAAATTAGGGCTTAAATTTGTGTTGCAAAAATCAGAAAATTTGTGTATATTTCAGTTGGGATATTTCTGATCCTTTATGTCTTTTAAATTCAACAAATTTTTAATATGTGTCATCTATATGGTCCATACAATCCTTACAACCATGTACAATCTTGTCCAAATTTATCTTCTGTATCCATGCAAGTTGTATTGCACTCAGAAAATCAGAAGTTTGTCCCCAAACCCCACAATAATGTTTTGGAATTAGCTGGTCTCTCCTTTATCAAAATTCTAGGGTTTTTGATATTAATTGGAAATTTGGAAGTCTATTCCTTGATAAGTTGACTTTACAATTTCTCACCGACACCTCTCCTTATCTTCCCTAATTGCTTACACACCTACAACTTTGATATTATGATAGAAAGGAAAATAAAGATTGGAAAAAAACTTAGAGTTAATGGAGAGAGTAAGGTTGCTTTATTATTATCATTGAAACCAGAAATGAAATGTATGACTGCATAAATAGATAGAGATGACTAACTGAATGTTTTTAAATCTATCCTCCCAAAGCATACCATACCAGCAAGGGCCGTACCTTTTTACCAGAAGAAATCGATCAAGCTTTTGACCTCCAGTCTTTTCCAGAAGGGGCGCCTAGGTTTCTGGGGGATAGTCCTCTGTTTCTGAGCATGGACATTGAGTAATTGGAGCTGGCCGTACTGTTGCACATTTCCCAAGGCGGCTGCAAAGAAGTCAGGTTTTTGTCATAATAAATCTGTATTTCATTCATTTGTTGTTCTTTACCTTTGTAATAGCTCTGGAACTTGAAATAAATGATGCGTCCTTAGTTTCTGAGTATTTCAGAGTCTTTTCATCGCCATTTGAAATTTATATGAATTTATTAGCATTATTTAGCAGAATGTTGCAAGAAAGAAGATGAGAAAGTAAAGAAGTGTTTTCCATTGGAAATGAAATGTATGACTGCAAAATACATCTACCACCATGGATGTTCTCATGCAGACTTGTGAGTTAGAAAGGGAACCACAAGACTTTTGAGCTGAGTCAGGGTTTTTTTAGCTGAACTTTGCCAAGTTCCAAGTCTGAATCAAAATCTTGGGCTGCCGACTCCAAATTTTCTAACTGTGATGTTGATAACCAAGAAAATTTGGGGCTGACCTCCAACATTACAAACACGGCTAGTGGTATAAAGAAATTGGATGAGAAAGCTAGTTCTGAAAGGGACAGTTCAAACTCTGATGTTGATGAACATGGCATTGATGATGCAATTCATGCAAATGTGAATAAGGTGTAAGAGAGAACCATTCTTTGTATGGAGGAAACAGTGAGATGAAAGCAGAATGGGATGCCATATTTATGGCTGAGGAATGTGCAAATTCAGAAAGTCTAACATCGCCCATGGACATGCAAATGAGCTGATACAATTAGAGTTGTTGTGATCTCTGGAGGAAGCAAACAATATATACACTCAGTGCCTTGAACCAGGAGGTCTAGATTTTTCTTCCAACTCTGGGAGAGAATGATGCAATAGCAGTTGAAGATAGAAACCTTTTCTTTTAAAAGTAGTTTTAGAACAGACATTTTCTAGAAATAGAAAAAAGCAGATTTATTTCTAGGAAAAATAGCTCTAGGGTAAATACAGCAAAGAAAACAAGTAAAAAGCAGGTTTGTTCTTAGAATACTAGATTTCTTGTAAAGAAAGTAAAGAAGGTTTGTTCTTAGAATAGTAGATTTGTCGGAAAGCAAGTAAAGCATGTCCACTACTATCTAAAAGCTTGATATATAGTTGATTCTGAATTCTGGAGAGAGTTGGAGTGTGAAGTAGGCAGAATAAATTATTTGGTATTCAATTAAAGAAGAGTTATTTAAACACGTTTGGTCTCTTGCAATAGAAAACAGGTAGAGCAGGTTTGTTCATAGAATAGTAGATTTCTTGGTAAGCAAGTAAAGCATGTACACTACTATTCAAAAGTTTGACATGTAGTTGATTCTGGACAGAGTTAGAGTGTGAAGTAGGCAGAAGTACATTGTTTGGTATTCAATAAAGAAGTGTTTTTAAAACATGTTTAGTCTCTTGTGAGATTTGTAAATGTGAGTGTTATGTCTTTGGGCCTTATATTGATGGGCATGTTTTTTTGAGTTTTCCGTGCTTCTTGCGGCATCAGTATGTTCACATCATCAAGAAGTGAGAAGGTGAGAAGGGATGAAATGGATAAGAGAAGTTGTCCCCTTTTGATATGAACTATTTATCAACCAACCCCAGAGTTGCATGGAAACAGAGACAGTCTTGGATATGAATACTGCCGATTTTCAAGATCCTTTGATACAAATATGGCTATATGTATCAATAGTAAAAATATACATACAGTCAATTATTTATATATCTATGGGTGTAGGACATAATTTTCAAGATCCCCTGACCCATTGGAAAGTTATTATCTAAAGACTAACAACATAGACCCACCCATAAATCTATCCAACATTACCATTGTATGCCTGATCCCTATTCTTCCAATGCTCCATGTGAGTTTACCACATTTTGTTTCAATATTCCATAGTAGATGGCCAGAAACTAACACATGAACTATCTGAAAGATTGGTTTTGAATGAGATGTTCTATGTGTTTAAGACTCAAGTGAAGGTGTCTCTTCAGTATCCATTTCCCAAAGCCATAAGATTTTCTAAACTATAATATATTCTAGTTCCTCTAAACATTTCTTAAACATGTCAGTAGGGCCTAAACATTGGTGACCACAATATCCAGATCTCAATATCTCTTATCAGAAAACAACTGACCCAAAGGCTAGAACTTTGGATTACAGTGCAACTTGCTTCAGGGAGGTGCAAAGATTTGCTTGTCCTTGTTGTCCCTCTGGAGTAACTGCTACTCCTTGAGCTATTTTCCAAACTTTCTTGACGGTCTTGTCCAGATACTGACTTGGCTTCTTGAAGGAATGTTACACCATTTCACTACTTGTTGGCCTTTTTAGCACCCTCTTTTTGCTTGCAGGTGTTCAAATATTCCAAGAGAAATTTTGACTTTTCTTGGAGTGGAAGGATGTCTGACCCTCCAACCTTTTATCATCTATGACAATTGAAACTGGCTTTTGCACCCTACCACCATGGCTTGAACTTCTTTTCCAACCTTTTTACTTCAGTTGAGCATTCCCTCCTTTGAGAATTAATATTAGGTTGTATATTTTTATTGGTGGAGGGGCTGACTTTATGCATATGGAGGGCAATTTCTCTTTCTTCAAATAAGATCAGGATCCTCTAAAACATGGATTCCTGGGGCAGGGATGTCCTTGAATGTCGACAATTGTCATGTGTATCATGTCTCATTACTGCATTACAGTCCTCTCTGACCTGGGAATTAACTTTCTCTGGAGCCTCTGATCCAACCAGGGCTTTTTGGCCAAAATGGTAATACTATTTTGACTTATTCTAGAAGAGTATTTTTTGCTTGTATGCAGTATGAGTGATCATTGAAATGAGGCTCCAAGTCCCCTTAAGTCTGTTATCACCATGCTTCCTCCTTAAGTTTATATTATACACACCAAGTGAATGATCAGATTCACAATTACAATATTTAATCAGAATCACAAATATTTATTCCTCTCCTATCTTTACATGTGCTGTGAATTTGCTATTTTTGTTAAATATCTTTCATATGATGCAGTTAACTTTAAGATTTCATTACTTATAGGAAATACTTCGTATAATAGAGCTATACAGTCTCTTTAATAAAGCCTATTTCCATTATACTGAATAACCTTGTTTTGTAGCTGACTTGGAGACCTACGACGGGATCAGAATTAATTGCATTGACTTTAATAGTTTATTTGTTAATCAGGTATTGGTACAAGAGAAAAGAGAAAATGGAGTTGTATTGATACTTCCTGAACCCAATCAGGATGATCCATTGGTTGGAAAGAAAAAGGTACACATTAGTCATTCCCACATCACGTTATTTTGTTATATTCACCTATTTTGTTGTTGCTGAGAAGGCAGATTAGTTTTTAGTTTACAGGCTGGATTCCAAACCTACATGAAACAAATTTTGATCCAGTCATACAATTCTCTTTGATTTTCTAAACCTTGTAATACCAGTTTGCCTTGAATATCTTTCAAAGCATTCTTTTCTATTTCCATTCCATTAAGGAAGATACTCTTAGAAGAAATTTATATTTATTGTGAGCATTTATAGATCTCTAAATTGTCACTTTTCTGTATGAAGTTAGAAAAACCACAAATTCCTGAGTCTTTGATCAGTCCTGATTGTAATCTCATGTCTGCTCTTTAACATCGGAATGATGTATATTTGATAATAGATATCATTTCTTTTAGTTAGAAAATATATTTCCTTTTTGTAAAGAAAATTGATACTTCTAGTATGTTAAAAAAATTACATCAAGATGATTCGAGTATGATGCTACTCTTTCTATGCAAGCAAGGAATGACGTAGGATTTATCTCAAGGGTCAACATTTACAATTTATTTCCTAGAGCAGCCAGAGATTAACACTAGCACAAATCTAGTATCATCTACAAACCTATGAAATTCCCTGCCACAATAAAATCCCTTTGTGTCTTCTACAAAAGTGACCTCACCTCTCACTCTTGATAGGAAGAAATGAGAAAAAAACTAGTTCACACAACATAAGACTGGTGCAGATGGTCTACAAAATTAGGGATCCAGAAATATGACTGCCCTCCAATGTCACATGGGCCATGAAAAGATACTCTAGAACTATTGACTAATACCAATCTTCAACTATTAGGCTAAGTTACTATCTAGAGAATATGCTTTAAGTTGTCTTGTCTACCGCATGGGAATATATAGACCATATTTCAAAACTCGCCCAAAACTTTGACTCAGATTGTGTTAATTTTAGGTGAACAGATTAAATGCACAGAAAATAATTTTAAAATCAGACAAAATAACACAGCAGATACCCTGGGAAAACCCTCCTCTTGAGGGAGAAAAACCCAGCAACAAAGATCTCTCTTATATTAAAAGAGCAGTGGCTACAAATCTTGTTACAATTAGGTCTAACACAAGACCAATATTCAGTACCAGGTAATATGCAATGACAGATAACAAGCTGGCTCTTCAAATTCTGTTCTAGGATAGTTCACAACCTGCCCTGAGATCAATTCACAATCTGATCTTGTAGAACTGGAAAGACTTCAGACTTTGACAGAGAACGGACCTACAGAAATTCGCACCTGGCAATATTTGACTTGACTGAATGGAGGCCTACAGAATTTGCACCTGGAAGATACCATGCACTGTAAGATCTTTGCACTGTAGGAAGTTCGCACTTGTATGTTATTCGCCCTGTATGATATCCACACTGTATGAAGTTCGTACTTGTATACTATCCGCACTTGCAAAGTTCGCAATCTGCTAACAAGAATTCGCACTAGGAGATGAAGGTAATTCACACTTTCTTTTTCTGCTTGCAAAGGACGGATGAACTTGTATATATATACAACTTAGAGAGGTCGCACCTCTTCATATCATGAGGTCGGCCAGAATAAGCACAATTACAATTCATAAATGAAGTCGGCCCCAAGAAAATCGCGACTCTTCATAAATGGAAGTCGGCCTCAACAAATATTAAATATCTTCTAATAAAAGATCAAGATGAATTCGTATCTTCTTATGTCGGCCATAATATAAAATGAAGATAATACAAAAACAACGAATATAAATTAAATAGCTAACGGGCTATCATTTAATTTATATTTCCTCAATAGGGCTGAGCTGGAAGGAACGACTGAAACTGCTATATCATTAACAGATTGGACTTGGAAAATAAAATAAATTACATAAATATGCAAACTAATTTAAAACAATGCACGAGAAGCATAAAGAATGAATTTAGAGAATGTATAAGTCTATGTTGATTATCAATTTGTCACAAATCAGTGATTACATGTCATATCCCTCAAAGGCTCAAAATATAAAATTTCAAATATTATAGAACTATAGTCTACAACTTCTTCCTCACCTTAGTAGTCTTCAACCTCAAAATAGAAGGTAAATCTGAGTCATCCTTGATAGGAGTTAAATGAATAATTAAGTATGCCATCTTCCAATGCTTTTGCTTCCATTTTTGTTGCTGCATCTCCACAATTCAATGAGACATTCATTAGTGAACATGACATCCACATCCTTGGCAATCTAATCTGAATATGGATCAATGTCATCCAAGTCAATTACATCAAGAGACTCCTTCCCTTCAACTTTTAGTATGAAGGCAAAGGTTGTATTGGACAAAAAACACGACCATTAAGGTGCTCTTGAGTCAATCTGTTTCTCTTCTTGGTGTGAATGAACTCAAAGCCTCAAACATGCTCCTATTGAGTTCACATCCAAAAGTGCAATAGGGATGGCACAAAACACTAGTGTCTAGCCTTTCAAGATTTGGTGTTTGAGCACCATAATCTTCCCACCACAAATTTACAAAGAAGACATTTGTTAGTGTTTCAATTAGCACCTCTGGAGTGCTTATTGGAAACGGACAGCTATTGCAAGTGTTTTAGTAACCGCTCTTCGAATTATAGAGAGGAAGACCCCTCTTTGCTGATGTTTTGCGTAAAAAGTACAATAAACTAAGGTTCCTATCTTTTTTACTCAGCGGTAGGACACAAGGGTGCATAAACACAATGCGTTGCAGCTAAGGTTTTCCTTGGTTTTTGCAGATCTTAACTACAACTAAACTAGCTTTTAATCTATTCTATCTCCTCAAGATAAATAGAGCATGAGGGCATAGGAGCGAGAATGGATGGTTGGATTACTTGTGTCGATCGTCTCGCTAGAATGAGTCTGAGGCTCTGAACTCTCAGATCTATGTTGGAATAAGGCTTTATGCAAACAATCATTCTTTACGGTAAGATGGATCTACTTGCCAAGGAGGAGGAACCCTTGTCCGAGGTATAGGCTGGGAAGCAACTCACTAGATACAACAAATTACGATGAATTGGCTAACAAGATTCCCGAGGAGGTGACGAGACCTGTCCAAAGTGTAGGCTGAAAGACAACTCATTACACAACATCAAACAATAACTATTAACATCAAAATATTCAAGGAGGAGGAACCCCTCTTCAAGGAGGAGATTGAAACAATAAGTTATAAGAACAAGATGTTTGGAAGAACTCAAATCTTTAGATCAAATTGCATGTGCCTTTTGATTCCCTTCTTCAAGCTTTCTCAACGAATTACAAAGAATTGGGACATGCAAAGGTACGAAATCATACACAATTGCTCATCAAACCAATTAACTCTCATCCAAGAGTGAACAAATATGCACTTTCAAACTTGTTAGCAACAATAGCGCAACAATTTTGCATAGTAAATAAAGGTTACAAAATAATGAGCAAAGGCTCTTATTTATAGAACTCAAAGGAGTAGGCAACTCTAAAGTCTCCTTGAGTTAACAATGAGTTCTTGCCAATCAATCAACAAGATTTATTCCTAAAAAGGGGGATCAAGCAGTTAACTGGAAATCTACTTCAGTTAACTGAAACTAAACTAAAAGTGAACTCAAATTACAAAAGTGTCTCCAAAATAAACATCCACAATTAGTGGAAATAGATATCCATAATTAGTGGAAGTCAAAAATAGACATCCATAATTAGTGGAAGTCAAAAATAGACATCCATAATTAGTGGAAATAGACATGCATGATCTGTGGGACAGTCAGTTAACTTGGAAAGGGGCATCAAGTTAACTCCTGTTTGTCATTAATGCTATTTTGGAGGGTAGGACGTCCTAACTAGGTGTTTGACACCTCATCACCTCTGGTCAACAGTTCCTGTAGCCAGTCGTTGACTTTTTATGCCTCTCGCAATCTGCTTTTGATATTTGATCTTCTTTGCAGCTGCGTCATCTAGCCTTGTTGATATGGAATGTGGAAGGTAGTGTGGTAGTAACTAGTGGCGACTCTGTGTTTGGAATGACTACCTTCCGCGTTTGGCTATCCATTGAACGGTGATGTCATTTACGCCTTCCAAGGCATCCAACTTGACTACGGGCTTCACTTGATGCGTGTCTGTGTCGAGTGTTTTCAGAAAGTCATGAAGTAGGACCATTTTGGTCTTGATTTCAAATTGAGAGTACTGTATTCTAAAAAACTCGACTGTTAACTGTAAACGTGGATATGTTCAAACAACTTCTGAAAACCCCTGAAAATAGCCACCCGCTGAGAAGTATTTTTTTGGAAAAAATTTGACACATGGGTATTGTTCGTGCTTCAATGCTGAACAAACCCAATTCGTTCGATTTTCAAATTTGGACTTTTTCGGAAAAATCCCTAAAAATAGAGGCATGGAGTTTGCTATTTCTAGAAAATTTCAATAGATGGGTTTTGCTGATGATCATACCCAGTTGGTCAGATCTATGATTATCTGTTGTTTTCTTGGACATGCAAGAAGATCTAAGACAAGAAAAGAGGAAAAAGACAAGAAGAAGATTGGAAGTTATCAACTGTCTTTTTGGAAAAATTATGCCTTTTGATGCAACCTTTGATAAATTGTCCTTTTGTGCAACTAATCTTCAAAAATATGAAGAACGATGAAAACCCCTCTGTCAGATCTTCAAAAGACGTCTTGGAGAGAAAATGACTGTTCTTGAGCTCCAACTTGCAAAGACAAACAATGAGTAATGATGTCCAAGCTTGATACATAGTGATTGATGTGGAAGTAATCAAGTTTGGACGCCAACTCATGATGGAGGAGTGATTTGGCTTGACCTGGAGTTCTAAAAACTGATTTCCACTTATTGTGGGACGTTTTAGACATGGAAAGCCTTCAAAATATTTTCTCCAGTCAATAGATCTTGCTTTGAATTTTTAGGTGTCCTTTTGAGGTGTTGAACACTTTTTCCATGTTGAAGTGCCTCTGTTCGATCCTAGCTCCCAGTTGTTCAGTTGTTCTTGAGCTGTTGTTGATAGATTCATTGCTGAGATGGACAACTTTGATTAAGTGTGCTTGGGAGTTGCAAAGCTCAAAACCTGAATCTGATGCTTCAAATTCAAGGGCGCCTTTTCCCAGCAGGGGTGCTTTTTCACTAGACTTAGTCAATTTTTCTTGAGTGTTCTTCAATTCTACCATTTTGACCCTCCATGCTTCGATCTAAGATCATTGCTGATTGATGAGTCTGATGATCTTGCTGAAACTTGGGATGGATAACTAGCTTAGTCTTGGAAAGGATGACTATTTTCACATAACTTGAAAGTTAGTTAAAGTCCTTCAAAAGCATGGGCGCCCTTGGCCAGCAGGGGCACCTTTGACCTTTTGACTAGTTATTTTCATGTTGCAAACTTTCGTGAACTGCCCTAGTTTGATCTCTGTTGCTAGGTGTTTGATTTATCCGTTGTCTTCGTTGACAATGTCGTGGTCGAGATTGATCAAAATAGAGAAGATCATCCTGGAGATCATCATGCTTGCAGGTTGCATCTGACTATCCAAAAAGATGGGCGCCTTATCTTAGCAGGGGCGCTTTTCCTTGACACTTGTTCAATTTCTTCATGTTCTTGATCTCGCCTTCACCTTTGGTGTTTTCTACTTGATCTTCGTCTATGGATGCTTGATAGGTTTTGTGATTGTGTAACTGGATTGAACACGAAGCTGAGAGAGAGTTGAAGAGATACCTTGTAGAAAGAAGACGTTGAAGAGTTCATTAGGTGACTCAAAATGAAGGGCACCCCTGGTGAGCAGGGGCGCTTTTGCCTTGATGTGCATTGATTTTCCTTCCATTTTGCATGCTTGAATGATTAACAGCTGCAGTCGTTTGATGTGTCTCACAGGTTGACAAACAGGTTCGTTGCGAAGCTAAGCTGATGCCGGGGAGATCACCTGAAGACAAGTTTGCTCAAAAATTGACATTTGGATAGTCTTATGCTTGGGCGCCCTTGGTCAGCAGGGGCTCTTTTTTCATGTTTTGACTGCCATTTTGATGACTTTTGCTTTCAACACCTTTTGACTTCGCTTACATTTGCCGGTGATTGATGAATCAGGTGACCTTGCTTGACAATGCGTCGGAAAGCCAGTAGAGACATGGAGAAGATGACTGCCTTGGTGAAAGTTGATGACTGCATTTGACCCTTGGAATTCAAGGGCGCCCTTGGCCAGCAGGGGCGCTTTTAGCTTGCAGTTTTATCATTTCCTTTGAAAAAATTTGCGTTTGCCGTGCATCGTGACTGTCTTGGGCATTGTTGTTGACGACGTGGGCGCGTGCATCTTAGCAATCACCTTCATCGTGCTGCGTGTACGGGTGTTGGAAAAATGAATAAGGCATTTGACTGCCTAGCCTCCTCTTGATAGCAAGGTGTGCATTCTCTAGATTTAGCCAATTTTCATCATTTTTCACTTTTGAAAATCCCCTCCGTTGCAGAGCATCTTTTTTAGCATTTCCGCCATGGATTCTTCGTTGAAGCTTTTGAGGCTTAGATTTTAACACCTGGTACTGGCCATTCTACCATTAATGGCTGTGGAGGTCCTAACTTTCTTCTTGAAAAATGAAAATAGACCCACCAGAGTAAAACAAACTTTTTGGTGATTTTGACTTGACCGGTGTGATTGTGAAGTCGATTAATCCTATCAAAATCATTTTCAATTGTTTATGGGAAGGTCCTATTTTTAGGGGTTTTCCTAAAAATAGGAGTTTGAAAACCCTAATTTTCAAAATTTTCAGAAATTTGCAAGCATCTTCCTTGATACAAACCCACAAAAAGCCTATGTTTGGTTTGACCTAAAACATACTTTTGAGAATATTTTTACATGATTTAGATCATTTTAAGAAAAATGTCTCTTTGAAGCAAAAATTTATTTTGGGTACAACATTTAAATTTTTTTAATGGTTAACTATTAAGTAAAGTTTTGTAATATTAAAGCTAAAATTACATTTATCAAAGAAGCATACAATTACAGGACTCATTTTCTTTTTCTACTTGGTTGATGGATTGCCCTCCTTCGAATGCAGAGAGATGAAGAACCTTTCAATGCATAGAGATGAAGAAAAGAGCCCCCCTAGTCTTGTAGGCCTGCAACTCATCTAGATTTGTATCTAATGATTTCATTAGGTGTCATCCTCTCAATGCGCACAGCGAGGATTGTCATAACCTTCTTATCAGCTTTAAAAGAGTTGGATATTAAAAAATATTGGTATAAGTAGTACCCCATGGGGTGTATTGGCTGGAGAAGTTTGGTAGTCCATCCATGATCAATAATTCACCAAATGATTAATATTTCTCTTGTTTCACCATAATAATGCAATAAAGTCTTCTTGGCTGTATATACTACCTCATAAGTTTTCAAGTTACTTTGAGTGGCTCTTGTATTATCTTGGCAAACACATCATCAAGGACTATCCTCATGACCTTTTCTTCCGTCCTCTCACAATATGGAGACTCCAACCATTGATTGATTACAAACACCCCCTTGAGAGGTGCTGATGTCCTCACAATGCTTTGGAATGTAACAAATCTTTGTGGCAAATCATGTGCCGAATCATGTGCATTTGATTGCACAAGCTCCTTTATTTTGGTGTGCATTCTCATCAAACTAAGCAACCAAGCATGATTGTAGATAAATTTTGTGATGTTTCTAGCATCTTCAACCACTGGTTTAACCCATCCAATCTTTCCAATATCCTCAAGCATTAAATCAAGCAATGGGAAACACAAGGACTCTAGAAATTGTTGGGATGCCTCTGTTAGTGTTGTAGCTGCAGGAGATATTTTTCTCCCTAATATATCTTTGTTTAAGGCAGGTTGGCCTTCTTGTCTCAAATAATATTTTATATCTTTTATTTTCTAAGGGGGCCGACCTAGTGAAGAGGTCGCCTATCTTTGTATATAAGGGAGGTGATTTCATCTCATTTGATCATCACAATCAATTCAATCACTTCAATTTGCACCTCCAACAGAAGTTCGCCATTCCATTAGCAGCAGATTTGTTTTCAAGAAGAAGTGTCTTCATTCTTTGTACTTTGCATCAAGGAGAAGTGTCTCCATTCTTTGTATTGGACTCGGCCTTGTGTAGGGCTTGATTTGTAAGCAGATTTCTGCTCTTATTCTTCTAATATATAAGAGATCTATTTGCTGGGTTTTTCTCCCTCGAGCAGGAAGGTTTTCCCAGGGTATTCGCTGTGTTCATTGCTTCTTGTGTTGTATTTCTGCTTATTTCATTTCTGATCTAAAAACTAACATGGTATCAAAGCGGGTCTAAGAAAAGATCTGATCAGATTTGTTTAAGTAGTCTAGTCAACTTTTCATCTAGGGAAAATCTTGAAGGCAAAGTATTGTAGATCTAAGGTTGCAAATTATTGCAGACCTAAGGGAAGATCTTTGAAGTTGAATTTGTGTAGATAAAGAAGATGGTGAATGGTGTTAAGGTAGAAGATAGGCTTGATGGAGCCTCAAACTTCAACTCTTGGAAACCCAGGGTGTTAGTGTTTTATAGTTGCAGGAGCTATTTTCTTGTCAAGGTAGGTCGGCCTTCTTAAATGATATTTTAAATTGTATTTATTCTTTCAAGTAGCCGACCTAAGTGAGAGGTCACTTGGCTTGGTATATAAGGAGGATAGAGTCCTCCCATTTGCATCAATTCACTCTCTCTTCAATACACATTTCTACAGAGCAGAAGTTTGCCCTTCAGCAGCAGATTACCATCTTGTAGCAGTAGATCGACTTCAAAGAGAAACATATTTATCTTTGCATCAAAGGATAGGTGCTATTATTCATTGTATTTATTCAACCTTGTGTAAGGCTAGACTCTGTATGCAGAATTCTGCACTTCTATCCGATATATATATATGAGATATATTTTTGCTTGGTTTTTCTCCCTCGAGAAGGAGGGTTTTCCCAGGGTAATTTTGCTGTGTTCATTGTTAATTGTGTTAAGTTTTCTGCTTATGTCAATTCTGATCATAAAACTAACATGGTAGCAGAGCAGGTTTAGAAAAGATCTGATCAGAAGAATTGAATATGTTTTGATTTGGGATCTCTCAAAATGAAAACTCTCAAGGACACATATGCAGATTGGAAATAATTGCTAGAACAATTTGTAATGGTGACATTGGGCATGGTGGCTTACCCATCACAGATCATACTTTCCAGTATTGTGTATTGTGTCATATCGAGCCATACGGGTTTAGCCGCTACATCCTAGACAAGCTCGACTTGGAGTTAGAAGCTTTGACTATATTCATGTGCTGAGAAACCGTGCCTCTGAAAGAGCACTTTTGAGTAGAGCTCGATTTGGAAACATATTCAGAAAGGTCAAATTTATTTGGGATGTCATCCTGCATTTCCAGCTGGAGCGGCTTTGAATTTTGAAGGCATATGGTTGATCGATTTAATTGCTAGAAAGAATTCGCATTATTTTACATATTCTGGTGCAACACCTGAAGTATTGAAAATCATTCGAAAGGAGGCTCTTGTGCATATTCAAGTAGTGATGGAAGGAATCAAATTTCATCAAGAGACTTGGCACAACAACTTAGGATATAGATAATTCGATTTTATCAGACACGTCAAAGTCAACTGTGTGGGCGGTCAGTGATTCCGAGTTCAAGCGCTGCTAGCACAATTTGATGGCGACCACCAGGATATTGAGGGGCTTGGAAATGAAGACCCAATAAGAGGCTGTAGTCTATGATTCCCTGTGACTCCAAGAACTCGCAGTCGACACTGAATAGTATTGCGGGCCTCTCATCAAGAAATCAATCGCCAGAGAAGTCACCAAATCTGGGAGTGGATTGATTAATTGGAATAAGACATGTCCAATAGGAGAACTACGACGGATTCAGAAAAGAATGAAGATGCCGCTGGGAACAACATGAAAACGATTCATTTATTTGGCTAGTGATGTGGCTGTCTAAGAACATCTTCAATTTGGTATATTGAAGCAGCTACGAGCCTTAAGATATAAGAATTGCTCATTGAAGGCTGGACATATATCAAGTATGTGGACTTCAGCGTATGCCTGGAGAGTAGAGTAGATGTATATTGAGCAGGCAATTTAGTAAGGGTATTGGGTTGGAGTTAAATTTTAGCTGCCAGTTTGAAGCCATCACCAACCGAAGAAAGCATTGGAAGATGTCGAGCTTTTGGTGAGGTGGCACTGCATAAAGAATCGAACAAGGGTCATAGTTTCCAATGTCCAGATGAGGGTTCTTGGAAACGGTTTCACAAACAGCTATAGTTCTAGCTCAATGAATTGACCAATATAAAGAGATAAGTATTTTATGTAGTTAATAATAATTCGTGCAATTGGGAATAGTGAATCATGTATGCTCCTAGCATTGGTATTTCTCTTTGGGATAGTTTGATTCTATGAACTATTAGTAATCTCTTTAAAATGCTTCCAGGACGGATCGAGGAGCAAAAGGATGATGAGAGATTGCATAAGGAATTCAAGGGAGGAAGAGCTTGATGCATCCTGTGAGGAAATCACGTAGGTTGATCATGGAGACATAGCTTGCAGCCATAGGATTGAGTTGGTGGCACATAACTTCACTAGAGACATCTCTCGAAGAGGAAGAACCTATACAGATAGTCATTGTGATCAATTTCTTCAAAGAGGAGGAAATAACATTCAGAGGGGGTCTGACAAACCAATAGAGGCAACCTTGGACGAGGAGGTCAGAAGGTTGATACTTGGAGCTTCAAAGGGAGTCACATCATCATGAAGATTTGTTGTAATGTATATTTCTTTGAGATGGAGAAATATGAGGTGAAAGCCCTTGTAGTGTATATTTCTCTGAGACGGAGAAATATGAGGTGCGAGCCTTTGTTCATCTTTGAGACTGAGATGAGACGTCATGTTGAGAGACTCCATGGTGACATCACATTGAGAGACTCCGTGATGTACCCTTGTACTTGTGTTTCTTTCCACACATGGGAGTAGCCATTGTGGATGTCATGTTGAGAGACTCCATGATGACATCACGTTGAGAGACTCCGTGATGAACCTTTGAGCTTTCTCCACATGGGTGTAGCCATTATGGGCGTCATGTTGAGAGACTCCATGACGAAGATATCTTGAAAATATCTCCCTAGCTAAGAGGGAGTGTTAGTGTTTTATAGCTGTAGGAGCTATTTTCTTGTCAAGGCAGGTCGGCCTTCTTAAATGATATTTTAAATGGTATTTATTCTTTCAAGTAGCCGACCTAAGTGAGAGGTCACTTGGCTTGGTATATAAGGAGGATAGAGTCCTCCCATTTGCATCAATTCACTCTCTCTTCAATACACATTTCTACAGAGCAGAAGTTCACCCTTCAACAGCAGATTACCATCTTGTAGCAGCAGATCGACTTCAAGGAGAAACATATTTATCTTTGCATCAAAGGATAGGTGCTATTATTCATTGTATTTATTCAGCCTTGTGTAAGGCCAGACTCTATATGTAGAATTTTGCAATTCTATCCGTTATATATATATATATATATATATATATATATATGAGATATATTTTTGCTTGGTTTTTCTCCCTCGAGTAGGAGGGTTTTCCCAGGGTAATTTTGCTGTGTTTATTGTTAATTGTGTTGAGTTTTCTGCTTATGTCAATTTTGATCATAAAACTAACACAGGGTACTCATTGCATTAGAAGAGAATGATCTTCTTGATTTCATGGAAAGTGATATGCCCGAGCCTTCCGATGATACTGAGAAAATCTAGTGGAAGAAAAATGGCACGAAGGCTAGAAAGATCATGATAGACTCTGTGATGGATCACCTAGTACCAATCATCTCTAAGTTGAAGACAACTAAAGAAATGTTTGATACTCTAAAAGGATTGTATGAGATCAACAATACCAGTAGAGCCTTTGCTTTGAGACAACAGCTTCACCATGTAAAAAAGGATAAAGAAGATTTAGTCATCTCATTCTTTATGAAGATTGCTGATTTGAGAGATCAGTTGAGCGCTATTGGGGATATAATTGCAGACAAAGATCTTGTTATGTTGGCACTAAATGGTCTTCCCCAATCTTGGGAGCCCTTTATTCAAAGCATTAGTGGGAGATCTAAGTTGCCCAAGTTTGATCGTCTTCGAGTTGATTGCATTCAAGAAGAAACTAGATTGGCAACAAGAGGAATTGGGCGAAACTATTATGATGTAGAAAATCAAGTTCTTGCTACACATACTTTTAGAGAAAGAGGCAAAGGAAGAAAGAGGAATAGAGAGAGAATTAGATTCTGCCCCAGAATCGAAGAAGAAGAAGGATCTCTCTCACATTCAATGTTTCAGGTGTGACAAGTATGGTCACTTTGCTCGAGATTGCAAATTTAGGTCTTCTCAACATGTTTCTACTGCGGAAATTGACATAGGGACATCTCAGAAGGAGTCAAGTTCTAAAGTCGATTCAGAAGGTTCTTATTCATCTCCGCTCTTTCATGTAATGTACAATCTGACAGTGATACTTGGTTGATAGATAGTGGTGCTTCACGTCACATCATAGGCTACAGAGAGCATCTTACAGACTTAGTAGAGAAAGAGTCTAACTTACAAGTGATAATTGGAGATGATGCTAGTTATGTCATAAAAGGAGCTGGAGCCACTTCCTTCCAGCTAGATTCAGGTATCCCTCTTCATTTGAGTGATGTATTGTTCGTACTTGGGATCAAAAGGAACCTTGTTTCCATTTCAGCCTTGGAGGACAAAGGGTACAAGGTTGCCTTCTCTGAAGGAAAGGTTCTTGCATGCTCGAAGAACTCCAGCATAAATTTAGCTTGTGTGATTGGGACTTGTCAGGAGAACCTATATAGATTATCATTGTGATTAGTTTCTTCGAAGAGGAGGAAATAACATTTAGAGGGAATCTGAAAAACCAACAGAGGCAACCTTGGACGAGGAGGTCAGAAGGTCGATGTGGGTACTTGAAGCTTCAGAGGGAGTCACATCATCATGAAGATTTGTTGTAATGTATATTTCTCTGAGACAGAGAAATATGAGGTGAAAGCCCTTGTAGTGTATATTTCTCTGAGATGGAGAAATATGAGGTGAAAGCCCTTGTAGCGTATATTTCTCTGAGACGGAGAAATATGAGGTGCAAGCCCTTGTTCATCTCTAACACTGAGATGAGACGTCATGTTGAGAGACTCCATGACGACATCACGTTGAGAGACTTCGTGATGAACTCTTGTACATCTCTGAGACGGAGATGTGGTTTTCCACAAATGGGTGTAGCCATTGTGGGCGTCATGTTGAGAGACTCCATGACGTGGATATCTGGAAAAATACCTCCCTAGCTAAGAGGGGGTGTTAGTGTTGTAGCTGCAGGAGATATTTTTCTCCCTAATATATCTTTGTTTGAGGCAAGTTGGCCTTCTTGTCTCAAATAATATTTTATATCTTTTATTTTCTAAGGGGGCTGACCTAGTGAAGAGGTTGCCTATCTTTGTATATAAGGGAGGTGATTTCATCTCATTTGATCATCACAATCAATTCAATCACTTCAATTCGCACCTCTAGCAGAAGTTCACCATTCCATTAGCAGCAGATTCATTTTCAAGAAGAAGTGTCTTCTTTCTTTGTACTTTGCATCAAGGAGAAGTGTCTCCATTCTTTGTATTGGACTCAGCCTTGTGTAGGACCTGATTTGTAAGCAGATTTCTGTTCTTATTCTTCTAATATATAAGAGATCTATTTGCTGGGTTTTTCTCCCTCGAGCAGGAGGGTTTTCCCAAGGTATTCGCTGTGTTCATTGCTTCTTGTGTTGTATTTCTGCTTGTTTCATTTCTGATCTAAAACTAACAGCCTCTTCTAAGGAAGTCTCCCTGTGACCATGCATTATCGGTGACAACTTGAACAACATTCTCCACTCCTACCTCTTGGACCAACACCTCCGACAATTTGTGCAAAGTCTCCACATTCCTGATTTTGTGCAAGGCACCTATGAAATTTAGGAACACCAATATGCCACTAGAAAATTAATCATTCCTATTCCTTCCATCTATTGATAAAATGCTGTAGCCCTTTATCAGCCATATTCTTATTTGCTCTTCTACTATTGGTTGTTTATTTTTGACAATTGTCTAATAGTGGCCCATTAAAATCATGCAAAGTTGGTGTCTTAAACCCTATGCCCAAAATGGTCAATGCATTTACCAATGCATCCTAATATGGGCTTCTTGTCACATTGAGTGGTACATTATTCTGGTACCAAAAATTTGCTGCAGCCATCCTTGCCTCTTGGTGCTTCTCTTGGTTCCAAGAATTACCTTCAAGAAAGGGTAATCCTCTTCCTTTCAGTTTTCTACTACTCATAGCTAGAAAGTAGGGAATTCATTTCTCATTGCCTTTCTTTCTCCACTTTGTCACACAACTTGACATCTTGGTCAATGATTTGAAAAAGTTGGTATTTGAGGCGATCGATACCCCCTCTCATATTAAATCCACAATAATTGTGGGTCATCCTACCATTGATTGCACCTGATGTGCAATACTTCCATTTAGGGTCCTTTGCACCTTGCTTGATGCCTTGCACATTTTAGAGAATCTGGACATTAAAAACAAACATTACAAGCAGCGGGGTTTTGAAATAGGAAACAGAAAAAGAAAAGGAAAAACAAACCAAAAATAAACCAAGTAAATATCTATCAAATTGCATTTCAATTGTAGATAAATCCTTCTAAATTTCTAATCACCTAACAATCACTCCATGCAGCTAAAATCCAAATTTCTAAAGGCAAAAATGATAACAAAAGTCAGACTTATGGTTTAAACTGTTTCTTTTTTGTTTTCTGTTTTTGCATCAGCAGAGTCTCTCTATTTGACTCAACATGTCCACATGAGTCTCACCATCTAACTCCCGAGTTTTTCAGCAGACTTGGCTCAAGTGTTGTGGGTAAGTCACTTGCTCAGCTGAAAACTTGTCAGTACTTGTGAGTGTGGTGAGTACTCGAAAATTTTTATTACCATGATATAGATTATCGGATGAGTCTGGTTCTAGTTAGTTCTTGTTTATAGGAAGGTATTTAATCAAAACCTTTGCCCAAGACTCTAACTTTCAAAGCACTAGATAACATATAGAATTAATTCTCCTCATCCTCCATAGTCAACTTCTTCACATTCAATTCTATTGGGAAATATACCTGGGAACAGATTATGGATGATCTATTATTTGCACATTCTTTGCCATCTATAAATTCTGTTTAAGTCTTGTGATTATTTGATATGGGAATTGATAATATTATCAATGTACTCAACAGGCAATTTTGTCAGAGAGGAGTATTAATCTTATATTTCATCTACATGATAAAGATCTTGTATCACCAAAACCAGAAGAGGGCACACTTTTGGAGCAAATAATTAGGGCAGCTCGTATACTGCAATTGAATGAGGTATGGAATATGGAATGTAGAAATAAGGTTGCAATGTATTAAACAAAAAGTGCTTGACGTTGCTTGCCTGTATAATGACATGCACATTGTGTTTAATATTCTACTTGAATTGTTAGGATTTTGTAACGGTTAGTGATGCTTCATGCAGGCAGAATGGTACTTTATGGAAGATGATGATTTTGGTCCATTTAGTCCACGGAATGAGATGGAAGCTCTATATTTCATCTATTCTATTACATATGACCTCCTTCCTGCTAATAGTGGTGAAAACGTAGAGATATTGCATGCATTGCAAACTGCAGTGGTTAATAAGATAAACTTCTTCGCAAATGTGGATACAGAAAATATAGCAGGTGTTATATCTACTGGACAGGCAGAAAGAGAATTGCTGGAATGGGCAAGTACAGAAGGTGTCAAAAGCAAGCTGAATATAGCTGGTGAGTTCCATTACATTCTATTTTACTGAATGGAAAGGAGCCAAGCTACTTTAGAAGCATGTTCTGTTTTCACAGAGCCATGATGTCTATCTCTATTAGATACTAACTTGTGCAAATCCAAATGTTTACAGTCTATCTGTAGTCTGTATAGAAGTTTAATGTATATTCCTATTGAAGGATTAATTTGCAGATAGCTTCTTTTAATCAATTTATTTGATTTTTATCCAAAAATTCATTGATATATCTTCTAAAAGCTTTTCTCTTGCATCATTATTTTTGTTGGCTGGCAAGCAGTTGCTTCAATTTTTATTTGAATTTCACATAATCAGGCATTCCAACACTAAATATGGATAATGGTTTCTTTGACGCACCTGCATAAAATACTGGATTCAACTGACATTTCTTGGAAAATCTAATCTATGAGCCACCTTGTCTAGTTTATGTGAGAGTTTAAAAGCTTCACAATGCCTTTGAAATAGGAGCCAAGCTACTTTAGAAGCATGTTCTGTTTTCACAGAGCCATGATGTCTATCTATATTAGAAACTAACTTGTGCAATTCCAAATGTTTACAGTCTATCTGTAGTCTGTATAGAAGTTTAATGTATATTCCTATTGAAGGATTAATTTGTAGATAGCTTCTTTTAATCAGTTTATGTAATGTCCCCATTCTCGGAGTGACAGCGTGGAGATGAGAGCTAGCTCATTCACCATTCCCGTGAGCTAGTCGTCATGATTAGGAAATGATGTTTTGGCCAAGAGAGAGATATTTTGATGATTTTTCAAATTGGAGAAAAGGGAAATATTTTTAATATAAAATAAAATATAATATTTATTATATTTTATTATTATTTTAATTCCCACTTTATGATGCCAAAATAACTTTATAAAATAAAGTGGAGCCTAGGAGGCGGTCGGCCACATTGGGAGTTATAAGGAAAAATAAAATATTATTTAATTACCTCTAGGTGGCTGCCTAGACCCATGGGGAAAAATAATATTAAAAAATAAAAATAAAAGAAATAAAAGATTATTATTACTTGGGTTGGCCTTGATTTGGGTGGCTAGAGAAAAGGTATAAAAGAATGTATTGTGCTTCATTTTGGATCTTGATTTGACTTGGCTTTGGCATTCTGAGTTTATCTCTTGGCTGAAGATAACTTTCAATCCATTCAAGGTGATGATCCCTTGATATCCAGGGTTTGGAGATGGCCCCATTCCCACTTTGAGAGGTGGATACAATCAGTGTTCATCACAGAGCTTATTGGAGACATATTTTGGAGACATTTCTGCATATTTCTAGCTAGGGTTTGAAGGTGGATTTCCAGATATGATCATCTACAGATTTTTCTTGGACAAGCTACCATGGGCGATCCATTCTAGGGATTATTTGGAGCACTTTGAAATTGGTTTCAGAATTTTTGGAAGCTTCTATGAATTTTGGTGAATTTTCTAAGGAGAAGGGCGACTAGGGTTTAAGGCAGATTGACTGAAATTTGTATTTTCAGTTTCTGATCAGATATTATCCATCTTTGGCATTCATTGTGAGGTTGCAAGATTTTGCTATTGGAAGATTGATTTGGCCAAGGGTTTCAGATTGCATTTCAGTCTTGGACGCCTACTTGAAGGAGCAGCTTGGAAACTTCATTGGAGGACAAATTTATATCAGTCACAGCTGAAGGTGTTTGCAGCCCCTTGACAGTCACTGTGGATCAAGTTCTTCATCCTTTTTCATCAACCTTCTTGGGCTCAAGTCACGGGTATGTTTGTAGGACATTATGGACTGTATTAGACCTTGAATTTGTAATATTCTGAGCATAGTAAAGTCTGAAATTATATGACAGTCCTAGTCCATTATGACAGTCATGATCAGCATTGTAATGACAACAAATTTTGCTATATTTCAGTAGATTTCAGTTCTATTTCCTTTATGTATTGTTTCTTTCCTTTATGAACATCATTTGGTATCAAAACAATCAAAAGCAAACCTCAAACAATTCAAAACAAATCAGAAAATTCTGTACAGCAGTTTGCATGCAATATGTTTGATGAAATGTCACACAAGGGAGTCTGAAAAATTTGGGTCAAATTTGAGTGGGGATATTTCAGTGGTATCAGAGCCAAGATCTTGCCAGCCTTTGGGTTTGATTTCAATTCTTTTTGATGCAACAAAGTGATAGGTACAAAAGGCATATTGCACGGGAAGAGAGAAAACAAAAACAGTGGGAACATCCTTATCCCGAATAGGACACATTATCAGCAGCAATAGCAGCAAGACAGTGTGATATTGAGGTTGGTTCAGCAAGCATGATGGGAGAAAGAGGAGGTGGTAGTTCCCCAAGGCATGAAGCCAATAATGAAGAAAGAGAAGCAAGAGATATCATGATGTTGTACCCAAACCAATTTTTTTGCTTCATTAAGGCATTTTGCTTAAAAGAGTCTAAACCTTGCTAAAATGATGTCAAAATATAGTTTTTGGGCAAGTCAAGTATGGACTTTGGTCAGTGTCATGTTAGTCATTAGCAGAAATTGGTCCGTACTTGGAGGTCAGAACCTGAACCTGGGACTCAAAGCAAGACGTGTGATGATGGAGAAGCGCTTCACGACGAGATTATACTCCTACAAGGTCAAATTAGTGGCTAGAATAGTGTTTACGGAGAATGAAACAAATGAAGTTTTCAAGCAGAAAGCAGGTCTGCACCCCTGTAGCCCAGGGGTGCCCTTCTCTTTGAAGGCTCAGATCTTGTTGCATGTGCTTGCAAATACATTTGATTTCTTCAGAATTAGTCTGGCTTTCCGACGAGCTATCAAGCAAAGTCACCCGAAGTGCAAAACTCCGATAATTAAAGTCAGAAGCTGAAGGTACGAGGAGGTTGCATGTCACAGAGGTTGTCAAATTTTCAGTTTCTGCGCCCTTGTAGCCTAGGGGTGCCCTTGAATTTGACCCCTCAGATGATTGAGTTTGCAGATGCTGTCTGCCAGAGATCTTTTCTAATCTAGTCTAGCTCCGCAACGCATCAGTTCGCAAGATGATCCGACAAGCTGAATGACCATGGAAGAGGTTCTACCGAGCACATAAATCAGAGGGTGGAGAAATGTTGAAATATACACCTGTACCTCTGTAGGCCAGGGGCGCCCAGCCTTTAGGCCTGTTAGATGGGGTTTTTAGCATTCACAGTCTTCATGATACTTGTGCGCAATTACTCCAGCTATCTAACGAGTCCAACCATTAGCCTCCGGGATTTGGCAAACGCTCGTACGTGAGAGGTTAGTGTAGAGTGCTGAAGAAATCAGACAGCCGGAAAAATGGCTAAGTATGGGAAATACACATCCCCTTGGAAAAGGCGCCCTTCTTTTTGAGGTCTTAGAAGCAGTTTTCTTGCTTCGTCACCTCCAGAGACATCTCTTGTAAGTTGTACTAGCTACGCAGAGAGACTGACGGTGCGCGAATCGAGGCACTCCAGTGCCCGGTGTCAAGGGTCAAAGTAGGGTATCCGGATGAAAGTTACACTTTTGTCAAAATGGTGTTTGCACCTTCACAGGCTAGGGGCGCCCTTGCTTTTGGGGTCCTTAACACAGCTTTCAGGTGCCTTACATATAGTCATTGGATGTGGAATTCTTCTAGTCATGCAATGAACCTATCATCCAGTTAGCAGGGTTCATCATTTACCGGCAGCAGTAGTTCGAAGCATCAGATGGAAAAATAGAGAAATGGCTAAGTCTGGAGACCTTGCATCAATTTAATCAAAGGCGCCTAATTTTTTGAGGTGTCAAATGTTGATTTTAGCAGTTGTAGCTCCCAGCAGACATTTCATCCTTGCTCAGCAGGCTTCGCGATGGATATCTCAGATCAGTCACAACTTCACTTAGTCACCTAGAAATCAGAGCTGAATAGGGGCGACTGTAACTTTCAGTCAGCTATAAAGTAGGGAGTTAGCAAAAAATCTCATAACTTGTGCAAATGGACGCCTGGAAAGTTAATTTTTGACTTTTTGGAATTTGGATGCTGAGATGCTTGCTAATTTACTAAAAATAATATTAAATTCGACTTTTTGCATGCCAGCATGAAAGGTGGCGATTTTTCAATAATTCATTATTGGTGCCCTTTTTAATATTAAATTCTAAAAATCGCATGTGAGAAAGAGTTTGAATATTTTAATATTATTCCGTAATCCGAGACTCCGAGTCAGTATCAGTTCAACTGGAGGGGGTCCAATCAGATAATTCTTTTTAAAGTCGGGGTTTTAAATCTTGCAGTCATGCTTTTATGGTGTGATTTTGCTCTATTTATTCAAGTATGGCATCCATTCTCATTCATCCAGCTTAGCAGAAGCGAATTTTCTTCAGAGTTGGGCGAATTTTCATCAGCAATCAAGTTCAAAGACATCAAAATTATTCTTTTGCAGGTACAAGTCCAAGATTCACCAGCGAATTTCAAGATCAAGTGGCAATTTTTGGCAAAAGAGAACATCAAAAAACATCTTTCTTCTTCTCAATTTCTTCCATTTTCTCATCTTAAATTCATTCGCATGTTCGAGAAATAGGCAAATTTTGGCAAAACAAATCATTTGGGTCTATTCAGAATAGCTTCCTCGAGAAAACCCATGTGCTAGAATTTTTCAGGAAAATTTACTCTAGAGCATTAGTTCTCGAGGTTCTGATTTTCTCAACTGAAAATTCCTTGCATGGTCGAGTAGAAGTCAATTTTTCGCATTTCTGACATTTTGGGTTGTCTTAGAATCTTTTTTTGGACAAAACCCATATCTCAGATTTTTCTGTGAAAATTGCTCTTCGATAGGCTATTTTTAGCTTTCTAGAAAAATTGTCAGAATATAGCCGTGTTCACAGTCAACAGGCGAGTTTTTCAAAATGCAATACACTCAGCTCGAATTTAAGACGAAGTTAGTCTTGACTCATGACTTCATCGGGACGGTTGATACGAACTACCTAAGGTGTTTCTCGAAGTAGTTTTGGATCTTGTCAAGATAAGAGATTCGATACTTCAAAACATTCAACAATCCGGGTTGCTTAAGGCTGCTTCCATACCTATCTCAGTTCACTGCGTAGAATTTGTAATGTCTTGTGTTAAGCATTACAATTCTGCTACTTGCGAGATATAGTCAGTAGATGGACGGGTCATATGCAGTCTCAAGCCCTTGGACATCGAAAGATGTTTTAGTATTTCTCAACACCCGAACAGTTTGGTCATTTCCATGGAGCAGTGTGAGCGAGCATTTAATGCTGATATGGACAAGTGTCAAAGTAAGATGGCAGAGCGATGGTTAAAACAAAAGAAGAACAAGTTGCCGAGCAATGTGGTTCGTGGTGAGTACAAGGATGAGTTTGCAATTCTAATTACACTTTTGAATCGTGTCTCAAGTCATGCAGATGCAAACATATTTCAGCCCTGGATGTATTATATCATTGGTTGGATCATCTCTGGGCAAGAGCATTATGACTGGGCATCCTTCATCGGCGACATTCACCACGAGCAAATCACCGGTTTTCTAGTTGCCCATGAGTTTCACAAGTGTTCCTACCTCGTGTACTTGATCGCCTATTAGGGTCAGTTTAGAGGGTTGAACACGGTGGGCATACTCACTATACAGAAAGTCTACCATTACTATGACCGGCTTGAGTTCACGAAGGCTGAACGAAATTTCAAGCATGTGCAGGAGGCTTTCTTGACGTACACAATGAGGAACTTAGACCGCGAGTTGTGTTGGTGTAATTAATTAATTATTACACTAACATAAGTTAACTTAGGTCTTGCATTTAATTAATTAAGTCCTAGGTTGCATAAATCATTTAATAAATGGGATAATATTCCCTTCCTTATTTGTAGGAGATAAAATTCCTTCTAGAAGATGAGTTGTCCTTCTAGAACTTATCCCCTCATTTAATGATCATCACCATTAGGGTTCACATGTTGTCACATGTTGTTTGATCTTGACACATGGCAACATCTCATGCATATTAGGGTTTAGCTCATGCCTATATATTCAAGGCATCTTGTACATTTGTAATATATCAAGATATCAATCAGATATCATATCAATATTGAATCTCCATTGTGCATGCCTAGTTGCAACGCTTTCTGGGTGGTTGATTATCTTTCCTGGCTTAAAGGTCTTACATCGAAGACTGCAGCTTCAAGGATTGTGCATCCATAATCCCAACATGGTATTAGAGCTTATCCAGTGAAATGTCAACCCTCGATCAAGAAAGTTGGTGTGCGAGATTCTCCGCAGGCTTGAAGGTTTCCATTGAAGGCTACTTGTTTCCACCCGGGGACCAAGCTGATTTCTGAAGCAGATTGAGTCAGATCCGAGCTCGCCATTGTCTTCAGAAGGCCTCGAAACCCTAGGATCGCCTGCCCATTCATCAAAATCGGATACATCAACCCGGGAGCTTCAGAGGTATTTTTTTAGGGTTTGCAAAATCAATCGTACTATCCGTACAATTTGCAGCAAAAAAATCTCCCCTTGCAGTTGTCCTCTGAGGCAAATTTTTTTTATAAGCAGGGCATTTTTCGTTTCAAAAAAAACGGGCTAATATCTTTTATTATTTGGCAAAAAAACTATTTTTCTATAGTTTCAGAAAAATATTTCGGGCGACCTTTAATTTAATTCTCCGTCGGCATCATCCATAGGGGTTTATTTTTTAAAAAATCTGCGGGCTTTATTTTTCCCGTCGGCATCACTTTATTTCCTATCGGCATTTGAATTTCTGCAGATTCTAATTATTTTTTTTTAGGCCTATGGGTTTATCCACCCCATTCGGCATTTGTATTAAAATTTGTATTTGATTTTTTAATTGCAATTTGCATTATTAAAAAATCAAAGTCTTTTGTATTTAAAAAGTCTGCAGAGTATTATTTTGTGTCGGCCGCATTAAGTGTTTGCAGGGCCCGCTGACCGGCCATCACATCCGGCCGTGCTCCCTCCGTCGGTGATCATCGACCACCGTCGCCGGCCATCCAAATACCGCCGGCTCCGTCGATTTCCGCCCACTGCCAGAGTTCGTGTCCCGGCCCGCCGACCGTCTTCCTCCCACCGGTGCTGTGTTATTCCCGCCGGCTATTCTCCCGGCCCCCGCCGACAAAGTCTCGCCGACCACCTCGCCGACCGGCTGAGTCCCTATCGCCGGTGTCGTGTTTGTCTCCCGCCGACTGCCCGTATATTGCCATCGGCACCGGTGGTTATCCACCACTGGCGGAGCTTCTTCACCAGCGGCGCCACCAGCATTCTCCGCCCCGTCGCCACCTATCCGGTGGCGCTTTTGTTTTTTTGCCAGCGCCCGACCCCTGGTCATATCAGCGACCAGGGGCTATTTTTTTTAGCCCGAGGTGCTACTCTTTTGCGCCTGATTAGCTTGCAAGTGCCTCCAATAGGCATTTTTTTCATTTGATCATAACTTTCACCCAAGGTATCGATTTTTTGCAAACGATATACCATCAGAAAGGGAATTTCGCGTACTTTCCAGTGGTGAGATCTGTTCTGTGAAATTTTGCTCGCAGAAGACTCTACATCCAATTGAAGTCAAAACCCTAATTTGGACTCAAAGCTGCATATCTTCTCAACCGTTCATCGGATTTCAGAAATTCCAGCGGCATCAGGAAGGTGATTCAGAGCTTTTTTCATCAGTCCAGATCCCCTGATCAGTTTCAGCTCTCGGTACTCTTGCATTGATTTTTTCAGTTTGGTGCATTTGTTCAATAACCTGGACATCCTGAAGCTTGGGAAATTTTTTTTTGATCCGGGTTGCATCACTTCAGTTGTACATCATATTTGGAAGTCTTTATTTGCTGTTGAAGGTCAGTGTCTTTGTTTTTTGTGGAAAAATTTCATTATGGGGCTTGCATATTTCTCTCCTTCTTATGTTGCACAAGGGTAACTATTCCCAATGGCGAGATGGGATTTGCCACCATCTTCAATCACTTGATTTGTTGCCACATCTATTTGGTATAGTTCCTCATCCAAGTGAAGGTATTCTTGAGCTTGCTTGGAGTTGCAGCAGGTACACTGTTTTGGAGATTATTTCTATGCAAGTTGATTCTGATGTTTTGAATGCTATTGATCATTGTGATTGTCCTCACATTCTTTGGACTAAGCTTTGGGAGATCTACGGAGATTCAGATACTCCACCATTCCCCAATGGTCATGATTCAGAATGTCTTGCTTCAGATCAAGTTCCCTATGATGATATTGTTATGCAGGAAGTTGATTGCCTTGATCTTTCCGAAGAGGTTGACAAGGTTCCTTTCGGTGCTTCTTCTTCATCAGAGACAGTTGGTATCCCTTCACATTCAGTGATTCCTTGTCTAGAATCATTGATTGAGGCTTCCACTATTATCATCAATCAGGACACATTCAGTTTTTCAGACTTGACATCACATGATGGCTTTGTTTCAGGTATCATCGCCTTGGCCACTTCTACAGGTTTGGAGAACATTCTTGGGGGGATATCACTCCTCTATTCAGATCATACTTTGGAGAGTTTTTTTGAGTCTCCTCATTCCTTTGTCTCAACCTTGATTGGGAATTCAGAGACTACATTAGAGGCATTGAGTTTCTCTTCAGAGATTTCTTATCCGAGACTTCTTCCCTGTCATTCCATTCAGGACTTGAAGTTTCTTCAGCATCTACCATTGGATTTGCTTCAGTCTTCCTTCAGTGGTTTTGAGGACACTTCATTCAGGGGGGGCTATCAAGTCTCCATCACATCCATCATATCCATTCTATCTTTGTCTTTGGATATTGTTCAGCATTAGTTTCTGCATCATCCTGGTTTGTCACTCTCTTCATTGATTGTGGCATGTTCTTCATTAGGCAAGGAGACATTTGAGCAGAGTTCTGAGACATCATCATCCATGTTCATTCTTTCTTCCTTCAATTCCTATCCGGAATGGGAAGCATCTTTACACTTGCAGTTGGTTTTGTTTCTTCCGAAAGGGAGACAAGTTGTTTGTCGACATTGGATCTTGTACTGTCTTCAAACACTTCCCTTCTTTGCAGGTGATCACATCTTTTGGGGGGGCTACATAGTCTCTCTCTTTCCCTCCTATGGGGGGGCTTTTGATTGTAATGTATCCATGTGACGGATGGTGTACTTGGGGGGTATTTGGGAGTCCTCCATCCTTCCCATCTTATCTCACATTTTTGCATTTTCATCTCTCTTTTGGAGAGGGGTTTTGTTCCCATTGGGTTTTCCCCTTTTCTCCGGTTGTGGGAGATTTTCTGTATCTTCATGTACATGGGTACCTAACATGGCCTCGTAGCCGGGACCCATCATCATCTCTGCATAATCATTGCATTTTCCTACCTAAGTTGCACTTATGGGGGGGTGTTGGTGTAATTAATTAATTATTACACTAACATAAGTTAACTTAGGTCTTGCATTTAATTAATTAAGTCCTAGGTTGCATAAATTATTTAATAAATGGGATAATATTCCCTTCCTTATTTGTAGGAGATAAGATTCCTTCTAGAAGATGAGTTGTCCTTCTAGAACTTATCCCCTCATTTAATGATCATCACCATTAGGGTTCACATGTTGTCACATGTTGTTTGATCTTGACACATGGCAACATCTCATGCATATTAGGGTTTAGCTCATGCCTATATATTCAAGGCATCTTGTACATTTGTAATATATCAAGATATCAATCAGATATCATATCAATATTGAATCTCCATTGTGCATGCCTAGTTGCAACACTTTCTGGGTGGTTGATTATCTTTCCTGGCTTAAAGGTCCTACATCGAAGACTGCAGCTTCAAGGATTGTGCATCCATAATCCCAACAAGTTGCACGTTCGTATCTCAGCAGTTGCTAGAGCAGCGATGGTTGATTGGGCGGACTGGTTCATTCAGTTCCCTACATACACCTACATCCGCGTATATGGATACACAGGAAATCCAGCCATGCTTCCACGATATCCTTCGGATAGGGTAGTCTTCATGGAGTTCCTGAGGCAACTACACGATGTTCACTGTCATTTGCGCCACAAGCGTAAATAGGCTGCCAACTTTCCCATGCAGTTCATAATCTATTGGTGTAGAAATACAGTTGATGCTAAAGCTGTAGGACAAGAGTTAGAAAAGTTTCATCTCAAGTACCTTGTCAATGCACGCGCTTATGATCCTTGGGGTCATTACATAGCATGCCTTGGTGGTTGCCCATACCATAAACCTACAATGGAGGATTTTTGGGTGAACTGCGAGGATGACTTTGAGGTGCGCAGACGCATCTATGCTCTGTTTTCTCTCCCACAGATTTCTGTTTTCTTGGCAAAAGATGTGGGAGGTTTATCAGATGATGAGGGAGATACACACACTTAGTTTTTCAGAGAACAGGTTGATACACAACCACTGCCAACTGTTGATTGGTTCGCCAAAGAGTACACATTAGTAAATGAGAGGTCGAGTAGAGTTATCCAAAACAGTATACTTTACCTTGATAGCAAGAAGACTAGGAGGGTAGTCATGCCTAGAGCAGAGCCGCCATCGGTGGATGCTTCACTACCTTCCTCGTCTAAACCCAAACAGAAGAAAAGGAGTAACCCTCCTAAGAAGAGTCAAGTGCCTAACAACTCAAAAGGTAAGGCACTTGCTACTGAGACACACACAGAGCTTGTCAGAAAGCCAGTTCAGAGTTTGCCAGAGTTTGAGGTTCAGCCACGCATACCATCACTGACACCAGAGCAGTCTCCAGTTCCAATTCACATTGATTTGGACTTAGACTCGCCACCTCGCAGTATCACCTCTACACGTTCACTCTCGTCGGAGCCTCTCATTGCTAGTATAGATCCTTCTAGTGGGATTATTCGAGACCCATCTTGGCTTGAGAGTCAACTGGGAAGGAAGAGGAGGAAGCCATCCTATGTACTCGATCATTCAGATTTCGATCATGCTTACTAGGATGCGCCCGACAAGAGGATCAAGAAACAGGTCCATGTGGAGAGGAATATTGATATGGAGATTGTCATTGAGATTGCTATACCTCCAGAGGGGAAGAGTCTGAACGAGATTGAAGTTCAGGACTTCGAGGTGATCACAGTCTACCTTGGTTGAAGCACCCGCTAGACATAGGTTGATCTCCTACAGGTTGCAACAAATAGCGCAAGGGATAGAATACTGAAAGACGGAGAAGACAAGGCAGCCCTCAAGGCTGAAATCCAACAGCTTCGTCAATACATTTCTAGCCTTGTACATAGAACGAAGAATGTCACCGCTACACTCCCACCGATGCTAGAGCCACCAGCAGAATAGGGCCAGCTTACTCACTTGGTTGCATATGGCAAGCGTTTGGAGGATTGGGAGGAGGAGTTCATTACTAGAAGCTGCTTTGTGCATGCAGAGTTATACCAGTTGCGATACAATGCACGCGAACTCCGTCTACCTCTCCAAGATGAGGAGCGAGACATGGCAATTGATAGACCTCGAGATCAGATTATGATTGCTCACCTGAGTGTGGCATATGAATCAGTCACAGATGCAGAAGATAAAAGAGACTATCTACGCTTGGAAGACACAGTTGGTATTCAAGGCAAAGATAGAAGAGACAATGGCATCAGAGTTGGCTGAGAGTAGAGAGCACGTCATTAGTGCACTCCGGTGTGTGAGAACTCTTGTGTCTCGCATACCGTGCTAGTATCAGCTTGAGGGTGCGTATGTTGAGCTTGCTGACATACAGTCAGAGCTCCAGGCACTCATTCATAGTATTTTCAGTGGGGAGACCATTGGTTGTAAGATGAATCAACTTACAGTCATGTCAGCGTTGTTTGATGAAGCTATCAGGAGCAAAGGTGAACTTCAGTGCTAGATCACAACTGGTGAGGACATGTTACATAAACACAGTATACTTCGGTAGAGTATTAGTGCCCCAAACAGTGACACAGTCAACAACCTTGTGGAGGGGTTAGTTGCTCGAGATCATGGCCAATAGACTCCAGTTCCCACCTCTCAAGATAGACATTAGACACAACAGTTAACTCGACGCTTCTTTCTGAGTTAACTCGTTGTCCCACATCTCATGCATGTCTATTTTGGGATTATCTATGTTCACTTGGAGTTTCTTTTAGGGTTTTCGTTAACTGATGGTAGTGTTCTAGTTAACTTGCTTTCAATAAGGACGTGCATGCTTGCACATTGTCCATTTAGATTAGATGTACCGGTTAATTGACGGTAGCTTTCCAGTTAATTGTATAGTTTGCTTTATTAGGGTTTAGCAATAAATCTTGCATGCATTGCAAGACTGTAGTTGACTCAAGGTGATTTTAGGGTTCCCTACACCTTTCGATGTCTATAAATAAGAGCTTTTGCTCATTTGTAAATAACTTTTGCACTCGATAGTAATATATGCTGAGCCAGATTTGCCTGTAATATTGCTATTTTGTATCTGTTCGCTTTGGTTGGATGATCATTGTTTTTGTGTTCTTGTGATTATAAGCTTATTTCATATCTACACCTCGGAAAGGTGTCGTCACCTCCTTGGGAATTTAGAATTAAGACTTATCGTTCGTTGTTATTATGTTAATGAGCTTATTTCATGTCTACACCTCGGAAAGGTGCCATCACTTCCTTGGGAATTCAGAAGTAGAGTTCATCGTCTAATGTTGTTGCCAATAACTTTTCTTTCAGCCTACGCCTCGGATGTCGTCACCTCCTTGGAAATCCTGTCTTAGAAGTTATCATATAAATCATTCTCGCTCCATTTCCTCATGCTCTGATTTCTTGAGGGGATTGGATAGTTTAAGTTAGTTAGTTTTGAGTTGTAGTTAAGTCCTGCGAAACTAGAAAATCCTTGGCTACAACGTTCGAAGTTTATTGCAAACCTTGTGCCTCTTTCAGCTAAGACAAAAAGATAGGAATTAGTTTAGTTTGCTTTTTCAAGCATTTTGTCCACACAATGAGGGAGCTTCCCCTCCTAATTTGAAGAGCACTCATCACGCAGTGTGCATAGCTGTCCGTACCAACTTGCACTCCAGAGGTGTTAGTTGTTACGCCGACACATGAGAGGTCTTGTAGTAGGGCAGCAGCATGTGGCAGATGTTTTGCAGCAACTTACAATAGCTATACAATAGATGAATACTCCTAGAAGGAAAAATCGTGAGCATGAAGATAATGAAAGTGTAGTTGGGACTCCAAGGGCACAAAGGGCACCTACACGTACCACCAATAGACCATTGCAATCTACATTTTTGCCAAGGAATGAACTAGAAGAAGTAGATGAAGTTGCATCATTCACAAACAATGCCATGACAATGCATGATGAATGGGACATGCTACCACCACAAGTAAAGGAGAACTTGACCTTTGACAGATACATGAGTCAAAAAAGGGAGCATAATAGAACAAGGCAAGATAGGAGGCCAAGGAATCAAAACAAGGACCTGAAACATGCCACAAATAAACTCACACTTTCTACATTTGATGGTAGCGGAAAGATCACTACAAGAGCTTGGATTCACAAACTAGATACCTTCTTGACTCTTCGACCTATGGTGGAGGATGATGCAATCAAATTTGCAACCATGCATTTAGAGGGCACAACATATGATTGGTGGCATCATGGTTTGGTTACTCAAAACCATGGATTGATTCATTCTTATGATGAGTTCAGCAGGAGGTTGATAGCACAGTTTGACAGGAAGGACGTGGAAGTGTATTATAGGGAGTAAGCACAGCTTAAACAGAGTGGACATGTGGAGACATACATAGAAGAATTCCAGAAGACTGCTGTTATGGTTCCTGATATGACCGAGAGGAGGGTGGTCATGTTGTTTATTGAGGGCCTTAATGATAGGTTGAAAGGCATAGTTAAGGCCATAGCCAATGGCAAAAACTCGGCAAGCCCGAAAAATACGGTACAAAAAAACTCGACAACTTAAAAAATTGCTTAAACTTCATTAAAAACGCATTTTTTTTGCAAAATTCAATGATAAGATGCATCCAATGAGTCAATAAAATGAGTACATAGAAGAAACAAGCCGAGTCTAGTTATATTTGATTGATTTGAATGAAATTAGATACAAAATCGCATCCTCATGTGGAATGCTCAATACGCTAATACTGATAGTTTGAAACAAAATGAAAATAGCAAATTGTTTTTGTAAAACTGAAAGTAAATACAACATTAATATATTTCAGCTTTTACAAATTCACATCTTCCTCTTCCCATGTCTAGTTCTCACTACTAGAGAGCGTGTAGTCGTAGGCCTTTGCTGTGGCTCCTCAACCTCCATCCTGGATGTAGATCCTACTGCTGGGGGCACTGGCACTGGCAATGACTCCTCCTCAAGATCATCTGCAATGTCATCCAATGAGAATGCAAATCCATCCCCCTCCTCCATTGCCTGTCACTCTAAGTCATAGATCTTATACTTGAAAAACAATGGAGGCTGCTCATCTCGCCCTGTCTAATCACTGTATGGATCTATCTCATCCAAATCAATTGGATCATTTGATATTTCCTTAATCTTTTTTGTGTGCAGCCGAAGATTATATTGCACATATACAAGGTCATTTAGGCGTTTTTGAGCTAGTTTGTTCCTCTTCTTTGTGTGGATGGCCTCAAACAAGCTCCAATTGCGCTCACAATTGGACGAACTACAAGGCTGTGATAAGATACGAAGGGCAAATTGTTGGAGATGTGGGGCATTTCCACCCCAATTTGACCACCAAACATCTACAAATAACAAATTAAGAGTTAGAAACTTAGAAAGGAAAGTCAAAACTCAAAAGTTGAAAACATATTTTTATCAAATTATCAATATTTGTAACTTGTAACTTGAAAATTTCAAATTTTATACTTGGTGGCTAATTGTGTATTGTTCTCTTTGCTAGCTCTGAAGAGAAGAGTGCACCCCTTTTTTCTCTATAACTTTGCAATTCATTAACAATGAGGTTTGCCACCTCAAGATCAGGTGTCATCCCAATTAGTGAGGCCCTCCATAACCTCTCCAGTGAGATCTGATTAGGTGCTTGAATGGAAGAAATGAGGGTTCAAGAAGTACCCTGCTGCATGGATGGGTTGGTGGAGTTGATGGTTCCACCTCCTGTCAATAATCTCCCAAATGGGATCAAATTTGAGGCTGTCCCCTGTTGTGACCTTTTCACACATCGCCCCATTCAAAATGGGGACCCCTAAATTTTGCTCCATTCTGGTATTTTGGCTTTGGATTTTGTCTCTCTCTATCTTTCCGCTCTTTTCTGGTGTCTGCCTTTCGAGGGATTTCTCCGCTGTTGAGCTTAAACGTGAATTTGGCCGAGTTTGAAAATTAGGGTTTCCATCTTTCCTGGTCAGTCCGAGGTCGAACGAAGTGAATAAGTTGAAAACAGAGATTGACATTGATGTCAGTGTGCTTCCAGCAGGCTCTCAGCAAATTTTCATCAGATTCTGGTAACTTCCTATTTTTAGTAAGTATGCACTTCAGGGCATTCCGTCAGCACTTTCGAAGTTTCAACAATCACACTGCATTCAGAACACATCAGGCTGCTCGCGTGCAAAATTTGAGCTAAAACGGACAACTTGCTATTTTTAGCAGTCCAGCTTCCGGAGCAAATTTCAGGGCTTAGATGCAGAGTTTTTCTTTGCATGTCTGGAGATTCCTTCTGGGTTTTTCGAGACCTTCGCAACAGTATAACATGCAAAGTGAGACGACAACTTTCAGAATTCAGCCTTCAGAGGCTATTTTTAGGGTTTGCATGTCAGGGTTTTCTTTGCATGTCTGCATATTCCTTATGGGTTTTTCGAGAGCTTCGTAGTGATGTGACATGCAAACAGAGATGGTCACTCATTTGGGAACTTACTATTTTTAGAAGGTGCATCCCGGCAGTCGCTTCCCAGCACTTCAGAATCACGAGCTGATCGCAATGCAGCAGAAACGAGAACAAACAAAGATCATTTGATATGCATGCAGAACAAATTAGGGTTTCCAGCTTCAGGGCCTGAAAAGAAGGGTAAAAAGTCAGAATTTTCGAAAACCGAGGTATACCACCGTGATCAGCATCCTTCAAGCTATCTGTTGGTAAAATTTGACGACAAACGGAGCACTTACTATTTATAGTAAGTCATTTTGGAAACAGGCTAAAAATAGCAAATCAGTTGCATGCGTCGATATCAGTAGGCAGGTCACGTGGTGAGGAGCACCCCATTCGAATTTCAAATCAAATGGAGCTGTGAAGATATCAGAAGCAGACAATTTCTATAAATAGCAAATCACCTTCAGAAATGGGCTAAAAATAGCAGTGTCAACAGGTTGATGAGGTCGTGAGGATTTAGCATTCAAAATTTCAAATCATTCTGAGCTTCAGAGATGCAAGAATTGAAGGATTTACTATAAATAGTAAAGCACAGAGAAGCTGGCGAAAACGAAGAAAAAGTGATTAAGTTTGGAACTTCATCCTGCAGCACCCAGGAAATGCGCCCAAGTTGATGAAGAAACATCAAGAAAATTTCTAAGTGTTGGTTTCGTCCTGCTCACTGGGTAAAATGCGCCCAAGTTGGTGGAGTAAAATGAAAAAATTTCTAAGTATGAGTCTTCGTCCTCTTGCCTAGCTAAAATGCGCCCAAGGAAAGTTGATGAAAGTTGAAAAATATTCTAAGGCAAAGATATCCTCCTCACCCATCAAAATGCGCCCATACAAGAGTAAGCTTGATAAAGTCAAGAAAAGTCAAAGTTTTTCATCCTCCTCACCCATGAAAATGCGCCCACCTTGAGAGAGTTGATATCAAAAAATTTCTAAGGCATGGAAATATCCTCCACCACCCCCCAAATGCACCCATCTTGCACATATGCTCAAATGCGCCCAAAAAGAAAGAAGTCAAAGAAAGTCAACAAAGTTCATCCTTCTCCCTATGCAAAATGCGCCCAAAAGAGGCCATGTAAGGACAAAACAAAGAAGTTGAAGAGTCACATGCAAGGCGTTGGAAGTTTCATCCACCACATATGCTCAAATGCGCCCGAGGATAGCTAGTCAACAAGTCAACAAAACTCATCCTTCACACATAGCGAAATGCGCCCAAATGGGGTCATGTGAAGACAAAAACAGGGAAGTCCAAGAGTCATCCTTCCCACATGCTAATATGCGCCTAGGGTGGTGAGATAAATGCCAAGTGATGAAATTACTAAGGCATAGACTTAAGGCGTATCCTCTTGCATATGATATGCGCCTAAGGTGAAATACAAGGTGGTAAGTGAGATAAAGGTGTTGAGGGTGAAATGGTTAATGCTAGGCGTTGAAAGCTTGTTTCTCTTCACACATGATATGCGCCTAAGGTGGTGAGTGAAAGATAAAATATTGCTAAGGCGTTGGATGAAAATGTCTTTCAAGTATGAAATAAAATGCAAAGTGGTGAATGAAAAATAAAATGTGCTAGGCGCCTTCATGAAAATTTTCCAAGTGAAGTTGATAAATTTCCACCACTGGCAAATACGTATTGGATGAAATAAAATTTCTCTCGCAAGCAAGATGGATGAAGTTGAATAAATTTTTCTAAGGCAAAATATTTTCTTCCTTAGAAAATACGCCTAGACCCAAGGTGGTGAATTTTTCCTGAAGCACGAGCAAATTTTCAAGTGATGAAGTCAGAAGATGATGACAATGCAGGATGAATTTAAAAATTTCTCAGGTCTGAGCAACAGGATGTTCGCAGAGATGAAGAACGGCTTTAAAATTGGTGAAATAATATTTTTCTAAGGTTCAAAATTTAAAAATTCAAATGAACCCGTTCGTTGTGTACCCATGGATTCCTCGTGTTTCAAAGAAAATTTTCTTCTGGGTACTGGACGTTTGTGATGAGGAATGGATTTCTATGTCTTCCGCACCTCGCTAGCGCCTTCAGTATGAAGAATTTAATCGGTGCTCAAATTGTGAAATTTTCCTAAGGGAGAATTTAAAATTTTCTAAGGCAAATTTGAATAAAATGGTTTTTGAAAGGAAAATGCTTCGAACGATGAGTTCAAAATGAATTGCCTAGATGATTTTAATCCAGTTCTTCATAGATGAATTTTCCAGAGTTGAAGAGAAGTAAAAATTGAATTCAAGTGATAGAGCTCCGGCTGGTGAAAATTGATTAAATGATGAATTTTAAATCTTAAAATTTTTGAAAGGGAATTTGAAATGTGGTAGTCAAAGTTGAACTTCTAGAAGATTGAGATTCTCAGACAAGTGTCAAAAATGCCAGAGGAGGGAAATTCAAATGAAGTAGTGGAAATTTAATTCACTGGCTAAACTTAGCCTTCTTCTAGAATTCGAATTTCCTATAAGTGCTGAAGGTTATTCACTCCTTTTTCACAGCTGAGGAAATTTGATTTTCTCTGAGTCCAGTGTTGAGTTTGTTGCTGAGACTGAAGTTCGAATCTTTGAAGGAAAAGTTGCTGAAGACTGAAGTGCTGAAGAAGGTCGAATTTTTTTTGCTGTGGCTGCAATTGTTGAAGAAGTTCAAAAATTTTGCTGACGACTGAAGGTTGCAGTGAGGGGCGTTGGAAGTTGCTGCAGTGTAAGGAGGTTCGATTTTGCTAAGTTGCTAATGCAAGTGGAGAAATTTCGATTTGAAGAGAAGTTTGCTAAGAGTTTAAGAAGTGCGCACTTGCTGATTTTAAGTTGTTGAGTGTGAAGTGAAGTTGCTAAAGCTTGCTTAGAAATTTGTTTCTAAGTGATTGAAACTCAAATTTGTTGAAGAAGAAGTTGAGGTTTGCAAATGAGAAATAATACTGCAACTTCTTGAAGTTGACTGGCAGCCCTGCAAAGTATTTTATTTATTTTTCTAAGTTAATTTGCTGATGAATGTTTATTGTTTTGCAGATGGCTGAGGCAAGGGCGACTGGCAAGGACAACAATGGTGCATCCAGGCAAGCTGTTATAAAGAAGCTGAGCAAGTCTTTCATGCTAGAATCGAAGTTCACTTCAAAGTTGGGCAAGCTGACAGATACCAACTTGAGCTCCGTGAACCTAGAGACTTTCAAGAACAGAATGCTGGGGATTGGTAGTCATCGACCTTCGAACACTTCACACAACATTGTTTGAAGCGGGTTATATGCAGCTGCTGGTTTCCCACTGGCCATTCAGTGTTCGGAGCTGATGATGGAGTGCGCCAATTGCTATGAGAAAGATCACAGATCAATCATGTCACCAGATGGACAAGTGCTCGCCAACCTCACTCCTGCTGCCATTGGTGAAGCCTTTGGAATCCCAGTGCATAGACACATGATTGACAAATCAGGGGAGCGAGCTGAGCGAATGTATGCTTCTGCATTCGAGAGATGTACGGAGACGATCAATACTCACTGGATGAGGAATCCTAGGTCCTCTCGTACGAAGCTGCCAAAACAAATTATAGCAGATGACTTGAAGCAGGAGTACTGTGATCTCATCATGATGCTAAGTCGAGTTGGAGGCTGCCCGCAGTCATTTATTTTTGAGCCGTGGATGTTCCATTACATCAACCTCGTGCTGGAAGGAAAGGAGTACGTCAACTGGGCAGAGATGATCAGTGGCAATTTGCATGAGCAGCTCCTGAGCCTGAGAAGAACGAAGACATTCTATATGAGCTCTTACATCATCTACATGCTGGCCCGTATGACGAAGTATAGAGGAATTTCATACAAGGAGCCTGTTGGTTGTGGCTCTCACCAGTTCAAAATTCATGGGGCTTGTCCGCAGTTGCATTTGACAAGTACTACCTATTACAAGCGTGTTAATGATGCCTTCACCATGCACATCACGAGATTGCTTCAGGAGCGGACGCATCACAGGATCTCAAGAGAGGCCCAGGAATTGATTGAAAGGTATGGGTGCTGGTTTATACAATTTCCAAAGTTTTCTTACATAAGGCTGCAAGGATTTTTGTCTTATCCATATAGACTGCCTAAGTATCCAACCAATAGAATTTTAATGTTAGAGATATCTAGGCAATTGGTTGCCTACGATAAGATTCAGAAGAAAAAGAAGAAGGGAGGTGTTGACTTCCCATTTGTCATGGGCAACTCGGATGAAGTGTGTCCTTCATTACAGGCAGCTAGAGAGGCCGAAAGTGAGCTTCAATTTTATCACTTTTCATATCACACCAGCCGACAGCACTATGACCCGCATAACAACATCAAATGGGTACTGTCAGAGGAGTTTAAACACAAGGCAAATATTGAGGATTATTGGGCTGATGCGTCGGACGAAGTTGAAGTCAGGAAAAGAATGTTCTCTCGGTTGCCAATTAACATGATTAGGGAGTGTGAAGTTGTTCCGGTTCCAAAACCAGGTAAATGAGGACATGGACGTTGTCCATCCAGATTATGGCGTAGTGAGAGATACTCCACTTCCACTCCCGGATTGGTCAGAACTAGAGGTTGCTGACTTGGACACACTTTCTATTCCGGTCTTGACATTTACCAGAGCATGGGTTGACAGGCGGGTGAGTAGGTTGAAGAGTAAGTCGATTGCTTTGACTTACAACTTGATGGGAGATCACAGGACACCGACCACCGGCAGGAAGAAACAAATCACACGAGGTCCAGAATCTCGAAGGAAGGACCAGTTTAGCAGGAGCCCATTCAGTCGGAACCTCCAAGAGTTGCAGTTGAATCGCCCACGCCATTGGAGAAACGTTCTCCAAGCATACAGGAGGTTTCTTTATTTGCTGATCAAAGGAATGCATTGAATCAGGTGCAAGCAGTACAGGAAAATAATCAGCCACCACGGAGAGAATCAGTTGGCCAGAGCGTCAATGCACCTGCTAGAGATGATCAGCAAGCTGATGAGGGGACTACTACTGATCCTCAGTTTCAGCAGGAGTTAGAGACGGCTTTGGATGATGACGATATAGTTTCAGGAGATACTCAGCCACTTGAGGACGATGAGCCTCGCCAGAATGATGTAGAAGTTGAACAAGTTTGAGAAGTAGAGGCACAAGAACACCAGCCATTTGATATACAGTATACAGTACCTGATTGGCCCAGAGATAGGATGAGGAGAAGCCCCAGCGAAGAGATTGATCCAGCGGTTGAAATGGAAGAGTTTTTGAACAGGATCAGCGCACCTCCACAGAAGAAGAGAGCACGGAAGTTTTCAAAGATATCAACTGATGAGGATGGTTCCCGCACCCTTCACGTAGTCATGCCACAGGTTGATTGTGACCGAAATGAAGCAGTGCCAGAAAAGTACGTGGTCACAACTTTGGAGTTAGGACGCCCCACAGGTGCACAGATTGTAGAAGAATGCGATAAGTCCTACCTCGCCCTCAAGGACAGATTATTCAAGAAGGAAAGTACAAGAAGTTGAAAAGAGAGCATAAGGCTTTAATAGGATATGTGCAACAGTTGTCTCATTCTTGTGGGTAGGATATTCCAGTGATAGAGCTTCCAGCGGAGATACATAGAGAGTCAATCAGTGGCTTGTTGGAGTTAGGGAAGATGGCACAGGAGGCAGACAAGTGGGTCACGGGAGTTCGTGTTGAGACAAAAAAGTTTATGGAGGACCTTGCTCTTGCTTTTCAGGAGGCTTCCAGTATCTTGGCACGGATGGAGGCAGTTGATCGGGCCTGGGGTGATGCTTCCGTTTATCAGAGCAAAGTAATTCAGCGTCTTGAGGCATTGAGGCATGTTCCTTTGCGGTTGTTGATTGATGGAGGGGTCATTCAGGAGAATGATAGGTACGACTTTTCTAGATGGTATTCTTCAGCAATCACAGGACGTGGTTTCTTCGACGCAGCACAGGCGGATTCAACTAGAGTATGGAAGGCTATGGCCAATATCATTGATGGAGTCCAGAATACTTTCGAGGCCATATTTGCTAGGCGGTTGAATCCAGATGAGGTGAATGTTGATAATTTGAGGGGTAGGCTGGTGCCTTTCTTTTCAGAGGTGAGGACCTTCGTACAAGATGATTTCAAAAACACTTCTACTTTCTCCACCTTGATCCAGAGCACGCAGGATTCCTTAGTTGCTTGGAGAAAATCTTGTGCAAGGCATGAGCAGTCTGTTACAGTGTTGGAGTTCCAGCTTGATTGCATTCCACGCATTTCAGTTCAGGAGGTTGAGGCTGTGCGTGGCTGGTTCATTGAGTTTGCAGCTAGAGAGAAGGAGAACGGGAATGCACTATTGGACGATGATCTTCTAGAAGACTGATTGTGGGCATTAATTGCCTTTACTATTTTGGGAGTGAGTGGGAATCTTTGCTCATTTATTGCACCACTCCCCATTTTGGCAGTTTTTAGGGTTAGGGCTGAGGTGGCTTAATCTTAGCCACTCTTTTGATTGTAATCTTAGCCGTCCATTGGACTGGGCTACCTATAAAAGGGGGAGCCCGCCTCATTTGTACCTCAGTAGACATTAGAATTAGAATTGAGCTAGAGATTGGAGACTAGAGAGTAGAGCAGAGTAGACATTTTGCTTGATAGTTTAGCATAGTGTGGAGAAGAAAGAAAGTTTTCCCTTTGAAAACTTTTGTGGAGATTGTTGTGTAAAACTTTCATGATAATAGATCTTTTCATTGATGGTGGAATTCGTCTTTCTCATGGACAGCTAGCAAGGTCTCTTCATCCTTTCGGATCCAAGTAGCATAAAGTAGCATAATTTTCATCTCATGCAAGTAGTTTACTTTGATGTGTGGTGTTTTATTGAGGTAGCTTCATTTCATTCCATACCACTAGCAGCTTGTTGATGACAAGTTCGCCTTGCGTGGTCTACTGGACATTATCTCGAGTTTAACTTCGATTATGGTTTGTATACTTATATGCGTCGTCCTGATGGCATAGGTATGCTAAATTGTAGTCTGAATATCTTTTGCTATCCCTTTGAAGATTGCACTAATTTTGCTGAAGCTGTCCGAGGGGAGGCTAGGTGAAATTCGGTCGATGTCTGCTGAAATCGAGCTCGACATATCCTGCATTTAGAATAGAATATAAGTTTCTTAGGCCCTACACTCATTTACTTTCCACACATTTCTGGTTAGCTTTAGGAAAACGTACTTATTGCCAAATCATCCGCATTGCATAAAACCCCTTCCAATCATCCATTTACTGTTAACTGCAAGAATCCTGAACAATTGTGTAAGTCCCCTCGTGAAAACAGCAATTCACATCAAACCAACTGAGGGTATTCTAAGTATTTCGGAACCTTGGAGTTGAACGGGCGAACTTTCTTGCAATCTTAGAGCACGGGATACTTTGATCAAGAGAGAACGGAGTAGCCTTCGGACTATTTTGTTCTGCTGATTGGTGCGGTCACAAAAATCACATCAACAGAGAAACTAGCGCTAGAAGGAGGGCCTCCGAGGTTTCTTTGCAGCTAACAAACACGTTCAAGCAAAGAAGGGATTTTCATTCAAGAAAGAAATTCATTGGAGAAGAAATTATCATGAGTCAAGATGGTGCTACCGCATAGAGAGATATTTCCAGTGTTGTAGCCTAATTTAGGATTCAATGACGACCAAGAGGACATCCTTTCAGGACTGAACAATCTCGCGTGGAGGACAAAGGAGAACTACGCTCAGTATATGCGAACTTGCTTCGTATTGGAAGAGGAAGAAGAGAAGGCTCTTTAGATTCAAGTTGCAATTGAAAGAGATTTGCTAAATCAAAGACAACCACTCGCTCCTGCTCCTGCACCTCGCCGATAATCAGCTACATCCTGTATCGAATCAGTTCATTCTCGCCCGATAAGTTGAAAAGAATTTTGAGGTCCGCCCCAAGTTCATACAAAGACTTTGTGGAGTTAGAATTATCGGCTTGAGCAAGGACGAAGAAAGAAATCCATTCAAGTGAAGAAGTATTTTCAAACGAAGAAGTTCAATCAAGTGAAGAAAGCGGAGAAGAGATTTCAATTTTGTTCAAGACTCCACCAAGTACTTCAAGGTTTGTTCAACCAAACGCAGTTCAAGTTACCACACCAGCGTTTATTCAGCAGCCAGTTCAGGCTACCACACCTCAACAACAACAAATAACCCCAGTAATTGTATATCAAAGGCGGCAGCCAATTCAAGCAATGGCTCAACTAGGAGGTCAACGAGGGGGCCAACCTGTCATGTCCCCCGAAATTGTAACACTAAACTATCAAGCGTCTAAAAGACAAATAAATAAATAACATACAAATAATTGTTAAATTTCAAACATGAATAATTACATTTTAAATATAATTATAATTGGTAATATTATAATTATAAATATAATATTCAAAGTATAATATACAAATTGTAAATGGATTAAAACAAATTACAAAATATAAAATACAAGTTCATATTGAAATTATAAGAAGAAATAATAATAAATTATCAAATATATAACAATATATATAAAATAATAATATATATTTTAATAAGACAAAACTCGGAAATAAAAGGCAGCATTACCTAATGAAGAGGTGTGATTAAAGAAAGAAATATATTTAAATTAAAACTAAATCATAACTTACCCAAAAGTCAGCGGTGGTATTGGAAGGTTATGACTCTTCCAAAATAAAGTTATATCATATATATAAGGAGAATAAGAATCGCAGTTGGGGGAATAAGAATAAGAATATATTCTGCAGGAAAAACATTCACTGGCTGAGACATCGAATAGAAGAGACCAGAAATTAATCATCCGCTGGAGGAACACATAAGACTGCTGTCCATCGACCAGGAATAAGAGATTAAAGGCTTATAAGAGGCACGGGCAAGGCAGATCAAATAAGAAAGGAATCGAAGGTCCGTCTGCAGTTCGATAAAGAAGGTAAGAAATAAATATAAATAAACATAGATAGTGTGTAAAAAGTAAATATCTAATAAGTATAGACAATATGTAAATAAGAATATAAATAGTATATAATCACATTCTAATTTATGATAATATGTAATAAGTAAATATAATAAGAATATGAATATAACTAATTGATAATAGTTATGAATATATATATTATATTCAATAAGGTAATAATGATTAATTTGTGAGTTAAGGGACTAGATTATGATATCAAGATTATGTTAATCAAAGGTAGATATTAATAATTGGCATTTAATAAATAAATTAATATTTAATTTTGATAGGGATAATAATGTAGATGTTAATATAGAATAATTATTGTTGTTTATAGTTAGTCCAATATGCATACCACATTATCATAGGTAAGAAATGTGCATCATGTTAGTAATCGTATAGTTAATATGGAACCATCCACCTGAATTCATAGTGGAACATATTAGGATGGATAAATATATTGAGAGTTGGGATGACATGTTAACCATTGATAAGTGTATATATATATATATATGTATTAAAATTCATAGATACATCATAGATGGTGGGCACGTACAATATGAACAAGACAATATATATATATATATATATATATATGATGTATTATTTGCGATTATCAAATAATGATGCTTGTAGCAATTATTGAGCCTTATAAGTAATAATGACTCCATGATGTTAAAATGGTATAATAGAATTCCATCTATGGGAACTCAGAAGACATTGGTACTCATAAAGGAATCATTCATAGTGAATAATTGGAAAGAAACGAATAATCCTTTGGCGAGGAACAAATAACTAAATCATCTTTGATCTAATTAGACGTTATTACTGAAATTTGTTGATCTCTAACATTTTAATGTCTCTTTGAGAAACACTTTGAATGCAAGATTCGGGGTTAAGTGCTTCCTCCAGAAAGGGGACATTACACAACCAGCTCCAAATGGCGCTACTTGGCTGGTTACTAATCCGTCCCCTCTTGAGTTTGCTGATTACCATGACATGCCGAAGAATCCAGAGCATTTCTGCACTAAGTATCAAGTCAATGATCCAAATTGTTCTGCTGAGGATCACATCAAGATGTTCGAGGATCATTTGCGAAATAGACAAATTGCATACGCAGACGTAGCTTGCAGACTGTTCCCGTATTCTTTGGGAGAAGAAGCACACTTTTGGTTCATACATTTACCGATTGGGTCCATAAGAACATGGGAGCAGATGAAAGAAGCTTTCATTGGAAAGTTCGGTATACCCATTACCCCAGTGGAACTTTTTCGCCAATTTACAGAAGTGAGGAGGCAAGACAAAGAACCTATTCATGCCTTCAACAACAGATTCCAGAAAGCTCTCACAAGGCTACGTACCCCATACGTTGTTGCAGATGCTAGGGAAAACTATTATGCAGCCTTAGACCCATTGACCGCAATGTTTGTAAGACAAGCTCATCCGGCACCAGCCAATATGAACCAAGCATACGCCAAGGCTGTGGAAGTAAGTCAAAATATGGGACAAAACATAACTGGGCCTTCGTTGTACACTGGCTTGGCCACAACAAACAATCAGATGCAGACCCTAGGTTCGACATGGAATCAACAAACTCCTGCATTGAATCCCATTCCGCAACCAGCTTATCATGTTACACCACCATCTGATCAATTGGTTCTCCATCCTGGGATACCTTTATCCCAGACTCCAGCGACACAGCCTGTCTATCTCCAGAGCACAGTGCCATCAACAAGGACACAAGAGGAGAAAGACGAAATGAAAGAATTAGTAGAACAAATGAAGAGGTTGTCATCTGAGGTGACTCACCTCAGAAATCAAAATAATCAAATGCAATCTATGTTGAAGAATTATCAGGCACATCCAGGTGCCAATCGAGGATACCAGAATAATCCTCCACACCATCAAGATGCCCATCAAGGACATGGCCACGACAACAGTCATGGGTATTGAAGTAATAATCAAGGATATCAAAAGAGGTCCTGGAATACTGGACCCAACAACAGAGGAGTTCCATCACTGTTAGATAACCCACCACCTCCGGAGAACCGTCCTGCCGACAGAGTTTTCTTGGCTGAGGCTGCCATGTCGGGATGGTGTAGACTTCACAATACAAGTCAGCACTCAGAGTTACAGTGCCACGAATTTCAAGTAGCTGCTGATATTTTCAAAGGAGAAGTAAAGAGCACAGAAGGTACTGAGAATCCTCCAACTACGGGATATGAAATTGTCCCAGTGCAAAGATATGACCAGGCTTTAATCCTAGAAGAAGTCAATGTCTCGCCCAAATACCAAAGTTACATGCCGCCATCTATTAATCTTAGATTTCCGCTAGCTTCGGCAAATGGTCCCGTGGGGACGCCAGATGATCAAGCTGAAGAGGCTCAAATGTATTCTGAGGCTCAAGTATATTCAGAAGTTCAAGATGGTTATTCAGAGGAGCCTCTTGGTCAAGACAACTATATTTTTCCACCTCTCAATAACAGCGTTTTGGTGAAAGGGAGAAGAGAGGTGCAAGCGTTTCAGACATCTGGAGGAGCACCCAAAGTGTACCAGAGAACTTATCATCAGAAAGAGCCCCTAACGTCATCAATTCCTCCGAATAATTTCTCAACTCCACCGAATCCAAATGCGAGCAATAATCCAAATGTGCCTCGGGATTCTCCAGAGTATAGGCAACAAAATGTGATGTAGAACAAAAATGGGCAACAGACTGTCCAGCAGCCTGCCCACCTAATGCAACGCCCACAAAAGGAAAATCTTCCAAGAGATGATATGAAAAGGCTTAAGTTCCTATGTATTGGACGAAGTGAAGAAGATAAAGGTTAGTCTTCCATTATATGAGTTAATGAAGATTTCGGAAGTTAGAGATACCATCCTGGGAAGTTTGTCTGAAACACACGTGGTAAAGAGCACTTCTCAGGAAGCACCTAGTTCATCAAGGAACCCTCCCGTGAGCACGCAGTCTCGTCCTACACAGAGCGCAAATATGGTGGAAGAGGTGCCTCACGTGCCATTCAACACTTGGGAGACTCCACAACAGTCTCAAGGTTTTGTAGGGATGGTACTGTTGCGTTTAAAGATCAGATTTAATGCACAGAAAATAATTCAAAAATCAGACAGAAATAACACAGCAGATACCCTGGGAAAACCATCCTCTTGAGGGAGAAAAAACCCAGCAACAAAGATCTCTCTTATATTTGTAATATCAGTGGCAACTTTACACATTACAATGAGGTCTAACACAAGACCAATATCCAGCACCTGACGATATGTAAAACAGATAACAGTCTGCCAATTCATACCTAGCAATATCCGTAATTTACTGTCAACAGATCTACAGAAATAGCACCTGACAATATGCACAAACACTAATGATTCTCAACCTGCTATGTATGAATTCGCATTATCATAATGCTTCGCACTGTATGAGCTATTTGCACTGCATGTGATCGCTCTGAATCATGTATTTGCACTTGCATTGTATTCACGCTTGCACTGAACTTCACCCTTGCGTACTTGACAGAGTTCGCTCTTTGACAAAGATCCGATATGGCAGAGTTCGCAATGATTCGCAGTCTCTCAATATATTTTCGCACTTGATAATACAGAGCTTGTGTGAATAACCGAACTGATGTGTGATAGAATTCGCACTTGGCAATTCGCACTTGACTGAGTTCTTCGCCCTTTGATGATAATGCACACAAGATGATCTTCGCATTCTTCTATATGAATAACCGAACTGAATATCGGATGGATTTACAATGGACGAATGATCTTGTGTATATATCCAACTTAGAGAGGTCGCACCTCTTCATATCATAAGGTCGGCCAAAGTAAATATTAATTACAAGTCATCAATAATGTCGGCCATAATACAATCATAAAGAATGTCGACCTCAATATAATCATAAAGAATGTAAGATAGGTCGGCCTCAAGACATTAGAGCCTCCACATAAATATGAGACCACAAATTAAATAGCCGACAGGCTATCATTTAATTTTATGCTTCATTCAATAGAGCTGAGCTGGAAGGAACGACTGAAGTTGACATATCATTAACAGGTACAAGAGTCTTCAAGCGAGCCTGAGAAGCCGAAAACTGAAGATAAAAGAAGAGTTAGATTCAATTTTCCTACAGAGCAAAAGCAAGAGCAAACACAGAAGGTCACCCATGATAATCAAGTTCCACAACGGGATGAAAAGAATGAGAAGAAGAATGTTATACCAGAGGAAAGAAAGAAACCAGTGGTATTTTACCAGGGGAAGGATGAGCCCGTCCCATTCCTAGTGTCAGTTAGAATCTTTGGAAAACTATTGCACAATTGTTTGATTGACTCCGGTGCTTCAAGCAACGTCATGCCATTGAAGGTGTGTCAACGATTGGGTATTGTTCCTCTTCAAACTACCAAGAAGGTGACCCAGCTGGACAAAACTGAAGTTCCAGTTGTCGGTGAATTAAATAACATTCATATGCAGTTATCAGCCGATCCCCGAGTTCAAAGCTGCATTGACATATCAGTGGTCGATATACCGGATGGGTATGGCATGTTGCTGAGCAGAGACTGGGCCAGAAAGTTGAATGGGTACATTGCAACCGATTTTTCCCACATGTGGCTTCCATGGAGGGGAGTCCCAAATCAAATCAAAATTGACAGCACACCTAGGCTTAAATTGATGATCACAGAATATGGTGAAGATAATGAGATAATGTTTGTAGAGACTGATTTAGGCTCATATAGGCCTGTCAAGCAAGAAGTTTTGATGCTGCAAAGCCCAAGTGAAGGGAAATGTTTAGAAGATGCCATGACCTCCACCGAAGTGTTGATTGAAAGTGATTCTAGTGATAGTGAAAGTGGAGGAACGTTTGAAAACTTCAAGGATTTTGTCATGAATAGTGTGAAACAAGAAACGGAGTTGGGTAAAGATGCTTCCATCAAGAATTTGCTACTCCCCAACTGGTGCAGAATACATGAAGCATTTCATTCCGAGATTACTTGTGCCATGTGCAAAGTGGCACTAGAGCAAGTTGCAAGGCTCGTCCCACAGACTTTAGTGCAAGAAAAATGTTAGAAGATGAATGAAGAAAACAATATTTTAATAGAGGAACTTGTAAAAGATAATACAATTCAGTCAAAGATTGAAGAAGAGGTTTCAGAGGCATGCAATCAAGAGGATACACATGTCCAGTCTCCCAGCACTCCTACAAAGAATCAAGTATGGACTTTGAGGTTCGATGGATCAAAGTCGAAGAAAGGTAATGGAGCTGGATTTGAATTAGTTAGCCCGACAGGAGAAGCTTATTTGGGTGCCTACAGGCTCCAGTTTTCATGCACCAATAATGTTACTGAATATGAATCTTTAATTCATGGGTTGCTCCTAGCAATTCAGAAGGGAGCCAAGATTGTACATGCCATCGGAGATTCCGACATCGTGGTTCGCCAAGTAAGGAAGCAGTTTGCTTGTCACGACAAGAGGTTGGGCCGCTATCGAAATAGAGTATGGGACTTGATAGAAAGCCTTGATGCATTCAATATCAAACAAGTGTATAGGTCCAAGAACTCAATTGCAAATTCTCTTGCACAGGCTGCTAGCTCACAAGAACCATTAGCTATGGAAGGATTAAAGAAATTTACTGTAGAATTGGTTTCAACCCCCGCCATTCCTGACAACATAAAGAACTTCCAAGTGTTCGATGACGATAAACAAATTCTGGATTTCCTCACATGCTCAGGTGTATTTGAAGCACAGATCATCGATGAGGAGACTGAAGAAGCAGAATTTGATACAGAAGGAATTCTGAATTTGAAGACTAATGTCATTCCAAGAGGAATGGTTGAATTAGAGAGATTATTTGATATTGATAAACTAAGTAGAAATCAAAGTACTCAAGGCAATGACTGTGAAGCTGTTAGTCTAGGAACAGATGAACGAGTGAAAAACGTTTTTATTGGGAAAGTTTGCACACCTAAAGAGAGAGAAGGCATTTTGAAGGTCATGAAAGAATTTCTAGAGGTGATAGCCTGGGGATACGAAGATTTGAAGACGTATGATACTTCATTAATTACACATACAATACCACTGAAGCCAGGCAGTAGGCCATTCAGACAAAGGCAGAGGCCAGTGAATCCATTGCTAGAGCCATTGATTTACCAAGAAGTCAAGAAGCTTCTTTCTGCCCGGATCATTTTTCCAGTAAGGCACTCCACGTGGGTCGCGAATCTTGTACCGGTCAGAAAGAAGAACAGAGAAATAAGGTTATGTGTAGACTTCCGCAATTTGAATAGGGATTCCGAGAAAGATAATTATCCCTTGCCTTCGTTAGATGAGGTATTGCAAATAGTAAATGGTTCACAAATGATGTCTTTCTTAGACGGATATTCAGGATATAACCAGGTGATGGTTGAGCAAGAAGACAGATTGAAGACAACGTTCACCA